>VXBA01002070.1:0-82073 GCA_013399895.1 Serilophus lunatus
GGGTGGGATGCTTTTGCCAGGGTGAGGGCTCCCCCATTGCCTTTGTTCCCTTCAGACCCACCCCTCGCCTCTGATTTTCCTTTGCGGCAGCTCCCGTGCTTGCCAAAAGAACGCGCTGGATGGAGCGAGGGAACGAGCCGGGCGTGTTGCGCGTGTGTGCGCGCCTGTGTTGCCACTGACTTCATTAAGGCGAGCTGTCCCCGAGCTGCAGAGGCGCGGCAGCCTTTAATTTCGTGGCCCGGCTCCTGCGGGAAGCCGACGTCGGCTTACGCGCTTCTGCCCTGGCAGCGAAGGGCTGAGAATCCCTGGAGCTTGCCTGGGGTCTCTGCACTCCATCCCTGCCCGCTGCCCCTGGGAGCCAGCAGATGGGTGGCCGAGCTCCCGCAGGATGCTGAAGATGGAGCCGGGAGAAGGGAGTTGGACACTTGGCTCCAACTAGGCTGGACCACGCTGCAACCTGTTCCCCCGGCCTCGGCGGCTGCGCTGGGTGCTGTACCGAATTGTGTCTTCCTTTGCGATGGGGGGGTGGATGGAACGACTTGGATCCCAGCCCTTTCCCTGCTTGATCTCTACTTGCCTTGCTGCGGGGGGGTTAAAAGGGGCTGGTTTGGGCTTGCAGGCTGAGCGGTGGGAAGGATGTGGCTGGGTTTAACCCCTTGCTTCGTGGTGGAAGGTGCTTAGGGACTGAGCCACTGCGGCCTCTGCCGAGTAAGAAGGAGGGCTCGCTGCCCGGGTGGCTGTTCTGGGGCGGCTGGAGGCAGCAGGGCTGCCCCCTTTGCCGTGCCGGAGGTGCTGAGCCGGTGCCGTGCCTTGCTGCCTCTCCTCCACGCGAGTCCCTGCACCCCCAGAAGGATGGAGGAGAGACGGAGCTGAGCATCACCCGGAGAGGAGGAGGGGGCTGTGGTTGGGACTGCGCCCCGCAACCCCCTCCCTCTTCTCTCCCAGCCCCCCCCTCTCCCCGCCGCCTCGGTGCTGTTGCTTTGGCTCACCTGTGTATTTTCTTCCAGGATGGCTCGCTTTGGGGAGGCAGTGGCCGGCAGGCTGGGCTCTGGAGATGGGGGCTCCGACCAGAACCGGAGCCGGCAAGGAACTCCTGCCCCTGCAGGAGGGAGCCCGGGAGCCTTCAAGCAAACCAAAGCGCAGAGAGCCCGGACTATGGCTCTGTACAACCCCATCCCCGTCCGGCAGAACTGCTTCACCGTCAACAGATCGCTTTTCCTCTTTGGGGAAGAGAACATAGTCAGGAAATATGCCAAGAAGCTCATCGACTGGCCATATCCTTTCTGCACCCCCTACAACCCCCTGCTCACTCCCTGGATTTGCCTCAGTGGCCGCCCAGGACACGTGTGTTTGGCACTAACTGGCAGGTAAGGTGTGCGGAGAGGGGTGCCCCGTCCCCCGGGATTGATCTCACCCTGTTGCTGCTTCCTCTTCTTGTCCTCTGCTCTATGCCTGACAGCAGCCGAGCCCTTTCTCCCCACAGGGAGCCCCTCAGCCCCTCCTCAGACCTGGATTTTTTAGTCCCCCATGCTGGCAAGAAGGGGTGCTTTGACCCCAGTTTAACCCTGCGTGTTTTGGGATGCTCTGTGTGTGTGCCTGGGGAGAGGGTGGTGGTATCAGGGCCTTTCTTCTGTGCCTCGATATCTTGCGGGAGTTTTGTCACCCCACCCCAGAGAGAGCCACCCATCCCGTTGGGGATGGACCTCTGGGGGCCCACGAATGTCCTGTCCCTGCTGGATGGCAGCTCTGTCCCTCCTGTTTGTGCCCTCTTTGCTGCAGATCACGCCTGGCAGGGGCACAGCCATCCCCGCCCTGCAGCCCCCAGCCCCCCATGGCAGCTCTGGGAACTGGCTGCCCCCTCCCTGCGGCAGAAGGAAGGATGTTGAAAACCTCTGTCTGTGCCTTGTGGCCCTTTTGGGGAGGCTGGCGCAGGAGTCTGTGATTTTATGCCAGGGATCCCCCCTCCTAGGGTTGGGTGGAGGGTGCATTCCCCCTCCCCCCCTTCCTCTGCTCCTCCATCCGTTGGTACACTCCCACACACTTTTCTCTACTCCCACCCACCCTGTGGGTGCCCCCGGGTGCCTTGGCTGCTGCCCAGCATCGCAGCACTCAGCCCCTCATCAGCCTGGGCTCAGTGCCCTGCTGCCCCCGAGACCCCTCCCTGGGTTTTGCCCTTGTGGAGGAGCTGAGCCTGAAAACTTCAGCATGGCCACGCTTTGGCTGTTGGACCCTCCCCGTGCTGTGTTCTGCAGCAGTGATTCCATGCAGCTCTTGCCTCTGCTGCTCTCTCTGCAACTTGTTGGTTGAGTTACCGGCTCCTCTGGTGGGCACGGGAGAGCCTTCCCTGGTGCCAGGCAGCAATGCCTTGGTTTGGTGCAACAAGTACCTCGTAGAAAGGCCTCTGGTGAGGCACAGGGATGCAGGACAGGTCACCCAGCCTGCTGAGCATCACCAGGGAAATGTCCCTTTGCAGCTCCAACATGTCAGGTCAAACCTCTGACAAGCAGGAACTGGTCCTGGTTGGGAAGCTACAACATCTCTCTAGGTTTGGAGGAGTGATCTGGGCATGAAGGACCAGCTTGAAGGGGCTGAATTCCCTGTGGCAACTCTAAATCTTCCCCTCCTGGCAGCGCCCACTGGGTGGGTGGCTGCGGGAGCGTTGGTGCGGTAGCGAGGATGGGGATGTGGCAGCTCAGCGCCGAGCCCTGCAGGGCAGTGGCCCGGCCGGCTGCCTGCTTTTCCAGAATATGCCAAATTATTCATGTGCTTTTTCAGTGCAGAGTGGGAGGGCCCTCGCCCCTTTGGCTTTCTTTTAAACCAAGAAAGAGCTGGGGTGCTGCGCTGGCCCGGCACTCCCGGCGTGGGCTGGGGTCCCGTGCCGGTGTGATGTCTCATCTCCAGGCAGTCGCTGTCTCCTAGAGACTGGAGCTTCACCACCACGCGATAAAAACTCCCCAGCATTATTCTCTCCTGGAATTTGCAATGCATGAGGGAGATGGGCTCATTTTATATTTTTTTCCAGAAGTAAGTGACATATTCCTATGTGAGTGCTGGGAACAGGCATGCTCTGGGTGCGGGAGCTGAGCGGTTCTGCCTGTCCCCCACCTGGCTCCCATCTCTTTCCAAGAAACTCATCCACCCTGGAGTTCCTGTACATCACTGTAGTTTTGAGGGCTTGGGAAATGGGAAAGGGCTTTTGGTGATGAGTTTGGTGAGGACGGCCAGGCAAGTTGCTCCCATCCTTGTAGTTGTAGCCTGGCACAGGCAGCTGGTGCTTTTTGGTAGGGCCAGGAAAAATGTGTGAGCACCTCAGTTTCCTGGCCTAGAGCCCATGGCATCGCTCCCGGGTGAGGGTGATCTGGGGAGGTGAGCACTGGGTCTTGGCCATGGTCAATGAGAGCTGCTGGTGTTGGGAGTGTGATGGGCCAGTCCTGGTGCCATGGACTGGGGTGGGCATGACAGCAAGGAAAGCTGAGGGGACTGGAGTGGAGCGCGAGGAGGAGTGGAAGCTCTTCTTCATCCAGCTCCAGTTGACTAGGTAATAGGGCTAAAAATATCTGGTGATTCAGGCCTGGATATCTGCTGGGTAACTGTGTAATTATAACCAGCAGCCTCTGCAGTTTGGTTTCCCAGTGTAAATAAGGATGATGCATGGAGGAGAAGGAGAAGAAATATGAGCAACTGGGGTTGGGATGCAGCTCTGTGGGGAGGCAAGTCTTTGAGTTTCTCGCTGGAAAGCCCAGTGCATTACCTCCACTTGAGCTGCTCTTTTAACCCGTCCTGCCCAAAATGTGAGGCAACTGCTGTTCTGGCTGTAGGAACACCTCCTTCTCTTCTCCTTGAGAAACACAGCCTCATCCTGCCTGCTCTCCTCCTGCTGATGGCCAGGCCTTTCACCCTGATTTCATTTGTTTGGCTGCCTGGGAAGCTGCAATTCAGTTAGCACATGAGATGGGCTGCAGCTCATCTATATCTGCTCCGTTCCTCATCCACCTAATCACATTTGACCTGGATGGGATCCCTCTCCCGCCCCAGGAAGGCCAGATGACATTGTGTGGCTCTGGCTGTGTCCTCAAGGACAGCATCTGGCTGCAGGCACACACTGGCCACTGCATCTGCCCCCTGGTTTGGCAGGGCAGAGGGATGTCCATCAGGACCTAGTTCCCTATGGTAAGGGATTTACTCTAAATCAGCCCCTTTGAGGATGAAATCTGGTGCTGACCAGAAGTGCCTGCAGAGCCCCAGGGCATATTCTCAGTCCAGCAGTCATGGGGATTTTGCTCAGTGGGAAGCACACCTTTGCATGCCTGGATTGTTTTGCTTATGATGACTCTCACTTTGACCTGATGCTGCGTGGGCAGTGCTCCCCAGGAACCCTGGTAGTGTCGTGCCCCACCTGGCCAAGAATATTCTGCACCTTTGCTTTTCCTCAGCTAAGGTTCTGGCAGGTCTTGCCTTCCCAAGGGAAGAGCTGCGCCATATTATGCCATCCTTGGGCAGCTCCATCCTAGTGCTCCCCAAGACTATATATATATATTTTAATTTTTTTTCTTTTTGCCTTCCAGGCTGTTTTCTGTGCCCTCCATTCATCAGATTTTAGAAGGTTGGTTTTTTTTTTTTTTTTTGGGAGGGGCGAGTAGGTGTAATGGCAGGTCCATCTTTTTGACAGCCGGGAGAGCGAGGCTGCCTGTCAGATGGTGAATTTAAACAGAGGCAGCTGTTGTCATGGTGACACCAAGTTGCATCCTGTTGCTGTGGCAACCAAAGTTAAAAAACTGATGTTAAGGCAGGAAAATCACATGATGTGATTCTTTTTTGTTTAAAAAAAAAAAAGAAAAGGAGGAGGAGAGAGATTTGATTTCCAGGGTGAGGTGGAGGAGAAGGAGACACTTCTCCTTGGAGCTGTTTGCACGTGGCAGGCAGACCCTGCATCCCACATTCTGCATCCCTATGGGAGCGGCAGCAGTGTGGGCAGCCCTGTTGGAGTCCTGGCTGTCACTGCCTTCAGTTTAACCCCCGATGGAAACCAAACCACTGCATTTTGAGATCATAAACAGCGATATCTGTGCCTGCAGAGAGCAAGCATGGTCTCCCCAGCTAAGGCATGTCTGTCCTGTGGGACTTAGGTAGTCTGGATTCTTCCTGCCAGCTGTGCAGGGGCACAAGCATAACCCCAAACCTGCACTCTCTCTCTCCTGAGCCCGTGTTTAACAGGCACACAGGAGCTGGCTCATGTCCAAAGCTTAGTAGGAGGACTTGGGATCTGGACGTCACTTGCTGTCAGTCTCAGCACAGTGTGGATGGGCTGAGAGTAATGGATGGCAGGATGAAGAGATAGGGGCACTCATGAGGGCCCATAGCTCTACTGCTGCTTGAGGGCACTGGATATTCTTATTGGTGGGAGAAGATCCCTTGTGTCCTCAGGGACAAGCTAGGTAGGTGCTGTGGGACTGGGGAATCCCAGAGTTGAACTGGGACCATTCAGAGGCTTGGCACTTCCATTCTAGGAAACTGAAAACAACTTTTGACCAGAGAGAGGTTGTGGACTCCCTATCCCTGGAAGTACTCAAGTTCAGGCTTGATAGGGCTCTGAAGAACCTGGCCTAATGGAAGGTGTCCCTTCCCATAGCAGAGAATTGAAATTAGGTGATCTTTAATGTCCCTTCCAATCCAAAACATTCTGTGATTGTATGAAAACTGCCTTGGAGAGGAGGTGCTCTCTTTCCTACTGGAGTGTGGAGCTGAGAGGAGGGGGATTGGGGCATCCCGTGGATAGTAATGTTAAAGATGTGAATCTTCCTTCTTGTGGTCATGCCACATCTGTGTAGGATGGGCAGCAGTGCTGGGGTTGGGAAGATGGAGTCCATGGGTGTAGAAACTGAAGCCTGTGGAGCACAGAAAGCACCTGGGAGCAGCAGGACCTCAGGGAAGCCTGGGAAGAGGTGGGAAGTGGAGACATGACTTTATAGGAGATGTTGGAGCTGAGCTGGATGATGTAGGCAGGGCAAGGGGTTAAATTGCTCCTGCTCTTCTTGCTGGCACTTGGAATCAGGATTCCCCAAGGCCCACATGACCTCACTCCTCTGACTCTTCTACTCCTTTCCTACCTGCCTGCCGAGGGACAGGGAGAAGATACAGAGAAGTAAAGAGATGGAGAGGAGTTCTCTATAGCTCCTGTCCCTTGCCCGGATCTAGGAAGGGATTTATCTTTTATCTGTCCTCTTTTGGAGGCTCTTGTGATGGCTTGAACCATCAGCACCATAAATCCACCTTCAGGGGTTGGAGCTGGCCACACTTGCCTTAGCAATACAGCTGTTCTGGGCAAGCTGGTTGGGGAGGAAGGTGAAGAGGAAGGTCACAGCTGGAAACCAGGATCTGCTGGTGACTGAACATCTCCATGACAGAACTACCAAGGTGCTTCAGCTCCAGGCATGTGGTTAGTGCCTGCTCCACGTGATATTTGGGGGATGTCCATACGGCCTGGGGTCACTGCCCCCTCCTCAAAGGCACTGGGAGGGAAGTATGGAGCTGCAGGTGTGGTGTGCACAGCGATCGGCCGAGTTGCTAAGGAAACAAGTCAATGGTTCAGGGAAGAGACCATTGGGTAAAGGAGATAAATCAATAATAAAACCTATTTTTATCGGCTCCCTAATGATCCTCCAGGAAAAGCCAGACAAAGGAGGAGGAGAAGGCTGGAGGGAGACGGGCTTCCATTACTGAGCTTGGAGAGAGGCAAGGGCTACTTTGCATTTTGGATGATTTGAAGGTTGTGTAATTGGACCTTTGATGTGAGAGAAAACAAAGCAGTGGTAGAGCATTGTCTGGTGAACTCCAGCTCTGAGCTGGGAGGGTGCTTGCTTGGCAGACATGAAGCATGTGGATAAAATATCCCTTAGTTCAGCCAGATGTTCCTGCTGTCCCTTGTGAGGATTTTCTTACTCTTGGCCTCTCAAAAGGCAAGGCACAGCTGGAGCTACAAGGGCTTGTTTCCAGGGAGTTGGTGCTCTGCAGCTCTTACCCAGCTCTGGGCATGGTAACCCAGGCTCGACTCCTTGGAAAACTGGGCCAGCGGGGTTTGGAGAGTCACTTTTGGCAGTGACCTCATGCTTAAGTCAGTACTTAAAGGAGTTGTTGACTTTTAGACTCAGCCAGGTTGGACGGGGCTTGGAGCAACCTGGCTTAGTGGAAGGTGTCACTGCCCATTGCAGGGTGGTCGGAACGAAATGCTCTTTAAGGTCTCTTCCGACCCAAACCATTCCTTTATTCTAGGATATCTCCTCACCCACGTGCCACGTACTTGCTGGAGGTGGAGTGGGGATGTGGTGATGTGCTGGGGTTGTGACATGTGTGCACAGTTGTGTTTTTCCCACCTAGGTGTTTCTCCCATGGGGAATAGTGGCTGTGGTAGAGAGAAGTGTGGGATGCTCGTTGGGTTTAGCCATACTGGGGGGGCACAGACAGATTCTCTGTGCCATTCCCACACTTCTCATCTAGGCAAATGTGCCTGGAGCTTGGGGAGCTGGCTGCACCGCCCCACTAACATGCTGTTTTTCTTTTAAGCCGGTGCTAATTGCTTGCAGACTTTCAGGAAAATGATACAGAAAGATCCCAAATAGGCTGGTGGCTCGGGGCCAAGCGCCGCGGTCTGTCAGTCGACTGAAGCGTGTGGCCAGGGGTAGGAAGTAGGGAGAGGACGTGGCTTTCACTGGAGCTGTGCAATGAAATCCTCACTTGTGTTAAACCTCAGAGGAAAACTTCTGGGGTCTAGCCCCCCTCCGCAAGCACAGGGAGCTGCTCCTGTTTTGTGCCTCACTGGCATTGAGGTCTGAGCCAGCAGCAGTGAGCTCTGCAGTGTCTCTCTTTGGGTTTGCCTCTAACTTAGCAACCATTAATTTCACTGAGTGGCCTTTTAAATGCCTTGGCTAAATTTTTCCTGGCTCTTCTTCCTACTGGGCTAAATACATCTTGCAGGCTCTCCTTGGCTGCCACTCCTGGCCAGGTCTCTGGGGACCTGCTCCAATGCCCATCCCTGCTCCTGCCTTGCTCACGTGCAGCAGCATCACTGCTGCCGGGATCACTTCATGGTTTCCCATTTCCCAAGCTCATGGCCAACACTTGGGTGTCTTCTCTTGCCCATGGGCTCAGGGCCACTGGTTTAGAGCATTTCACTGTAGTTAGTGGCCAAAAAGCAAAGTTGCAAAAGCCAAAATCATCCCTTTTCCTGGAGGTGATGTCATGGGCATTGGGCACCTCCTGACTTGAGACTGGTGAACCTTGGAGATGCTGCATCTGGAAAAGCCTAGTGTGATAGGGAAGGGCTCAGCCAGGGGGCTGTTTCCTGTGCCCGGAGATGGTGGAAGTGTGGATGATTTCTTTATAGCAAATCCGTCCCTGGCGGGATCACATCCCCTTTCCACAGAGACAAGGTTATGAAGGTGGCAGTCCCCTCCAGGGGTGGCTGCTGGTGCCAGTGGTGATGGTAAGAGCTGTGGATTTTTGGTATGGAGGGAGTGGAGCAGGGGTGTGCTGCTTGCTGATGAATCACTCTGCATTTTGTTATTGAGGACAACAGGTCTTTTATTGCAAAGATGTGGGAAAGATGGATGAGAAGTTGGAAAGATACGGTCATCCTGTCACTTGGAAGTGCTTTGTTTTCAGGGCTCAGCAGTGGGCCAGGCAGGAGGAGGGAGCTCATGTCACTGCCTTCATCCCATGAATCAAAAGGCAGGAGGGAGCTGAGTTTAGGGTGCTTTCCTGGTTGTCCACCTGCTCTTTCCTTCCCCTTCCACTCAGTTCCTCAGACACCAGCATCTGCGCTACTTATCCTGCCTCAGGGTTACTTCTGGAGAAGGTCCATAAGATCTAGGCAAGGATGTAGGGTTTAGGATGCTCATAAGGGTCCGACCAGATCCTCTTGGCAAGGTGCTGCGGAGATGTGGCTGAGTTAGGATGTCTTCCTAAGCAGTTTCCACTCTGTCTGAACTAAAGCTCAGCTCCAGGTGTCATCAGTGTCTTCAGCTATGAATGCTCAGCCATGTCCTCTGCTGCTCCCAGTGCCAGCTGGGCTCATCTTGCTCTCCACAGGATGCTTGGCAAGAGCATGTCTGACTTACCTTTGCATGGGGTGGACTGATCCAGGTCAGATCCCCAGGACCTGCAAGGGATGCCCCATCCTCCTTCGGCTGTGCAGGTGATCCCTTCCACAGGGATGCTTTAAGAACTGGGCTGCTGGTAGCCTGTGACACCCCTACTCTAAGCCCCATTTCCTGCTGCATTTGCAATGGAAGAGAGTAGGAAAGCAGGGACATGTCAGCCCTGGCCAGCAGTGTGCTACGCCAGGGAGGGCTGTCCTGACACTGCCAGGAACCATGCCAAACCGTTTTCCAAGCAATCAGAGCCTGGCTGTCCCCCTTCAGACTTGTGTCCATCTTCTGGGCTACCACCACAAACAGCATCTCCAGCCCAACAAATACTGTTGCATTACCATGCTGCTAATTCCGCGTGAACTCGGGAAGGAGGTGACGAGGCTCAGCAGGTCTCCAGTGAGGAAAGTCTTGGGAGTTTTGTTCTCTTGTCACCCCTCTTATTTTCAAACAACACCAAGGTGGGCATCATTCTCCTACCTTGGAGCAGAGGGAGGTGAAAGTCAGGCTGTGTGCATGTCTTTGTGGGGAAAGTGGTGGTGGTAGCTGAGCTGGTGAAATGAAGAGTGGGTAGGGGCAGATTGGTGGGATGGGGACATCGTCCAGCTTTTTTCTGCTCCTTAACTCCCCTCTACTCCCTTTGAGTACATGATCCTGGCGACCATCATTGCCAACTGCATCGTGCTGGCCCTTGAGCAGCACCTCCCTGAGGATGACAAGACACCCATGTCCCGGAGATTAGTAAGTACCCCGTGTCCATCCCTCTCTGCCCTGCATTGGGTGGGCTGGTGGGTGAGCAGGGACATCGGCCAAGAGGAGTCTTCTAATCCTACAAGGCAATTTCTTCTGGTTTCAGGGTGGTAGGGCAGGAGGTTTCCTCTGGGACCAGCTCTTTGAGCCTTCCTGGGGCTGCTGTAACATATTCCTCCTCTATAGAAAGGATTCACAAAGGATTAAGCACCTTAAAAAGTGGGGTAGGGAAGGGAGAGGATGAGGCTGGGGAAAGTGGGGTGGGACATGAGTTGGGTCAATGTGAAATGCCTGATGCTGTGCTTGCCCAGGCTCCCCCTCTTACTGAGTCACTGATTTCCTTCTGGCAGGAGAAGACAGAGCCCTACTTCATCGGGATTTTTTGCTTCGAGGCTGGGATTAAGATCGTGGCTCTGGGGTTTGTTTTCCACAAGGGCTCGTACCTGCGCAATGGCTGGAACGTCATGGACTTCATCGTGGTCCTCAGCGGGTGAGTCGGGAGGTGTAAGTGGGGTTGGTGGGGCAGCCAGGAATGAGGGCTCATCCTGGTGGGGACGTGAGCTCCAGGATGTGGGGCAAGGCCCTGGTTTGCTGTTGTCAGTGGTATTTCTTCATCCCAATGAGGGCAGGGAGGATGGTTCCCTGTGTTGATGGCTCTTGTGTTGGATTTGCTGTGAGCAGCAGAGGGTGGGACAACGTTCACCGTCAGGTGAGGAGGGCTGGATCTGAGGGCACCATGTCTAAGTTGGTGTCCTGGCTTCTGTCACCCATCTGGCACAGGATGAGGTGAGGATGAGGAGAGTGGTCTGATAAGCAACTGGATACGGTCTGGGAGAGGTTTTGTTCAAACACCACATGGGGAGGGGGAAAATCTCTTTTCATTTTGCCTTCTCAAGCACTTTCCAAGCTTGGCCTGGTGCTGGAGGTTTGGGAACGACATGTGGGTGGAGCTGCGTTCCCAGGTGATGCCTGCTCAGCATCCTAGCATGCATCAGTGATGCTGGGGGTGGTAGCACACAGAGCTTCACGGGTGCTGCTTGTGTCACTGGTGGTGTCACCTGCCAGGGACATGGCCCAGATTTGAGTCCCGCTTACGGCGCGGTGGGCTGTGCTAGTGGCAAAGAATCAAGCAGGGGCATTTGGGATTGTGTTAACCAACAGTGGCAATTGCCTTGAGCAGTAACCCCCAGGGTGACTCCCCTCAGTGTGTGGAGGGCAGGTGGGTGCCTGCGGCCACTGAGGGGCTCCAGAAAAGGGGTGCCTGGATTATGCCTATTTCTTTTTGCATGCTGATGGAAACGTCATGTTCAGAGAAGCTGGTTTGATGTGTACAAACAGATGGTGCCTGTGGATCTCCAGGCACTTCATGAGCTTTGCAGGGTGCAGAAGCAGCTGTAGGGCTGGATAGAAAACTGAGGCACAGGAGCCTACTGAGATGCCTGGGGTCTCTAGAGTTGCTTGCTGCATAGTTCTGTCTCTTGACTTGTAGCGTTGGTGGCACCATGTGGGATGTGACATCCGTTTGTGTGTTCACAGGAGACTGACCCTGGTGCCACCGGGGGTGTGACGATGGGTGCTGCTTGTCCATGGTGAAGAGATGCACGTTGGGACTATGCTTGAGAGGGGACTTGAGGAGAACATGGTTGGAAACATTTTGGTTCCCTTGGTCCGATGGAGATCTGGTTGGCCTTGATGGTCAGTGGGACCACGTCTGCCTGTAAAGGCAGAGTGTGGCGGTAGTGGGGTGATGCTTCTGGTGGGCAGCAAATTGGCTGCCTGTGAGTGGTGTAGCCATTGCTCAGGTTGCTGCTGTTTCCCTGCGTCTTCAAAGTGACTTGCAGGGAGGGCTCCATGGCTCCTTGCTTGGGCAAAGGTGCTCACATCCCTGGTCACATGTGGGGACAGCATGGGACACATGCTCCTCTGGTAGAAAGAAGAGGGGCTCTTTGCCTCACTGTGCAGCTGCAGTGCTGGGCTGAGTGAGGAGGAAGCAGCAGGGTGGCTGGGAAATGCCCGTTGGTCATCTCCCAGCCCAGGCATCCTTTGTGGCACAGGCCAAGGGGAAGCACTGGGCTGGGAGGTGGGGTTCTCCGTGGACCTCTCCTTGCCCTCCCCACAGCTCTGGGTGAACTGACTGTAACCGAGCCGGCGCCGAGTCAGCGCTCACCAATTACTCACTCACAAGAGCCTTGCTAGCTCCTTCCAGTGCCATGCCGTGCTGGGCCCCATGCCAGGGAATCAATTGGCCATGAAGGGCTGCGAGCACCATGCTGGCTGCCCTGATGGGAGGTACCCAGGTGCCCCTGACACTGCCAGTTACAGAGGGTAGCCCTCTGGCACCTGCTTCACCACCATCACACCCCTTGTTTTCTGATGTTAGCTCCCGCAGCATGGAATGCTCCCCAAGAAGTGCTCAGTTACTTGCTGGTTTTGTCCCAGCAGTGCAGGTGTCTGATGGCCTGGCCTCACTGACCTTTTTGGGCGAACTGTTGGAGAAGGCAACACAGAGATTGTCATCCTGGGCTGGCTCTGGGGAGAACGGGGTTATTTTGGGATCACCTGTTCAGCTCTTGCTTTTGCCATGTGGGGCTGACAAACCTGCTGTTCCTTGGCGCCATGGTTGCACCTCCCTTGCAAGAAACTCTCGTCTGTTTAATCTGCTGAATTATTGGCAAATTTCTGCAGCAAATAATCCTTGGCTGGCAAATGACTTGCAAACAGCTTGTGGGAGAAGGTTTGCACTTGGCGGTTCGTTCTGTGTCAGTTGCGTAAGGCGGGTGGTGCAGCCTGCACGGGGGACTCAGGATTGTCTTTGAGGACTGAAACTTTCCACTTGATGAATATGTGAGTGTCTGCACAGGGACTTGTGAGAACTAATGGTCGTAGGGATCATGCTGTGACTTATCAAGGGGCAGTGATGTGGTGGAGGGGATGTTGTGTGTATTACAATTGTGTGGTAGCGCTTGCCTCAGGATATGCTGACCCATTTGGAATGCTGATACATCCTGTGATGGACCAGAGAAGATATCCATGTAAACAGGACCCATCCCAGGATCCATCCTTGATGGACCTAGAGGAACTCAGCATCACCCTAGTCCTTGTCCTTTCAAGTGTGACAAAAAATATTATTCTTTCTTTCTGGACTCATTTTTTGCCATATATCTGGTGGGAGAGGCTCTTAATGCAGGTGTTCCTTGTGGTCCCAGACACCACATTGGGATTTCCATGAGCAGTGGAATTTTCTGCATGCTTTCCCTGGTATCAATTAGCCTACTGAGGGGCTTCTTCTGTGAGCAGCCTTCTGGGACCCTGTGCAAGAATGGATGGCACTGAGTAGGGTTCAACTGGTGTTTGCTTCTTGTGTCAATAAATCCACTTTTTTTCATCTCAGTGGAAATTGACGCCCACCTAAAACTCCCTGATGGTAAAGCTTCTACTGGGGAACTAATAGTCACATTCGTAAACCTGCTCTGTTTATAACCTGTGGTTTCCAAATCTTCATCGCTGCCTGAAAAAACAGCCTGTTCTCCTCCAGCTAAAAATAATTTTATCTGAAAGTGTGCATAAAATACCTTTACCCATTCTAAGGCAGAGCCAGGGAGAGGAACATCTGTGTTTCCTTTGGGGATTGAGGACGCTTGCTTTGTTGTTGCATGGACCAGAGCTGCCTGGGTGCTGAAGCTGGACTTGTGACCTGCTTGATGCAGTGTGACCTGGACCAAAAAAGGAGAAAATGGGTCAGAATGGACAGCGGGAGGTTGGTGACGTTTTAACTGGTGATCCTGAAAGGGTGAGGTTGAAGAAGTTTCAGCCATCAGCAACTGGAGCATTAGGTCCTTGTTCCCTGGATGCCATTAGGAATAGAGAACAAGGACCCTACAGCTGCCTCTCTTGTTCTACACTGTATTTGAAGGTGCTGATAGAATAAGAAGGGTTAAACTCCCTCTGCAAATCTCCAAGTGGGTGTGTGCTTCACACACTCCAGTGCCTGAGCATCATTGCACCATTGGCTTTTTTTATAGCAGTAATACAATAACACGTGAGAGGTGAAAGAGTGGGGGAACACTGATAACAATGGGAAAAAATCAAAATGGGAATCAAAAGGCCCTGGCCCTTGTGAAGTTGTGCTGCTTGGGAGCTGAGGAAGTAGCTGCTGTGTAAAACCAGTATAAATACACTGAGGTCACTAAAAGGAAGAGCTGGCATCAGGGTTTTTTTTGGAGTGTTTAATAAGAGCTGCTACACCTGGGTGCCTTTTGTGAAGCCCTTGGGCATGGTGGTTTTCATTAAAGGATTTTGTGGGGTGGAGCGTGGCCAAGGGAAAGAAAGGAGGAAGGAAGGAAGCTTGCCATGCCCTTAGCAAACCCGGAGCCAACCGGATGGGCACCAACCTGTGCTGGCGGAGGAAATCTTGGCTCTCCAAGTCCTGTCCCAAAAACTGATGTCCTCTGCCTCCAAAGCCAAACAGCAGGCGTGAGCCCAGCCTCTTCCTCTGGCCTCCCAGGGAAATCCTGTGCACACATGTGCCCTGATTTCCTGCTGGGGCTGGTGTGAAGCAGGACAGAGACGTTCTGAGGAGGCTGCTTCCTGCCGTGCTGCAGGTTTCCAGTGTGAACCCCAGGATGAGGAGAGCAGGTTGGCTTGTTTGTCATTGTGATGCTGCCTGGATTTTGGGATGATTGTCCTGGTAAAGTTCCTTTTTCCTGAGCTTCCACAGGGTAGAGGGGAGAATGCTTTGTTTTCAGTTAGTGCACCTCACACAACCCAAGTTCTGCATGTCTCAGGTGGTCTTTTTGATCTTGAAGTTCCAGAGGGGGAACAAGGGCTGGCAGCAGCTCTGTCTGAGAACATTCATATGCTGCATCCCCTCGTGGTTTAGGGTGCTGGCCCCCAGCAGTGTGTCTGGCACACCATGTGTGTGTGAGAGCACACACATGCACACCCAGACTAGGAACAGGCTCTTCCCCCAGCGCCCACACCTGTGTTTTCCTATCTGAGGGAATAGAGTGCACCACCAGGCAAGGAAGCCTGGAGGAGTGGATATGAGACTGGGAGAACAAGTGCTAAATCAGGTCACAAGTGCAGCATCCCAACACGGTTATCCTGCTGGAGCCTGAGCCATTGTAGGGAGTGCTGTGCTGTAGGATAAACCAGTAAAGAGACAACGCCATGTCCAAAAGCCAAGCGATGTTTTGATTACACCAGACAACACTTCTCCCCCCCCTTCCTTTTCCTTTTCCTTTTCCTTTTCCTTTTCCTTTTCCTTTTCCTTTTCCTTTTCCTTTTCCTTTTCCTTTTCCTTTTCCTTTTCCTTTTCCTTTCATGAATGGTGCTGGTTTCCAGCCTGATGTCCGTCTCATCTTCCACACCTTTCCTACTTCTTTCCTTTCAGGACAATTAATAAAGTGTTTTGTATTTCATTTGGATGAATAATTAATTTCCCAGCTTTGTGAATGTTTCATGTACCATATGCCACGTTGGTGGGATGTGCCTGACATCAGCACTTCGTACAAAAGGCAGCACCATTTCCCCAGTGTGCCAAATCCTGGGGGCTTCTCCAGGAATAGGTGGCCTTGGGAGACCATTTCATGCTGGTAAAGGCAGATTTTGTTGTTCAGCCTCATCACACCTTGCAAGGAGTTGCTGGTGCCCAGTTCAGGGCTCTCAAAGCTGCTGGGAAAGGCAGGAGCAGAAGCTTTGTAGCAGTGCAATCCACTTGTGTCATGGCCCCAAAACCTAGAAAGAGCAAGCTGAGGTGATGGAGGCATTGACGTTGCTCTGAACTGTGCCAAGGGCAGGACTTGGACCTGGTGTCCCTGTCCATTGGTATCTCCAGAGCAGGACCACTGTGTTCTGCTGGGGCATCCTCATGGTGTGTTACCTGATCCCACTGGCCCTGCCTTGAGTTGGGTTGGGATCCAAGAACCTTAAGTGTATTCTGCTGCATGTGATGCTGGCTGCAGAGAGGAGAGGGATTGTTGATTCATCCTCAGAATAGGGCAAGAATGGGGTAAATTCATCAGGTAACTTACTTTCTGTGAGCTGTTTGACCAGTGTATTAATTATGAAGTAGTCTCCCTCACAGAGTCAGGTGGCAGTGCAAGCCTTCAGGGGCCTTTCCACTTAATTATAAATATTAATTTGCGCGTCAGCCAGCCAGCCAGCACCCTCTCTGCCCCAGATTTTGGGCTGAGATTAGTGTGTCTCAGCCAATCCCTCTCTCCACTCAGCACACCCTTTGCTGGGACAGCTTGTCTGCATGTGCCTCAGCAGCAGTCCCTGAGGGGAATGGTTGAAGGGCGCTCAGTTTGTGGTAGGGGGATGAGTTGAGAGTCGATCTGATCTTTTGAGAGTTCACCCTTTGCTTGGGGTGCCTGCTGTGAATCCCTCTTCAGCACACCCTGAGCTGTGTGTGCTGTGCCCGAGGGCTGCTGAGGGGATGGGAGCCCAGCAATGCACACCTCCTGGCACAAGCAGAGGAGGCACAATGGGTGCTGTAGCATGGGATAGTGCCTGAATTCGGTGCCAACTCTGCTTTGTGCGGGCAGGGTTATTGAGCATCACTCATAGTTCGTTCAGCACAGTCCCAAAAAGCAGGGAGTTGTTTGGGTTTTTTTGCTCTTTTTGCACCCCTGGGTAAAGACATCTGTAGGTGCAGGTCTTCAGCTGAAGGCAAGGTTGTGTGCTCTGCTCAGCTGCTGGGAGCTGGAGCAGCGCCGAGAGCTGAGCATCTCTGTGCCAACAGCCAGCCCCAAAGCCTGCAGGTGTGTCAGCCCCAGCGGGAGGCTCGAAATAAATAAAATAAAATAATCATTCTGGTTGCAAACACAAAGCATTGGATTTTTTTTTTTTGCCCCTGAAAGCATGTTTTTGTCTGCTGCTGATTGCTCACTATTCAATTATACTTTGGGGGATTAGCATATATTTCCCATCCTGCCTTCTCTCTCATTTGCATCCTTCCAAAAGATCCTCTCCTGCTCTTTTCTCCACCTGAAGTCTCTCTTCCCCTTTTTCTCTGAAGAAGTAAAACTAACCCCTTTGCCTGGGTGACCTATAAAAACGCCTTCACTTTTTTTTACCCCCCCTTCTTTTTTCCTCCAGTACATATGATGAAAAGCATGAGATCATTGGGATTTTTTTAGCCCAAATCTGGCAGCTTTTTTCAAATAACTTGGATGGTGAGATGTAATTTTAGTTTGGGTCTTAGCCTAAAAATAAAGAATAATTATTAGCACATCAGACGTGGATATTGTAAGTGATCAAAAAGGGTTTAAATTGTTCTACAGATACCGGAGCTGCTGCCCTGTGAAAGCACAAAGGTCTGTCACAGCCCAAGTCCCATCTCAGGGCTATGAATCCTCAGGAGATATAAGAAATCTCAAATTCAGAAATTTATCTGGGAGATATGGTTCAAAAAATATTAATAACAGCTGTGATTAGAGGGTTAATAAGAAATTGATAGGTGTGATTTTGCAGTCCCAAGCAACAAGGTGTGTTCTAGGTGTTGTATTTATTATTAGCAGTAACATGATGTTGGTGTCTGTGTACTAGTGAAGCCTTATTACTAGGGTTGTGACTTATTCAGAGCCATGGAAGGGCTTGGGGAAAGCAAACAGAAGCCAGGCTCACGTGCCTGGAAGCTTGGTTAGCTTTTTCCAGGCACTTTAAATAGGTCTAAAGGTGGCCCAGGTGCTCAGGCTCTGCTCAGAGGATCTGGGGTGGACGGGTTTGCTGGTGCTCCCAGTGCACCTGCTGTCATCAGGAGTCAAGTCTGTGCCTGCAAAAGGATGTGCAGACACCTGTTTCTGTTTTGGAGTGGTGGATCATCCTTTTGTTGTCAGGAGACACATGTTAAGTGCAACTGTCTCGCTCTGGTGATCTGTCCAAACCTCCTTCCAAAAGAGCTCGTGATGTCCCTTGTCCTCCAGTGAGGACAAGGAGCATGTCACCTTGCCACAGAGGAGTCCCATTCTTAGCAGCTAATTTAGAGCGCTGGGAAGTAGTGCCCTGGAATCGCCTGAACCTTGCCTGGAGCGCGACAGCTCTAGAGCCCTTCAAACAAATCTGGGTTAGCAGAGGACTTTGCAGCCAGGGCACTCCCAGGTGCTGCTCCTGTCCCAGGAGGGGATGTGTGGTGGGGCTGGGTGAGGTGATGGCTCCACCTCCCTCAGTCCATCCAGATTGGCTTGTGCTGATCGATCCTGATCCTGCTCTGCTGCCAGGAGCCTTCCAGCTGGGCTTGCATTGGCAAGTCCTTGAGAGAAGGTCTGGAGCCTGCATCCAGCCCAGGAGCATCCCTGGCCACCTGGAGCTGCTCAGTCCTGGCTGGAGTCAGTGCAGGGCTGCACATACCCCTCTGGGAGGCTGGTGGCACACCAGATATTGGGACATAAGAAGCAAAAGCTGAAGGAGGGTCTCGGAGTCTCCAGTGTGATACTGGCACCAGGTGTCCTCTGCACTGTCATTTTGAGCAGCACTGGGTTATCCTGCTCTTGCTGGTGTGTTATGTGAAAGGGATAAAAGTGCTGTTGCTCTTCTCTCTCCCTTGTGCTGCTGAGTGGCTGTGCTTTATCATATTTATTGATTTTGATCTTACAACCAATTTAACAGCACAGCTCTCCCCAGCCTCTGGGTGCTCCTGACTTAATTAAGTCCCTTTTCTACTCTCCTGACAGCCCTGTCGGTAGGGGGATCTGGTCATGGGCTGGGGTATGAAAACTCTATGGAAATGACTTGCAGGAAAGGGAAAGTGCCTTGAAGGGTAAAAGATCCTTGAATATATTGAGGATAAGCAGTGCGATACACAGGGAGTTCTGGGTGATGCATCCCAACTGCTGCTAGGGCCAAGCTTTGCAGCTGTCTACTTGTGCTAGGGCAGGGAGGAAGAGGAGACTGGGAAAAGGAGCTTAAACAACCTGGTTTGCAGATGTGAGAATGCTTTTGCTGCCAGGGTATCCTAGGAAACCCACCCGCCTTTCTGTAGGGGCAAGTTGGTACCTGCCGTACCTCAGGGAGAGGGGGAGAGAAAGAGTGCTAATTGCTCAGCACGCCAGAGAGCTGCTCTGGCCTGTAATTAGATGAATTAGTGGAACAATGACCCAATTTCCCTCAGTTTTTGGATTGCTGCAAACAACCCTGAGGTTGCTGCCTCCCTCTGTCCCGTTCTCCTCTCCAACCCCTCCCATCCCCTGCTGCTCTACTGCAGCTTCCCTCCTCCTCTTCCTCACCCAAGCCTGGATGGGAAAAGATTCTGCCAGCATCTGTGAGATGCAGCATTCTGCTCCCAAGTCAGGTACAGTGGTGCCTAGTGTTTCCACTGCTGGACTCGATGTGCACCACCTCTCTTCTGCCCCAGTTTGTTTTCCAGAGACAGGCTTGAAAAAAATCTTTGTGTTTTAAAAGAAAACCTCTAGAGTCCTTCCTGTGCCTGCCGGTTGCCTTCCAAGGTCATCAAACTTTCATTACTATAGATTTTTGAATGTATGTGAGGTTCTCAGCCCCTTCTCAATGATCCCAGAGGTAGGACTCTAAGGAAGCTCCATGTGTGGAAAAAGCCAGAGCAGCTGATAGCTGGAGGTGCTGCCAGGGGAACACGAGCGATCGGGAGGGGAGTGACCCACATTTCTAGGGCACCATCTCTGGTCCATGTGCACCTGGAAGGAAGGTTAATCCCATGCAGCCAGTATGAGCATGATGTTGGTGGAGTTGAACCCCCAGAGTGTAATTGCATGGCACGGGTGATGTGGGGCTATCCTCAGCCATCCTGGCGTGTGAGGATTATCAAGGGGGAGATGCTGGGGCTGGGAGACCCCTGGGTGGGTTTGGCTGATCACAGTGGCCCATGAGCTCTGGTGCCAGCATCAAGTGGGGCTTGCTGGCATGTGGCCTTTGGGAGGTGTTGAATCTCTGTACTTGCCCAGGGACATGGTCTCCCTTGTGGCTTCTCCCAGAATGGCATGAGAATGTGGCTCTTGGCACCGAGGTGGCCAAAGGCTTTGCCTGAGATAACTCTGCTCTCTCCCTTTCTGCCCACAGCATCCTCGCCACTGCTGGGACACACTTCAATACCCACGTGGACCTGAGGACGCTGCGGGCCGTGCGTGTGCTCAGACCTCTGAAGCTCGTCTCGGGCATTCCCAGTAAGTTGGATGTTTCTGTTCCTCCTCTCACAGTGTCTCATCCATCCCCAATGTCCTCCAGAGTGAGAGGGGTCCCTGTCCCACCTTGTAGGGTGAAGTGGAGGATAGGGGACAAGCTTGCTGATGTAGTGGGAGCTCCTAGGTGGCAGCATTCGGTGTTCCTGGGAGGCATTGCCCCCTGCCCAGGCTGCTCTGTGCTGGCACGGGGCTGGGCTTGGTGAAGCCCGCTGGCAGCTCCACTTCCCTGGCCAGAAGGCAGTGGGTGGATCCTTTCAGGACTGGGGTTTATTCAGGGGAGATTTCCTTTTTTTTTGTTGCAAGATTTCATCTGTCGGCACAGGGATAAATAAAGAAATTAGGCTGCTGCTGGCTCTGGTCTTCCCATCCCTCCTGCCCTGGGCATCATCAGGGCGATGTGCTGGATCCATGCCTTGGGGGCAGTGAGGGGGATGGAGCTGCGTGAGTCATGTCCCATCAAATCCAAATGGGGCAAGCACAGGGAGGACACTAGTGTGGGAACCAGCTCTAGAAACAACCCCTCCTAGAGCCTTGCTCTGAAGCCTGGTCCTCCCTCCACTGGAATGGTGCTTTCATCCATGGTCCTCCTGCCCAAAAGGATCCTCCAGGCCGTGTTGGCCTCTTGCATCTCTTTGACTGTCTGTCCTCTCTGTTTAGTGTTGTTTGCTTGCCAGAGGTGGGATGGATGTGCCCCAGGCAGGGGACACCGTGCTGAGTTGTGCTCCTTCTTTCCCTTCTCAGGCTTGCAGATTGTCCTGAAATCCATCATGAAGGCTATGGTGCCTCTTCTCCAGATTGGCTTGCTGCTGTTTTTTGCTATCCTCATGTTTGCCATCATTGGCCTGGAGTTCTACAGTGGAAAGCTGCACCGAGCCTGCTACACCAACAATTCAGGTGGGGAGAAGGGTTCTGCACCCACTTTGAAACCATTGAGTGGAGAAAAGCTGTGCTGACCTGTCCCCTGCCTCTCTCTTACTTCTGCCTCCTTTGGCTCTCTGCTGTTGTGCTCACAGGTGAACTAGAGGAGCTGGACCCTCCCCATCCATGTGGGGTACAGGGTTGCCCCCCAGGCTATGAATGCCGGGAGTGGATCGGTCCCAACGATGGGATCACGCAGTTTGACAACATCCTCTTTGCTGTGTTGACCGTCTTCCAGTGCATTACCATGGAAGGGTGGACCACAGTCCTGTACAATGTGAGTAGTTCCTCTCTAGGGTCTTTTTGGGCAGCTGGGCATGGGGCTTGGGAGCAAGAGACAATATTTCTGTATGCTGGAAACTTGTAAGATAGATAATGAGTTTCCTTCGTGGTGGGAATGGAGTTGGTCCTTCCCATTTGGGCAGGAGATGTGGGATAGAGACACATGTTACATTCCTCCAAGCAAAGGGAGCATTAAAGACTTGGTCTCCATCTTTGGGTTGTGAAGCCCATTGTAGAGAGCAAAACCTCCTGAGCACGGGCTGTAGCAATCCTGCTTGAAGGCTGTCCCTAGGGAGGCGTTCTTCCTTCTCTCCTTCTCCTGTACTCCCCAGGACAGCTCTGTGAGAGTGGACATATTTTCTGGGCTCTGCACATCCCCTATCCCTGTACACCAGGCACCAGATGTGCCTGCATCCCCAAGGTGGCCTGGGAAGTCCTGGAGCTAGGCTTTGACTCCCTGCCATGGGGCAAGGGCAGCATTTCCATGTCTTTGGTATTTGCACTGGTGGAGTGGAGATTGGCTGGGCTGGGTTCCTGTGGTTTTGAGCTGCTTGAAGTTTCTGGTCCCTAAACCCTTGGGGTGCCTGGAGAGCAACTTGGGGGCAAAGCTGGAAGCAGGAAAAAAGCTACAGGCGATCACAAAGTGCAATATTGTTGTGGGCGATTGACCGTATAAGTATGTTTGAGTTTGTGGGCTTGAAGCAACCGTGCCTGTTCTGTTCCCAGCCTAATTTCAGCATCAATTTTGGCGTCACTGCACCGGGAATGTTTTTATACACTGGTTCCCATAACGCCCAGAGTTTTGCAGAGTGGCATTGCTCTGCAGGAGGCAAATTGGATGGCATGTGATGGGGAAACATGGCTCAGTTGTCTCTGTCATCAGTGGAAAGGCTGTTTTTTAACCCTAGGCCAAGTTACCAGGGTGCAAACGTTGGGTCTCCCTCCCACTCCGTCCATTCCAGAGTCCTGGTGGTGTAGGTTAGCATGTGTGGACAGACCAATTATGAAACCTAATCTGGAGTAGAGAGAGTTCGTGGCAAGGGCTTGACCTTACCATGAGGATTTGATTTTCTTCTTCCTGAAGGAGATGGTGGTGTCAGGATCTTGGTGCTTCAGTGGGGGAATTAAGCAGGATTGAAACACCTGAGTATTCAGACTGTAAAAAAAGTCGATTTCTTGTCTGCTTCTGGTGTGTCCACGGGATTAGAGACTTAACTGCAGCACCTATGGCCCAGGAATAATTGAGTAGAGCAGGGAGGGTGATTTTCTTGTGCCCTGGGCAGCTACTGCCTGCTTCCACTGCTGTACTCAGCCCGTGCATGTCGGTGGCTGGTGCCGGCAGCCCGCTTTGCACCTTGTTCTTGTGTTAATGACTGTCTCTCTCCAAAAGCTGCTTCCATCAGTGCTCCCCATGTCCCCTCCTTCCCATCCTTTGGCGCCTGCAGCAATTAGCAGCAGTGCTCCCTGTGGCAGAGCCCCGGTGGCAATGTGTGAGGAGATGGTGAACTACATAGACAGGCAATTTATGGTCTGATCAACCTAGAGGTTTTGTCTGAGAAAGTCTGCTCTCCTGCTGCCTGGAATGTCCTTGATGGGAAGGCTGGAACCAATCTGTCCAGTGTCTGGGATTTGCTGATTCATCACCTCGGTCTTACTGGAGAGTAAGGATGAGAGATGCTGCTGGGAGTGCTGAGAATTATGCTTCTTAGGACCCAACAGGATTCACTATTTATCATCACAGCTGATAAAGTGGGGTCTCTCTGGGGCCCCTAGGGCAAGCACAGCCCTGGTGTCCAAGTAACCTTTGTGGCAGCAGTTCCAATGCTGGGGAAACATGCTCTGTCACCATGTTCCCGATAGCCGGGACCATAAATAAGGTGCCTCCCTTTCCCACTCCTCTGCAAAAAAAAGCTATTACTGACCTATAACAGAAAGGATTAGAGGCCTTCCTTGGTTTATAATTGAATGAGGATTTGGGCCTTGGTATGGTAGAATGCTGCTGATTCACTTCAGGAGTGGCAAGGGATGGTGTTCCTGGCACCGCTGAGCTGTGCTTCCTGCCCTCCCCAGGGACACAGGCTGTCTTGCGAGGTGCCTCAAGGTGCAAAGGTTATGGGTGCTTGGTCCTTTTGCTGCTTGGAGAAAGAAAAATGGATTTCTGCCTTTCTTTTAATAAAAAATGATGGATGCCCATGGGGGACGCAGTCTCCGGAGGATGCAGGGAGAGGGCTGGGAAGCCACAGGGATGCTGTGCCATCACCTTCATCACTCAGAGCACCAAAACAGAGCAGGTTCCCACTGCTAACCATCAAGGACTGTGCCCAGCACATGCCCCAGCTTTGGGAGGCTCAGCAGGGGACTCTGCTTTCCCACTGGGGTAAAGTGATGGGAGGCTGCGTCCTTGCGGATTAACGCTGCAGGGGAGAGGGAGATGGCAGAAAAACCACTTTAGCAATCTCTCAAAGAAATTGCTTACTATAATATTCCCCTGTGTAACAGTATCATGATTTTAAGATCCATTTTTCCACAATTCTAGAAGCGTAGCTCCCGGAATTTGTAGACAGAATCACGAGAAGATAATCAGCCCCGTGGTAGTTTTCACGTGTGTTGTTTCATCTATGTGTTTGCTTTTTGCCTTCTTTTCATCAGCCTTGCCTCCACAAAGGTAGAAATCACGGTATGGCTTAAAAATAAAAGAAAAAGCCCAAATTGTTGAGTGTTATGGCTTTTACAGCTCCCATCCCTGGGAGTTTTGGCATTGTGGCTGTCTCTGTGGTCTGAAACAGAGGCTAAGGAGTATTTTGCTTTTCTTCTTATGCTGGAGCAGATGCCCCTTCCCTGGGCTGGCTCGAGACCAAACCTGATTTCTGTTGAGATGAGAGGGAAATAAAGTGCTGGCAGAGAGGCTCTTTGTCCCACTTCTCTGCCTCTGCATTCACGCTGGCATGGGACAGAGGCTGGGTTGCTGTTTTGTCACTGAACAGTGATGCTGGGGCCTGGGGGGTGCGTGGCAGGGCTGATGAGGGGCTGCCAATGCATGCTGTGGGGCTGACCAGGTGTGGCACAGACACTTTACAACGCTGGTGGCTTTGGATGCTCAGCCTGGCTCCCATGATCCCAGAAAACAAACGGGAGAGGGATTTGAAATTTATATTTCCTCTAGAACGCCAACTCAGGAGCCTGTATTTATTCACTGCAATTGTTTATTTGCTCTCCCTTTTGGAATTGCTCAGCTGCTGTGCTTGCAGGTAGCGAGGGGGGAGCCTGGCTTGATGGGATCTGCCACTCTCCTTTTTCCCCCATGCAGCCAAGAGCTGAGACGGGAAGAAAAACACACACGGCAAGGATTGTTGAGCCTGTGGGCTGGTGGGCTCTGCAGAGAGAGGGGAGAGCCCTGCCTATCCTTTGCCCAGAACACTGCTCACTGGTCACATCAGCTCTGGGAACTACAGCCCCTGGTTGGGATTTAGTGTTTAGCCAACCAGCAACACAAATGGATGGAGAAAGCTTATGTTTATAGCTGCATGAGGAACGCCAGCACGGAGAGATGCAGACAGGGGAGCCAGGGCTGCCTCCTCTTCCTCAAGTAGGTCTGGAGCACAAGTGTGATGAGAAGCAGCTGAGGGGGCTGAGGAGGCTCAGCCTGGAGACAAGGAGACTCGGGGGGACCCTCTCATTGTCTGCAAGCACCTGAATGGAGGCTGTAATCACGTGGGGGCCAGTCTCTTCTCCCAGGTAACAAGCAGCAGGATGAGAAGAAATGGCCTCAAGTTGTACCATGGGAGGTTTAAATTGGATGTTAGGAAAAATTCCTTCTCCAAAAGGGTTGTCAAACCCTGCAACAGTCTGCTCAGGGAAGTGGCAGAGTCACCATGCCTGGAGGGATTTGAAAGACTTGGATGTGGCACTTGAGGCAGTGGTTTAGCAGTGAACAAGGTATGCTGAGTTAATGGCTGAACTCAATGATCTCAGAGGGTTTTTGCAATCTAAACAATTCTATGATTCCATGATTTCTGTTGTGCATTCCCCTGCATGGATCTGACTGGGAGCTTGAACTCCTCCTCTTGTGGCACTGGGGATTGGGGTCATAGGGAAGCAGGAGGGCAAAACTGCACAGGGAGCCTTAGGACATGCCAGAGATGAGTGTTGGGAGCCTTCTGGGTGCTTTTGCAGCAGGGGGGGAGCATTTGCTTTGGGAAAGAACATCAAACCCTTGTCACCTTCCAAAACACCTCCCAAAATGTAGTGGTGGTGGGAAGAGCTGCGTGCCACAGCCTCATGGGAGATGGGCTGTAGGTCTTGTAGCCCAGTGCAGAGCTGAACAGCTGGTGCAGAGAGCCAGGAGGCTGCAGAGGCACTGGTTAGGTGTGAAGTGTGAGCTGTGTGTATGGAGATGGCAGCTGAGACGCTGCAAGAGTGGCTGTAAAACAGGAGCTGCTGCAAGGACGGGGGTTTGCAGCAAGTGTGACTCAACCACCACGTGCTTCCAGCACACTGGAAGTGCTGGGATCAGGAGGATGTGAGGGGAGGGCATCCCAGTGTTTGGGATCTCCTCTATAAGCAGAGTGTAAAAGGATTTTGATGGATTTCACCATGTGCAATATGGATCTCGCTGTGTGCAGGTGAGATTCAACCCCAACTCCCTTTGGGATTTCATGCTGCTGGGCACGGGGCTGGTTTTGTTTGTGAAGCACCAAACCTGAAATGACAGAATCGTTTGGGTTGGAAGTTCAACTCCCCTGCTATGGGCAGGGACACCTTCCACTAGACCAAGTTGCTAAGAGCCCTGTCCAACATGGCCCTGAATACTCCAGGATGAGGCAGCCACAGGTTCTCTGGGCAACCTGTGCCAGGGCCTCAACACCCTCATTGTGAAAAAAAAAAAAATTAATTCTTTCTTATATCTAATTTAAATCAACCTTCTTTCAGTTTAAAACTGCTATACCCTGTCCTATTGCAACAGGCCCTGCTGAAATGTTTGGCCACATCTTCATTTCAGACCCCCTTTAAGTACTGAAGGTCTTCTGCTGGAGCCTGGCTTTCAAATATGGTGACACATCCATCCTTTTTGAAACAGGGACTGTTCAGGCAGCCCTGATTTGAGGTGCTGGGAAAGGGAGATGTGTTATCACTGGTCTTGCTGGAGCACGTGGATCAGAGGTGGGTGCAAAGCTTCGCTATCCTGCTCCCTGTCAGGTCCCCACTTGCCCTAGTCAACCTTGGGGGACGTCAGAGGAGGAATCTGTTGCAAAAGAGTTATTTTTTGTGAGTGTAGAACTGCTCATTGGACATTGGCATAAATTCCTGAGGTGTCACAGTTGTCCCTCGGAATGCTCAGTTACTCTCCCTGAAGCACCTTTATGTGAACACTGTGAGTGGGACCTGAGCATTGTGCAGGTCCGGTTGGGTTCCTCCTCTTGCCTTTTGGGGAGGGAGGACAGTGCCTGGCTTTTCATGAAGCAGCCATGGGCCTGCAAAATTAGTTACGACCAGAGAGGATTTTCCTCTTTTGATGGTTTGCTCAGACCTGATATGAGCTGGAAAACTTGAGCCCCAGTGCTTCCAGGAGCTGATGTGGGTCCTCTGAACATAGGTGTCTGTTTCCTGGGGTCCTTGGTCCCAGAGCAAGAGCTGCAGCAGTGCCAGCCATGTGCCAAGGGTTTCAGGGACTCTACAGCAAGGGCTTGTGGTGCAAAACAGCACCTGCCCTAACACCATGGTGATAGGCAGAGCACTGGAGGAGCTCAGTAGAGCAGTGATCCCACAGCTGGGGGCTGGGCCAGCCCTGCTGCTCCTTTGGAGCCTGTGGAGGGTGAAGCTGGGAGTGTGATGGATAATGGTGGCTCCCAGCAAGGAGCAACGCTGGCTACAGATGATCTCTGGGGGTAGAAGAAAGAGGAGGAGGGAGAAAGGCTGGAGAGCGGGAGAGGTGGGAGGGATGGCAAAAGAGGGAAACCGCTTGGCTTTTTAGCCCTCTGTGCCCTGGGATGATGCCAAGCTCTAAAGCCGGAATGGTTGCAAAGGGAACAGGAGTCCCTTCTTATGTGTTTTAAATTAAAACACAACGCACACAAAATATCCTGTCGGGGAGGTATGAAAATTTAATCAGCACCCAGAGCCCTCAGCAGCTCAGTTGCGAGCACAGACCGTAATGCCTCTGCAGCTATTCCTGGCAGCTCCTGGCCGTGCAGGCACAGCGGGATGGGCTCTGTGCTGGGGGAGCAGGGGCTGCCAGAAAGTCCCCAGCACTCATGGCGCCACAGAACAGAGCCCCTTCTCTCTCCTTCCTCCAAAATGTTAAATGCTGAGTATTTCAAATATAATGAAGTTAGAGAGGAATTAAGAGAGGAGACCTCAAATTCCACCTCGAAGGTTCAAACCCTTCCTGACTCAATGAAATGAGCTGTTTTTCCCCAAATGGCTCCAGTTGGTGCCCATGCTGCCAGCCGTGGGTGCTGGAGCCCATCCCTGCCAGGCACATGTGCAGCAGCCAGCCTGCTCTCCCCTCTCCTCCCTTTAGAAAAAACAGTTCTTTCTCCACACTTAGCTAAGCCAGACCCTCGCCAGCTTGCCAAATGTTCCTGCCTTTTTTCCGCCCCACTTTTCCCCTCTGTGTGTGTGTGTGTGTATGTGCTGAAATGACACAGCAAGAAACAAACTGTGTCTGCTGGATCCCAGCTTTCAGGCATGTTCTATCAAAAGCTTCCTGCCCACACCCTGCTCCCTGCCCGCGCGGGAAAGTCTCGCTCCCGGCAGCACTGGAGGAGCCAAGGGGCTGGTGGAAGCACCACTGCTCCAGCATGGATGCTCTGGCATTGATTTTCAGTGCTGCCTGGTCCCCCATTGCTCGTCTTTGTTAAGCCCAGAACTAGTAACTATGCTGAGCTTTGTGTCTTGCTCTGTCAGGACTCCTGCTTGCCCCTGGCAACCCCAGAGCACCTTGAGGCTGTTGCAAGTGCAGGGAATTGGGCAGGAGGTGCCCAACCTGACACTGGCCCATGGCAGGATGCATCCCACCCTGGGCCAGTCCTGGCCTTGCAGAGGAAATGTACCAATTTCCTCATTAACTTGATTTGAAAAAGCAAAGCATTTCCATTCAGATCTTGTCCAGTACTGGGGTTGCTGATGGATCCCAGGCAGGGCTGGCAGGGAGTGAAGCATGGCCCTGCATGCAGGAGATTAAATTACTGCTATTAAAGGGAAGAAAGAGATCTGTTACTGCACTGGGGAGAGCAGCAGTGGGTGTCAAGGTCTGGAGGGAAGTGGTTAGGCCAGGGAATCTGCTGTAAGGTATTTTTTTGTTATTTTTCTCCCCTTTTTGCTGGGATATGGAGATTTCGAGGCTGTTCTTGCTGACCTGTGCGTGTTTCTCAGCTGGATTTTGAGACTGTTCTTGCTGACCTGTGTGTGTTTCTCAGCTGGATTTTGAGGCTGTTCCTGCTGACCTGTGTGTGTTTCTCAGCTGGATGCAGCTATGGTTTGTAGGGAGGAACAGGTCTGTGGAGGTGATGTAGGGGGGATGCCAACAGCAATGGCAGGGGCATGGTGGGTGTCACCATGAGACAAAAGACATCAGGAGTTGCTAAGCCAAGGATTTGGAGTACGAATCATGGAAGCTCTGATGGTTTTGCACCCACTCTCCCAGTCTGCAAGCACTCAAGAAGCACTGGAGAAGGCCGGCACAGCTGCCAGGGCAAATCCCCTTGAGATCCTAGCTTTCCCCATCATCCCCAAGCCCCCTCCCTAGGATTGCCACCAGTGGGGACTGACAGGCCCCTCCTGCCCAGCCACAGTGGTTGGGACACTTTGGTTGCCCCATTCCTGTCCTGCAATGCAGGCAGAACTGTGGATCCCCATGGGAACTCTCTGAGGGATAGGAGTTCCCTGGCAGAGGACAGTGATGGGAACAGGATTGCACCACCCGTGCTGCTGGAGGTCCCGTGGATTCCCCTCAATCTCCCTGTAGCTGCTGTATCCCCTGAGCACTGTATGAGCATTGTTTATACAGTAATGAATGTGCATTACCCCAGTCTAGTTATGTGTCATTTCAGTACAGATTCAAATAAACCTCAGAAACTCTTTTCTGATGCAAGTCAACTTTGAGGGAACCTGACTGTGTACAGAGGCATCAGTGTGTGCTGCTGATGTTGGTCAAGCTGGATGTGGAGGTCTCCAGGGTACATCTGCTGGGAAGGGGCAGAAAGTTCCCCTGCTCTCCAGGGAAAGACTCAAGTGGAAGCCTAGCCCTGATATGAGACACTGGAGAATGAATGAGGGTGCATCTTGACAGGACAGGGTGAAATGGCTTTGAACTGAAAGAGAGTAGATTTAGATTAGATATTAGGAAGAAATTCTTCCCTGTGAATCAGGCATTGGCACAGGTCACCCAGAGAAGATGTGGTGACTCCATCCCTGGAAGTGTCCAAGGCCAGGTTGAATGGGGCTTGGAGCAACCTGGGATAGTGGAATGTGTCTCTGCCCATGGCAGAGGGGTTGAAACGAGATGAGCTTTAAGATCCCTTCTAATCCAAGCCCTTCTAGGATTCTGTAATCACTGTGCATGAAAGAAATCCAGTGGCTCCCTGTGTCCTGCTGCTCCCCAAAAACACTGGAGCCCAGAGTCTTGGCCCTCAGTTCCCCTCCCTGAGCTGGTGAGCAATGAGTGGCCACTAAGGCACCCTGCACAGACAGAACGTGCTCTCTATTTATTTTTAGCTAGGAGAGACTGAAGGCTTTACAGAGGGTTTTTTTCTCCTTCCCTTCCCCTATAGCAAAGAAATCCTAAAGTTTCCCATGCGCTGCAGCCTGAGGGAGGCTACGTGTGGGCTGCACGTTTGTGCTTTGCATTCGACTTGAATATATATTTAGATTTCTTTAGATTTCTGGCCCCCTGAGTGAGACCTGCTTTTCCAGCTCCCTGTGCCTTTTCCTGCCCTTTGGAAAAAAAAAAAAAAAAGCCCACAACAACACAAGGGCTGCCTGAAGAATAACGGTGTGCTTGAGGGTTTAGAAGCAGGAAGTGGTGGGGGTTCCTTCTCTGGGTGTGGGTCCACCATGCCCCCATGAGGGTCTGCTCTCAAACCCTCGTGGTGTCATTTATAGGCTCAGAGGATTTTGCTGACAGCAGGATGGGTTGTGCCAAGATGTGAGTGTGGTTGTTCAGCTCTGGGTGGAGTCTCCACCAATGCCTTGGCATGGGAAACACACTTGGGTGGGTGGTCCCTTGGGGAAGAAGCTGTGGCTCTTTATTCTTCACTGACAAGCTCACACTGGCTATGTTGGTGTCTCAGGTGTGCCTGGAGGCAGCAGAAAATGTTTCTTATTCTGGTGGCCACGGGAGAGTTTGAAGGGTGGTGGTTTAGACTGGTGAGGTGCACAATGAGAAGGTAGTCCTCTTAAAGGGAAGGGAAGAAGCAGCAAAGGTCAGGTATTAGGCATCTCCTCTATTTCCCAAAGAGCTTGGGTGAGTGTTGGGACTGGCCTGCTGCACGGAGAGCTGGGGTAGCAATGAGGAGCTTTTTCTTTGAAGGAGTTACAGCACTGGTGTAATTTGGGGATTAAACTCCCTGTGTCTACCTTGAATTATGTATATTATGACCTCTTGGTACCTTGAGCAAAGGGGATAAAAAATAGCTATGGAAAGGCACAATGAACCAAAGTGATGAACCGTTGCCTACAGAGGGATATTAAGAACAAATGATGCCCCGAAGGAATGGAGAAATGGGCTGCTCAGTCAAGACAACTACATCTTGGTGGCAAAAATAGTTGGGAAGCGCTATGAGAGCCACTAGAGGTCATGCTGACACAGACCTCATGGAGGCGGCTCAAAGGGGCAGTGAGTGGTTCCCCACCTCTGCAGATGGAAATAAGGGACAGGGAAATGACATCTGGGGAGATTTGGGCATGGATTTCAGCCCAGCTTTTGGTCAACACAAAGCAACAAGAAGCTGGATAGCAGGAACGAGGACACAGCCATGCACACCACCAATGTGGAAGCCAAACATTAAGACCATGGCACCCACCAACCAGGCCCTTGGATGGCTTCTCCCCCATGCTTGGAGGGAGCTGGCACATGAAATGGCAGGTCTGGTAACAAGTATTTTTAACAACTCCATCGAGTTGGGGGAGGCACCATCTGACTGGAGAATAGCGAATGCGATGCCTATATTTAAAAGCGGGGGGAGGAGGGGAAGAAAAGTAAGGCAGGCAGGAATAGGACTGTAAGCCTGACCTCAATCGCATGCCATTTCAGAACAGATTTGGAAGTCAAGAGAGAAAAATGAATCATGAGTTTGCCAAAGGTAGGTCACACTGGGCTAACCTGGCATCGGAGGCCTGGAAACATTGTAGAGCTGCTCTTTATAGTAAAGCTTTATCTATGGGAAAGTATGGAAGGAGGGAAGAGGGGAAGGGGATGAGAAGCTCTGTGAGGCTAACAGGAAAGCAAACAGCACCAGAATGGTGCTGGGTGGTGGTGAGGGGATGTCAATGACCAGTGGAGTCCTTGGGGATGAGTCATGGGCTTTCCTGCTTCTAGCATCAACCAGCTTCCTGGAGGTGGAGGAATGGAGACTGCCACTCCAGGCTGGAGGCATTTGAGGCTGGAGGAAGAGATGTGGGATGCAGTGAGAAATGGAAAGCCATGTGCTTGTTGAGGAGCAGCAAAGATATCTCCTTAGAGTTCAGATCTTGCTGATTGGGAAGCAGCAGTGGAGGAGGAGAGGAGGAGTGGGTGACATCAGTGTGACCACGAGGTGACCGCAGGGCAGCAGTGCCATGCAGGAGGAGAAAGAATTGCAGGCAGGATGGAAAAATCTCTGTAGCATCAGGCAGAGATGGAGAGGAATCCATTGAATCTCTCACTTGCTTCTCCTGTGTCCTGGGAAGATGGACTGAGACTGGACTGGTGCAGGGAATGGAGCTACTAGATAAAATAGGGCAGGAGAGCCAGTCATGCAAGAGAGAACTGGAAGAACCTTGCTTTGGCTAGTTAAGCGGGGGCTGGAGATGGCTGTGATTGCTGTCTATAAATAGATCAGGATGGGAAACAGGAAGGAAAAGAGCTATGTCAGCCAAAGGCCAATGCTGGCAGAAGAATGGACTGGTATATAAAATGACCACAAATAAATTTAGGCTGAAATTTAGAGCAGCCATTGGAGCATCTGCTTGAAGAGCCTTCCAGTGGGGATAGTGGGTTTTTAGCAGCCAGAGTGGCTGAGCAGGTACCAGATGATGGTCTGGAGCGACTGCATCCTGACTTAGCATCACCAGATCCTGGATTTGTATGGAGCATTGGGACGTCCCCTGTGAAATTTTATTTTGGGTCTAGGGGATCCCAGCAAAGGTGGCATTAGCCAGGGGGACCCATGTGGCTGCTGGGGGTAGTACTGTTCCTGGTGCTGCTGGAATCAGGGTGGCTAGGACCCTCCCTGAGGTTGCTGTTGCCAGTGGTGTGTCCTTGAGTATGTGGGTTCATGACCACGGGTCCTCATCCCTTCCTCTGTCCCAGAAGTGCCCCCACTGGAGCTGCTGGCTGCTACTTGTGCTGGACATGTAACCTTCCAAAACCCCTAAAAAAACTCTCTAATCCCCTTTGCCTCCACCTCCGTGGGAGCTGTGTACTCAAATGCACATAGAGGTTGGGATCACGGAGAGCCCATCCCATTGGGGTCCTGTTAGGCCGCTGTCTCAGCTTTTCCAGCTGCCACCCGCTTTGCCATGCTTGCAAAATGGAGAAGGAGGAAGTGGTCTGGGTGCTGCTACTGGTATCAGTGGCTGATAACCCTTGGGAAACTGCCCTCTGCTCTGTCATCTCTTTCCTATTTCCCCTTCCATCTCCTGCTGAGATGGCTAAAGGAGGGGTGGCAATGGCCAAGCTTTGAGGGAGGAGGTCTTGTTCTCTTATAGGAAAGGAGCTCACCTGGTTTGTATTCCCTGCAACAAGGACCTCTGGAAAAGCCTGTGTTTTCTGGGCAGAAGACAGTTTCACACGCAAGCAATCCTGACACGAGTGGCAGATACCCTGTGGCACCTTGGCAGGCAGGCAGATGAAGTTCAGCCAAGCTTGGGCTGAGGGTTGCATGATGGCTTGAAGACTAATGCCACGACAAATGATGCCATTAGAGCACAGCATAGTGGCCTGAGCATCTCTGGAGGGCTGTGAAGAATATTGGCTGTACAGTATTCCCATGCATCCTTGAAGAAAGGGGCTGGAGGTGGATGGGGCTTTTGAAAGCATGGGACCTTGAGAACATGCGTGTGGCTTCCCCACTACCAAAGGAGGGGGGTGGTGAGTCCTTCCAGATGCTTTCCCCCCAACCTCAGAACCCTTAATGCTGCTGTGTGCCAGGTGATCCTCGGCACTGAGGTCTCTGCCCACAGTATCCCCTATCCCAGTACTGTGCTTGGTGCCTGCATTGGAGTGTGTGGCATTGGAATCAATATCAGGCTGGTGGGGAAACCCAGCTGAAGTTCCCACTGCCTCAGTCAACTGGAGGAAGTCTCCAGAGTAGTGGCTTTCTTTCCCCCTCAGAGATGCACTTCTCCCCTTGCAAAGCCTTGTCTCAGCTCCTGCACCGGCCGACCAGGAGATGTGGTGCCAATGACTCAGATGAAGATGAGGGCTTAATTAGCACAGGGAGAGGGGGGAAGAGAGAGAAAAGAGAAAGAGTCTTTCATTGCAACAAGATTGATACCACCTCCCCCAGACAGTCACGTTCTGCCGCATCACCCTCCAGCCCGGCGTCATGTGCGCCGTGCCTGACACCAGAGGACAAATGGGGCCTGGGAAGCAGCTGCGAGGGACAGAGGGGCACTGCTTTATTAAAACTCCCAGTGAATTAGTGTCTGGAGGTATTGAGCAGGGCTTGTCAGGAGCCTTTATAGCTGTCAGGCTATGCCTTGCACTTAGAGCTCCCCTCTGATCTCACCTCCTTGGGTTTGGGTAATGTACCCAGGGTGGGAGGGTGTCTGCAAGGAATTAGCAATGATGACAGCAGCAAAATACTTATTTGAAGGTTTCCTATTGTGCCTGAAAGTACAAGCGTTGGCCTTTTCTTTAGACACCAGCTTCCCTGGTCTTAAGGAACTGCTGCTGCTGGCCTGCTTTGCCCCATCTTGATGGGATGTGCTGAAGGGGAGCACTGAATCAAGATGATGGAGAAAACATGCTCAAGGTGCCCCCCTCATCCTCAGTGCCCTGATTTCAGGCTGCAGGACCCTGCACTTCTGACTCTACCATTGCCTCTATCCTTGCAGAGGTGTGATGATGAGGTAGAGGAAATGGTTTTGCCCGATGAGGGCTGGAGACTGAAGAGTATGGCTGGGGCAGGATGCCAAGGGTGCCGACTAAAGCTTGGCAAATGTGGCCATGTCACCCTGAGGAGCCTGGTGTGGTCAGTCTGGAGGGAGAATTGCCACAGCCCTGAAACTAATGCACCTTCCCTCTGCCTTGTTGCTAGTGTTGAAGGTAGCATCACACATGTTTTTTCTTTCCTCTCCAGACCAATGATGCCTTAGGAGCCACCTGGAACTGGCTGTACTTCATCCCTCTCATCATCATTGGATCCTTCTTTGTCCTCAACCTTGTCCTGGGCGTGCTGTCAGGGTAAGTGAGATGTGGTTGCTCCCCTCCAGGCCATACCTGTCGTATGTCTCTGAGCCCTTGGTACTGCTGTGTCCCCCAGGACACTGGTAACTGGTCCCCCCATCCTTCCTCCATGCCTGCCTGCCTCACAGCAAGGGTTTTCTCCCTAGTTATGCTTGGTTCCTTCTCTCCCTGGTAAGCTGGGAAAGGGGCAGACTTAAAAGATACTTTCTTATTATTTCACCTTGCTTGAAGAGCTTATGGTTTTGGTCACCTGTAAGAAATGGTCAGTGAGGATCTTCTGGCTGCTCGAAACCCACCAGAAATGAAAATGTCTTACGTTTTATTATGCAAATGTTTGAGTCCAGGATGGGTTTGTAGTGGGGTGTGCATTTGCTGACTGATGGAATGTGGTGGGCATGGGTTGGGAAGGGTTTGGGGAGTGATGCAAGGCACCTCCATGCTGTGCAGGCTGTGACTAGGAGGGATCTGCCCAGCACTGCTGGGGGATGCACACTGGTGAGGGCAGGAATGCCTGGGGGGTGTGGACAAGCCAGAGACATAGGGACAATGTAGCTGTCCCTGTTCTGCACTTCCCATGGGAAAGGTGGTTTTAATCCAAGCCATTAAGCTAGGTTTGGAGAGAAAAAGTCTTCTTGCCTCCATGACAATGAACTGTGGTTGCATCAGCACATCCTTATCCACTGATAGGGGTTGGTGCATGGAGAGAGCATGTTCTCTCTTGCACTTGGAAGGGGATGTCAGCTTGTCTCCCTTTACTGAAGCAGATCATTTTTTAAGCTAATGTCCCATCGTGGCAAAAAACAAAGATCATCAAGCACTGGCTTGGCTAGATGGAAAGCCCTTAGAGGCAGGGATCAAGGTGGAGAATAACCCCGGTTGTCTCTGTCCCTGTCCTTAGTATCCCTGTGAGTTCAGGTGTGATGGTGATGGTTTCAGGAGTTTCTGGAATGGCAAGTTTGGCTTCTTCAGGGTCTGTTAGTAGGTCGAATTTCTCCAGCTCTCATGCTGAGGTCTGCCTGAGTCCAGGAGCTCTGAGGACAGGCTGCAGGAAGAGCTTCACACTGCCTTGCAGGGAGGCAATTCTTACGGAGGATGAAGATGTCCAAGCAGTATTGGGTGCCTTTTGCATTTCTTATGCCACATCCAGCTTGGGCATTTGAGCAAAGTCCACCTGGGTGTCAGTGTCAAGCAGAAGCTTTGCTACAAAAGCCAAGAGAAGTAAAGTTAAGAAGCTCAGGACTAGGCAGCTGGGAAAGCCCCTTGTTACGATGTTGAATCATGTCAGGGTAATGTGTTGCGTGGACACCAAAGCTTTTGGTGCTGATGTGGTGCTGAGAGCAGCTAAGGACACAGTAAGGCAGCACTACTCTGGCCTGCAAGCCACATACTGCCCAGAGGACCACAGGGAGGTTGGTGGCATGCCTGGCCATGCCCTGGTCCGTCTTGGTGCTTCCCTGCTGCGGGACTGCACGAGGCAGCTGTTTCCGTGCCCGCTGAATTGGATGCAGTTGTCTAGGGCTCTTCCCAGGCACCGGCTGGCATTTCGACTGTTTGTTTATTGCTAATAGGGTTTGTATTGGGGAAGGATGCAAGTGGGTGGGTAGCCTAATTGGCAATGGAGATGCTCTCGTGGCGTGCCAGATATCTGGGGAAAAGCAGGACTGCTCAGCTCCCTGGAGGGCTGAGCAGGGTGAGTGGAGGTGGTGAGCTGGGCTCTGCCACTTGATGGCAAGCCCACCATGTCAGCCCTCCTGCCTGGACATAGCCACAACCTCTGCAGTTCAGTGGATGCAGGTGGAGACATGGAGGGTGGGATCTGAGATGGGAGAAAGTACTTTTACATGAAAACAAAAAATATCCTTGAGTGCAGCAAGAAGGGCTCCGTTCCTTGCTCTGTTTACTTAATTTTTGTTGGTTTAAACACTTACTACAATCCTCTTATGCTCGAAGAGAGCACTTGGCTCTGCTGCAGGAGGGGAAGGGTGACATTTTCAATGCCTGGCTCTGAGCTGGATGAACAGTCAGGGTCTGGCTGGATATCCCCTCGTGCCCTGTGGCTGTGCTGAACTGAGAGGGAGACGGTCACTTTGGGAATGAACTTCATGGAAAATCCTTCACTTAAAGGAATTCTTTCCCTGGAGTTACAGCACTGCTTTGGAAGGAGACAGACTGTTCCGGACTAGCTGGAATCATGGCCAGTCTGTAGCGTGGGGTGCAGCAGTGAGTGGCAAGTCCTGGTAACCTGCTTGCAGAAACCTTGGCCCATGTTACTTGCAAACTGCACCATCTGCATCAGTGAATAACAAGGTCTGCTTGGGATTTCCAGCTTGCTTCTTAAAGTTCATGGTTAGGATCTGCTGCAGAGTTGACTCTGCCCTCGCCTTCTCTCGGCAGTGGTTTTCTTTAGAGAAACAGTCAAACACCCAAATTAGGTCCTGAATGCAAAGAGGCTGCAGGAGGACATTTGTATGTTTGATTTGCCACCAGCAGAAGTTTGCCAGAGCCCAGATTTAGCAATCTTCTGGTTGCGATGAGCATCTCTCCCAACAGTCAGTTCCCCAACTGTTAAGCTGAGGCATGACCTCCGTGATGTAAACAGCCTGGATCCATCTGCTCCTTAAGCACAAAGTATGTGGGAGAGAAAAAGAAATTATTTCCATCATACCAAGGCTCCTCGATTTTTCTTCCTAAATACTAACAGGCACACATGCATTGGAATCGTATGCAATGCTATTAAGGAGGAGATGGAGCTGCTCCAGGCAGGGGCTTGGAGAGCCAGTTCTTCTGTGGCTTTGGCATTTATTGCTGTGTCTATTAACTTTCCCCCTCTATGGGTGCAATTATGGATCAATTAATTCTAACTGAAACCAGGAAAGAAGAAAAAAACTTGGCTCTGTTTGCCTTTGAGAGCAGGTATGAAGCACAAGGAGATGTGACTGCTCAGCTTTTAATGCTACACAAGCTACTGAAATAATCCTGGCAGAAGAAAGTCAGTGGGAGCGAGTGAGGATGGAGCATCCATTGAAATGCCCTGTTTTCTGCCATGTGGCAGCTGGTGGATTTGGGAGCTCAGGAATGTGCTGAGACTCTATCAAGTACTGCCTGGTGCTGTCTTGTGGTCTGAGAAGTTGCATGTGCCCCATGCCGGAGATTTGCAAAGATCTACTCTCTTTTTTTGTGAAATAATTGAATTTTGGGTTTTGTTTCCTCAGCTGTTTCTCATGAAAAACAATTTGGATATGTCTGTTTGGGTTGTGCCTCCAGAGCAGCAGAGACCTGGTGAGACCTGTGTTGTCCCATCCCTGGTGCCACTGGCAGTAATGCTAAACTAGAAGTGACTACAGGTCACCACTGGTCCTGTCCTAGTGATTGCAGAGGTCCTGCCTGCATTGCCCCTTCCGGCAAGAGGATGGTTTGTGTCTAGCTTGTCACTGGGAGCAAGAAGAGGAAAGAGCGAAGATAAAAAACCAGCCATGCTTGGAGATATAGTGCTGAGGAATCATGTAGAGTTCCCAATACCAAACAAGCTGCATTTTGACTCTTTTCCATCTCCCTTTCCCCAGCCTCTGCAGAGAAAATCTGGTTTACAGTTACCCTCCTCCATTCATTGCAGCATCGTCCTCATGTTGAGGGCTGGTAGACTCTGTTCCCTTATCTGGTCTCATACTTCCAGTCCCTTTCCAAGGTAACAAGGCTGCTATAATCACTGGTATTTGTGGCCTACAGCAACAGCTGAGTGCATGCAGAGTGAAAGGGGATACTGCCTGACCTGGGAAGGCTGGGTCCTTGGGTCAGCCGAGGAGAAGACCTTTGGAAGCTGATAGCAGAGGAAGAAGTCGAGCACAATGGCGATAAAAATTAAATCCATCTGCCTTGTACCAAACAAGACAGTAATTTAAATCCCCCTAATTGCTTCCACTCATCCTGGTGATGTTAAGGCTTTTCTCCCTTTAAGTCTTTTCTGCCCCCCACCTCCAGCTCTTGCACTAAGCCTTTGAAAGAAACGACTAATGTTATAATTAAAGGATCAATTTGGCAAGATTTCTTTGTCTTAAGATCTTTCTTTCAGGTTGGGTTAGCACTGTGTTCCCAGTCTCCAGAGAGTTTTCTTCAGTTCCTTCAGGAGCCTTCTGTACCATCTCTGAAATCTTTTCACTTCGTTTAATTTGAATTTTTTTCCCATCCAATTTGGAGGCATAACAAACGATGAATAAAATTAAGGTTTATACCAATTAATCATAAGGGTGTTGAGGGAACAAGTGTATATTTTTAATGGAGATGGGGTACTTTTTGCTGGCTCTACACAAAAACCTCAGCCCCATACATTTGAGTGAGATCTGGTGGTTTGAAGCCAAAAATGCTGGGAAGAGGATTAATATCTCAGAGGTAGGTGGTTCATAGAGGGGAAGACAGGGAGACATGTAGCCACAAATGAAGGAAAGCTTGTGGAGGCATCATGAACTTATAGCAAGATGTCAACAAACAAATTTCTTCACTGAAAGGATGGTCAGGCATTGGAACAGGCTGCCCAAGGAAGAGGTAGAATCATCATCCCTGGAAGTTTTCAAAAAGTGTGTGGGTGTGGCAATTAGGGATAAGATTTAGTGGTGAACATGGTGGTGCTGGGGTAATGGATGGACTTGAGGATCTTAGAGGATGTTTCCACCTCCATGATTCTGGGATTTTATGCCCAAGAAATACTGAAAGCTTGGGAGCATCATGCTGGTTTTTTACTTTAATTGTAGCATCTCAAGGGCTGTCCCAGATGAAATGTGAAATGTCTGCTTTCATTGTGTATTTGGGGACTCACTAGCTGAAAATGCTTTTTCACGGAGGTATGGGTGTGATAAGGAAGGTGGGCTGTGATGCCTCCTTTCGGGTCCCCCGGCACCACCATGGCCTGCACATTGGTTGGGCCACATTTGGCAAGAAACATCCACACTCATCACTTGGTAATGGGGAAGCTCTTTGTCATCGACATGGTATTTGAACATGAGTGAAGCAAAGGAGCCTCTGAGACCTTCATCTCTATTCAGCAGGCAGGTGGGCATCCATATTCAATGAGTGCCTCTCTGCTGTGCTTTGCTGTTCCACCTTTTTGCAGAGGGCCTCCAAGCCCTATGCAAACAAGCTGCCTGACAAGAGATGCGTGTGTCTGGTGTGCCATACCCTCCAGTGTTACAGGGAATAATGACTCCTCTTACAGCCAGCTGGACGAGATTAAAAAAAAATCCACAACAAAAAGATGACTCGGTGACTTTCCCCTTTGATTTCTCCTGGCAAATTATTTGCCAGCATGTCTCAGCTGCTTCAAAATTGCTCTTATTCTTGCCCCCTTGCAAATCTGCTCTGTAGACTGCCCGCAGTCTGTGGACTGTGGGTGAAAAAGACTCAGTTTTGATCCTCTCGACTAAGCACTCGGCAGACCGTTCTTGCTTGCAGACTGCTTTTAGAATTGTTTGTTCCAGATTATTGTAATTTCTGTCATCCTGGTTGACAACGGCAATCATAAGGCCACGGCTGCAGCTCTTTGACTTGGTGGATGGCTTTGGAAATGCCCAGTTCCTCCATGGCCATCTCCACTCTTGCCAAGGGGGTGCTGGCACTGCTTTTGTGGGAAATTGGCAGGACACCCCGAATGACTCCCATAAAATTATCTTTTCTTTGTGCATCCTAGGCTGTTGTTTGTTTTGCATCAGTGGAGTGACACATCTAGTAGTTGCATTTCAGGTTTTACACTTGATGGCTGGTTCTGTATTCATTATCTGTGTGACGAAGGCATCAGTTAGAGTGCTTGGAAGCTCCTGGGAAGTTAACATGATGAAATGTTGGAAATTGGTGATTTTTTTTTCCGTGGTGTAACTCGCCTGCAATACTGACCATGCACCTTTCATCTTCAGATCACTGTTGCTTGCAAAAGGGAGACTATAAAACTGTTCTCTGCTTAAAGAAGATAAAAACTGGAGCATAGGAGGGAAGGGGAGGAGTGACATTTTTCCAGCACTGCATGAGCCAGTGGGAGTGATTGCGAACAAAGCCCGGGGCTCTTGAAGCAGTGAAGCTGCACCACTCATGCCAGCCCTGCCTGATAAGAATGAAATATAATCCAGAGCTTCCAACTCTGCTTCTGGCTGCTGGAGCCTCCAGACCCTTCGCCATCCTTCTGCAGCTTCTTGGCAGCAGGGGATGACTGTTCTATTGGTGCATTTGGTGCAACACTGCAGATAAACAGTTCTCTGGGCAATGGGGACAGCAATACAAACCTCGTCGTTGTTATCCTTGGAAAAATATTGTAATTGAGAGTCTGCAACTGGAATGTTGGTGGCTCTCTTCTCTGCTGGTGATGCCCTCATTGATGCAGCCCAGCATCTCCTGTTGACTTTCTTCACCGCAGCAGCACAGCCTTTGTTTGTATTGAGCTTATCCACCAGGACTCACAGTTTTCTTTCCACAGACCTGCTCCACAGCTGGGTAGATCCTAGTCTGTGCTGCCCTTCTGGATTATGTTTTCTCACGCGTGAGACTTTACATTTGTCCTTGCCAAATCAAAGAATAATAGAATGGCCTGGGTTGGAATGGACCTTAAAGATCAACTTGTTCCAACCACCCTGCCATCGACAGGGATACCTTCCACTAGACCAGGTTGGTCAGAGCTCTATCCAATCTGGCCTTCAATACTTCCAGGGATAGGGCAGCCACAACTTCTCTTTATAAGGTTCTTGTTAGCCCACTCTTCCGGCCTATCTAGGTCTTCCTGCAGGATGGTTCTCCCTTCTGAAGTGTCCACTTCCTCACTCAGTTTCGTATGATTACCAATATCCAAGGAGCTTTCTGCAAGGTAGAAGGCAATCAGCATCTTAAATGGGGCAGTGATGTAATGGGTATCTCCCAGCTCCTTCCCATTTTACCATTTGATATTACCAACAGCTTGTCAGCTCTTCATTCCCCAGCTCGTGTGACTGCCAGTGCTCTATAAATGTGTTCTCTTTAGCACTCTCAGCTGTACACTCTGCTTCTCTCTGCAGCTTTATCACACCGTGGTGGTGAACACGTAACTCTTGCCCAAGTACACAGGGATGATCAAAGCTAATGGCCATGACTGAAAGGGAGTACAAGGAATAGGATCTTTCTGTTTTCCTTCCTTTTTGTATTCTTTCTTTTCAGCAGTTAGTGCTTTGTAGAAGACTTTGTTGAGACTACTCAGCTTTGTTAAGGAATCATAGAATGGTTTGGGTTGGAAGGGACTTTTAAAGGCCATCTAGTCCAAACCCCCTGCAATGATCAGGGCCATCTTCAACTAGACCAGGTTGCTCAGAGCTTGGCCTTGACTCTTCTCTGATTTCTGGCAGTTCAAGTGAACTTAAATCAAGCAATTACCCTTTGCCAAAAACACTTGGTGTCTCCTTTAAATCAGACCTGTGAAGCACGTCTTTCCCCTGCAGAGGTTTTTGTACCTTTTGAGCATCCTGCTCCTGCCCTTGCCATCAGTTCAGTGCAATAATCCTGGTCTGCAGTGTCAGTTTTGCTGTGCCTGCTTGTCACCGTCTGTTTGAGTTGAAGCTCCAGGTTACAGACTGCACAGTCAGTTCAACACTCTTACTTCAGTTCCTTTACACCTCTTGGGTAAATACCATCTGATCCCCCTGGTTTGCAACTGTCTCAGCTGTGTTTTCCACACCGTCTGTTGTCAGTTCTGTCCCATAACCTTCTCTGACACCCTCCTGGAGTCTCAAAGGCAGTTTTTCCTCAGGCTGTGGTGCTCAAACCTGAAGAGGAGCCATGAGCTGAGACCCGAGGAGAGCAGCAGTATTACCTGATGTCTTACAGATGGTCTTTCTTGTTATGCATCCCATTATATTTGGTTTTTTTTCATAGCAGTATAGTACCGCTGCCTCATCTCAGCATGTAATCCAATATTTCTCTTCTTCCCATCGCATCTTTTCCACTCCATTGTTTCATTTTAAGATCTGTGTGGTAACGTTTAGCTGGAGGCATCTTTGATAGTGGAAAAGGGTGACACATTGATGGATTTGAAGATATTCGACTTGTTGTTTCAAAGCATGAAGGCCACAATATTGATGTGACCAGCACTATGTATCTGCTCTGGACTCTGAGATGATCCAAAAAGTAAAAAAAGTGGATTGCAGTATTTGTGATACTCTTTTTTTTTTTTTTTTACTGTTTTCTGGTTGTTGGTTCTCTTGTGGTTGAGTGTTTGTGGTTTTTTCCTGTTTGCTTGGGGTTTTTTTCAAAAGAGAGTATTAATTTTCAAGGTAGATGCTTCTACATGAGTGGTTCTCCCATTAAAACCAGACCTGGCCTCTCCAGTTCTTTGAGCAGAACATGATAGTAAAACTTTCACCGCCCTGGTGTGAAGGAGTGTGTGGGGACCTGGGGAGGAAGGTGGCTGAGCATGTCCCCTAAGGTTTCCTGCTGGGAGCAGAGATGCTCCCAGGCTGCATGAGGGGAAGGCCAAGGCTGTAGAGGAGAATTTGCAGGACAAGGAGGAGCAAACCATCTGTGTTCCCGTCGGCATGGTATGGGGATCGATGGTGCCCTTGTGTGCAGGAGGACAGATGGCACACACTGCTCCCCAGAACCCACCATGACCTTCAGTGCTCACCTCTAAAGCTCACTGAGCATCTTCAGCTTCATGAGGCCAGGCGGAGAAGGGATGCAATGACACAGGGTAGGCACATGTGGAGCTCAGCTGTCATGAGTGGATGTTTTCATGCTGGAGCCATCAAGATTTGGGGACTGGGGACCCAGGTGGACAAGCAGAGTTGTTGCTGGTGGGAATCATACCATCTGCTGGGACCCCATGGGACAGCACGGCCCTGGGCTCTTTGCAAGGCAAAAGTGGGGCATCCCTGGCAATGTAACCCAAACATGCCATGAGCAGAGCCCTTCAATGGGAGGCAGGAACCTGCTCTCTCGGCAACGCGATGCCACCCTGCCTGTGACTTGGAGCCTTCCCAAGCGGCTGTCAGTCACCATCACTGGCCTTGTTCTCACTCACACACAGTATTATCTCTACCCGCTGCTGCAAATTGGCTCTGAGCAATCCTTGATCTGTCAGCATCGCCTACCCACTCTCAGATGTCACCAGCCCCCGCTGCTGCCCTGCTCAGTAATGTGTCTCTCTGAAATGTAATAATTCATTAAGTTGAGATTAACTTTTTTTTCCCCCCTCCCCTTTCTGCCACCCCTTCCTCCTTGTAATGGACAAAAGCAATTAAGATCCATTAGGGATCAAATGTGTGGGAAGTGACTCCCTTGGAGACACTGTGGCAGCTGCATGGACCTTGTCCCTGAATGCATGTGGCACCAGCTTTCTGAAAATTAGTGCTCTGTGAGCAAATGGTTGGGTAGAGGAAAAATGTTGCTTGATGAGGGGGGTGCTGGAAAAAGTGGCCTCACTCCCTTTTCTGGGAAAAGGTGACTTGAGGTTCAGCTGGTCTTTCTGGCTGGCTTTCATTGTGGACACATGATGATGGCTTCTCTCACCATGCAGCAAAATCCTCAGCAGAGGAGGAGCTGGAAGACAGGGATAGGCAAGCAGGAGGCAGCAGAGAAGGGCCAGATTCCCAGCTGGTGTAAAGCAGAGGAAAATTTCCAAGTGCTAACAGTTGCAGACCAGTTGAGAGAGTTGTGATTGTTCAGTTTGGAGTGAAGAAGGCTCTTGGGAGAACTTAGAGCACCTTCCAGTACCTAAAGGGACTCCAAGAGAGCTGGAGAGGGACTTTGGACAAGGGCATGCAGGGCTAGGACAAGGGGGAATGGCTTCAAACTGACAGATGGCAGGGTTAGATCAGATAATAGGAAGAAATTTATGAGGGTGGTGAGGCACTGGCACAGGTTGCCCAGAGAAGCTGTGGCTACCCCACCCCTGGAAATGTTCAAGATCATTTTGGATTGGGCTTGGAGCAACCTGGAGGAAGGTGTTCCTGCCCATGGTATGGAATAAGGTGGTCTTCAAGGTATCTTCCAACCCAAAACATTCTAGGATTTCATATCTAGAGGGTCCGGTAGGTAAAAGTGCTGCCAGTGTGCTGCTTGGCTTGGGATTATGGGTGTGGGGCGGAGGTTCAGGGCCAGAGAAGACCAGAGGATCAAACCAGAGGAAGGCAGGCAACTTCCCCACTAACTCATCTGCAAACAGCATCTTCTTGTTTTTTTGACATCCCAAATTTGCAAACAAAGGCTGCTGAGGGATGATAGCATAGTGAAAAATGGTCCAGCTAGGATAAAGAGGGTTTTTGGCATGGCATGCCCAAAACTGAGAGTGCATTTTACTGTTGGCTGTGGGAGGTCCTTCCTTCTCCCTGTCTCCTCCCACTCTCCTTCCCTTCACTTAGACTGCTTTTCTCTTCCCTGCCCTGGGAGGAAAGTCACATTTCAGTCTGAAAGCCAGTGATGGAGGGGTAGAGTCACTACATGCTTAATGCCAGAGTGGCAGGAAACTTCACCTTCCTGGGGTGGAATTAAAAACGCCTGAATTGTCTGGGGACCTTAAACAAGAGATGCAGAGAACATTGAGAGCCTTCCACACAAACACACACACACACACACACACACACATGCAAAAGCCCACACGACATTAAGGGTGTAATAGCTCAGCTGGGGTAATGTACTTGAACTCTTTGCAGCAGACAGACCAGTTCTTTCAGTTCTTTTGAATATTTTTTGAGGCTTGAGGTTGCTGCTGGTCTCCGAGGAGATAGATGTTCATCTTCCAGAGAGAACAGTGCTATTTGTTCTTTGGAATCATGCTTCATGCTTGGAGCACCCTGGGACTGGGAGGGGAGCTGAGGGCATAGGCTGGAATTCTGTGGACACTAGGACTTGGGAATGGGATGGGGACTGAAACCCCCTGATGTTGTTGCAAGGAAGGAAGGGTGTGCAGGGGTTATGCCAAGTGAGGGATGCTCGCTGTGTGCAAATGTGATCGCCAATGGAGGTGTAACATGTGGGTCAGGATACCCCAGGTGCATGGTGCATGCAAACATGGGGTGTGGGATCTCCTAGAAGGAGGTCTGTCTGTGTCACCTCACATATAACCCCTGATGTGGGTGGAGTTTGCCTATATTGTGTCTCTTGTGTTCCCTCCCAAATATTTCCATTCTTCTGTTTGTGTTCGATGTACTTTGCAAATGGGAGTGTCTTCACACAGCTCTGGCTGGTCTTATAGATTAAATCATATGTCTTGTGTACTGAGGGGTGTGTTTTTTGCGTGCTTAGGGGTACATGTGAGCACATGGCTGCTACTGCTTTTGTACACCATGTGTGTTAGACGCTGCAGCAGGCATGGCATTAGTTCTGGCCAATATTACTCAGTGTTTGATGTGTCCTGGTCTGCATGGAGCCCCCGGGGTGCTGCCTGTCCTCCTGCCCATTGCAGAGCTACCCCAAGCTGTTGTCCTCCTCTGGGCTGGTCATCACACCTGGACAGTTCTTATGAGATGCTGAAATCCAGAGGAGGAAAATAGAGATGTCTCAAGTCCTGGGAGAATACTCTGAGACTGGAAAAGAAAAGGATTTAGAGGAGGAGGTAAAAACAGGAGACAGGATCTGCCCTCATCTATCCCTCTTTCTAGTGCCTGGTTTTTATTCCTTGAAGGGACACACAGAAGGTGGGCCATTTCTGGAGCTGTGTAGCACTGGGAACATCCTTCCTGAATGGCAGCAGTTCTCAGCTGGGGCATGCAGGACTGGGCAGTTATGGAGGGTGTTTGCTTGTGTTCATCCATGCCTCCTCTCCTCCTCCCTGATCATTCACGCATGAGCCGGCCATGGATTCACCCATGACCTTGGCCAGGGATGACTGTGCATCTCCCTAGCAATCACTCTGGCAAACCCTTAATCCCTGCCTTTCCTGCCACTCCCGTGGTTCCCCTGCCCCTCAGACCTGCTCTCACCACTCCTCTCTGCCCTTCCCCAGGGAGTTTGCCAAAGAGCGTGAGCGAGTGGAGAACCGCCGAGCCTTCATGAAGCTGCGGCGCCAGCAGCAGATTGAGAGGGAGCTCAACGGATACCGGGCATGGATAGACAAAGCGGGTAAAGGCTGGTGGGCTGGGGACGTTCTGGGAGGATGATGGGAACTGCAGGCTGCTGGTCATGCGGGGTGTTGGGGATGGAAAGGAATCCCTGGGCATTATCCAGTGCAACTCCAAAGTGACTCAGATGTTGACACAGTGATGTTGGGTGCACGGGTGAGCTTGGTATAATGGTCTGGTGAGGCTGCAAGCAAGGAGGTCTCCTGATGAAACCTCATGTTCTGTGGCATGAAACCGTCGTATTCTGAACACAAGGCATGTTACTTCTCCAGGGGAGGCTGTGAATAACACAGCTGTCAGCTTTGCTCTGCAATGGTTTCCTTTCTCTTGATGTTTGCTGGAGTCCCCTGTAGTGGTGGGCAGTGGGAAAGTAGAGCAGTAAAAAGTGAGAGTGGTGTTCCAGTTAAATCCTCCTCCCTAGAGGGGATGCACTTACTGGTTCCTACCTTGGGGCCCCTGGACCTGTGCAAGGGCTAGCAGGTTCCAAGTTCACACCCAGCCAAATGTAAGAGCCTATGGGTGTTGGTTCTTAAACTGCCACAGTCCATGTCCTTGCTTGCTCCTCACAGGAATCAGGTCAGTGCAGTCAGCTTTGTGAAGGGAAGATTTACACTTTCATTTAGCATTCAGACTTGTAAAAAGATGGTTATCTCGAAATGAGGCCTGAGCCCCAGACCTCAGCTTTGCTCCTGGGTTGGGTTGCCGAGCCTCAGATCCGACTATAATATTCAACTTCTTTAGTAGGGTTAATGACAGTGGAGGGAGATGGATTGATTACAAACAACTTTTCTTTCTGATGCAACGTGTGGTAGCCGCCACTTGCCACTCTCCAGAATTTGCTTTCGGGCACTTAACCAATACATGATAAGAGTTTGTAACCTAGAACCAACCTCAGGGCTGGGCAAAGTGCTTAGGTACAAGGCAGTGATGTCTGATGCTGTCTTGTCTCCTGATGCTGAACTGTGTGTTTTGCATAGAGGAAGTCATGCTGGCTGAAGAGAACAAAAATTCTGGGACCTCAGCCTTAGAAGGTAAGATAAGCAATGCCCTTAAAATCTGCATGCCCTTACTTCTGACTGCTTATAGCTGGAGGTTGAGACCCTTCAGCTATGATGGGAGATCTGGGGATGCCCAGTGAGGTCTGCAGCCCAAGAGAGGAGTGTGAGGAGGTGGACTGACAGCATGTGTTACTGAGAGAACATGGAGTCTGTAGATGCCTAGTCCTACACTAAAGATAACTCTGGACTAGGGTCACCTGGGTGTCTCCACCTTGTTATCAGACAGTATTGACGACCAGATCCTGGTCCAGTGAGCTGGCTGCTGGCAGAGTTGGGCCACTGAGACTCCAACACCCATTCCTCTTCCCTTCCCAGTGCTCAGGCGAGCCACCATCAAAAGGAACCGGACGGATGCCATGTCAAGTGATGAGCACTGTGTTGATATCTCCTCCGTGGGTGAGCGGAGGCTGGCGCAGAGAAGACCTCTTCATCCAACCTTGGGTCAGTACAGTCTGCAGCTTCCTTCCTCAAAACCTCTGCCAGCTCATTGAGTTGCCAGAGTCACACACACCATGTGGAGATGTCACAGATCAGCCATCTCTGCTAGTTCAGCAGCAAAGAGGGAAAACCTCCTGCTGACCCCTGTGCCACATAAAAACCACCTGGAGAAGTCATGTCCAATAAGAGTAATGTCCATGAGCCACCTGTCCTATCTCATGTTGCAGGGAAGGCTGGAGCATCCAAGTCCTTCTCTCGCCTTGAATGGAGTACCCAACTTCTTGTCCCTGCTCCTTTCCTTTAGGTAACCCCTTGAGTCACTCTGGCCTCAAAGGTGCCAGAGTGGATGGTGCCTCCTACTTACGGCACAAGGAGAGACTCCTGCGCATCTCCGTTCGCCACATGGTGAAATCCCAGGTTTTCTACTGGATCGTCTTGAGCCTAGTGGCTCTCAACACTGCCTGTGTGGCCATCGTCCATCACAACCAGCCTGCCTGGCTCACCCACTTCCTCTGTGAGTCCCTGGGCTTTATGTGGGTGTGAGAGCTCTCTGCCTGGGCAGGGGAAACCTTATCTCTGGTGGCTGGAGGCTGCAGTCCACCCTCAATCCTTGCCTCAGGGCACGTGGGAGTGTATCCCACCAGAATCATGCTGATATGGAACTGGGTGCAGAATAACCTGAACTACATTCACTGTCAATAAAAGATGACCATTTACATCCATTGAATTCAGCTTTGCCCTTGGCCCTGTGACCACTGAGTGCTGTCTCAGCCCTGTGAGCAAATGTGAAGGAGTTGTACTGGCCTGGTGTACTTCAGCTTCAATGTGTTTGTCAAAAGAGAGAAATAGACTGTGGGTAGCAGTGGGGTTTATCCTAAAATTGTGAACAGTGGTGATGGAAATCTTGCTTGAGAGCCATCTTTGAATGCCCACAAGCAATTTCTGGATAGGCATGAGTCTGCAGGGATCAGACTGGTCACGGAAGTACACCTTGGTTAAAGTTTTGATGCAGGGCATGACATGGGATTTCCAAGCTTGAATCAGTTACTGGAACCATGGCACAAGGTCAGATCTCAGAAAGCACTACAGCCATGTCTATTCTAGCATGGGCAAACTGCAGAGCAGCATGGTCAGTCCCATGTTGCTTCTGAACTGCTGCAGTAGGGACAGTCCTACTTTCTCAGCTCTGTAATTTTTACTCACCTTGAAAATGTCCCCGTCAAGCACCAGGTCTACCCAAATCTGCACTAGTGTGCTCAGGCCTGCTGGGATCCCAGCATGCCATGATGTGGTGCGGCAGCTGGTCATGGTGAGAAACATCTTCTGGACAAGGTGAAGAGCCAGGCTCTTGTCTTCTAAATGTTCAAGAAATAGCTGGAGAAGCTTTTCACTGGCTCTTGGCTGTTTGGCTTGGTTTCCCTGGCCAAGTTCCAGGCGTGGAACGATTTAAATCCAGGTTGCTAATATTCCCCTACAGTGTCATGTGGTTGATGCTTTTGCAGGTGCCTCAACCATTGTCTTATAATGCTGAAGAGCTGCTCTGCTCTGTGCTGGCCATCTCTGGTCCTCTCAAAACCCTGGGACCCTGGTGCATCTCCCCTGAAGGATTAACTCATGGGATTGATGCTCTGTGACATACAATTTAACTCCTCACAAACAAGCTTTCCTCATCCCAAACCCTGAAATCTTGGGGATGCAGCATGGTCCTTGACTTGTCCCATCTCTGGGGTATGCTATATGGGTGGCTGATGGGTGCATGCGGGATGCTTCATGCAGCTTCGTGTCCCAAGGGCAGCACATTTGGGTTTTCTCTTTCAGACTATGCAGAGTTCCTGTTTCTTGGGCTCTTCCTCCTCGAGATGTCCTTAAAGATGTATGGGATGGGCCCACGCCTTTACTTTCATTCTTCCTTCAACTGCTTTGACTGTGGGGTAAGCAGCCTTGGCGATGCTGTGGGTGTGGGAGGAGGTGTTTGGTAGGGGTCTGCAATGCAAGGCACCAAGGGAGATATGCGATGGCCCTCACAGTGGGCAGGTGAGCCCTTTCTGCTGGGACAGCCTGAGACACCAGCAGGGTGTCATCTTCAGGCACATTAAGTTCTTCTGCCATAGGCCATCCTGAGTCCATCTCTGACTCATGGCTGTGTCTGCTTCTCAGGTCACGGTGGGAAGCATCTTTGAAGTGGTTTGGGCTATATTCAGACCAGGAACCTCTTTTGGGATCAGTGTTCTACGAGCCCTTCGTCTCCTGCGGATATTTAAAATAACCAAGTGCGTACCAACCATCAGTGCCTGTCATCTTTCGTCTTGGACTGGGGCTGCAGCCCAGATCCAGTTGCTCCTGCTGCTGATGTCAGTGTGAGTGCTCCAGCAATGTCTCTGTTTTCTAGGTACTGGGCATCCCTGAGGAATTTGGTGGTCTCACTGATGAGCTCCATGAAGTCTATTATCAGTCTGCTCTTTCTCCTCTTCCTCTTCATCGTAGTCTTTGCCCTGCTGGGAATGCAACTGTTTGGAGGCAGGTAGGTTGTTTCAAGTCTGAGGAACAAGAATTTCTTGGTATTAAACCCACCTCTTTAGGTGCCCAGGAAGACTGTAAGACTTGCCCTTCAATCTGCTTTTAACAGTGGTAATTGTCCCACAAAAAAGTCCCTGCTCAGGGGGTACCTTTGGGTTGTGTGGTTTGTTCCAGCCAGGAGACCTTTTGGGTTCTGTCACCAAATGCTCAGGAAACTATTTTTTGGAGAAGAGAAAGGCTCTTCTAAGCAGAAGAGAGCTGGTAGCACAGCAGTCAGGGATTTCTTGACCTTAGTATTTCATCCCATGTATGTTCATCCGATTCCTCTTCCAGGTTTAACTTCATGGATGGGACTCCATCGGCTAACTTCGACACTTTCCCTGCAGCCATCATGACAGTTTTTCAGGTAAGAGCTGGGCTGCAAGAGGATAAAACCAAAAGGACTTGTGACTGACCACCTGTTCCCTCCCTCATGGCTGGAAGGGGCTCTTTAAACCGGGAAGGTTCCTCTCCATCAGCTGTTAACTCGCTTTCTCCCTATTCTGTATAACAAACTGGATGGCAAGAGATGAAAACTCTTCCACCTCTTTTACAGAAGATGAAGAGTTTCAAAACTGTTTTCTGTAATTGGCATCTGTTGATTGCTGGGATAGATCGACGAGACTGTCCAAGTGACAAGGAGGTGAGGGTGACAGAGGTTCTGTCTTGCTTTCCTGCAGATCCTGACTGGTGAGGACTGGAATGAGGTGATGTACAATGGCATCCGCTCCCAGGGAGGCGTTCGCTCAGGGATGTGGTCCTCCATCTATTTCATCGTCCTCACCTTGTTTGGAAACTGTATCCACCTGACTGCCATGCTTTTAGTGGTGATAACCCTGTATCATCACTGTCTCTGGGGGCATCCCACTCCTCAGCTACTGCTCCTTCCTCCTCTCCCAGCTGAGGGAGATCCACCACACGTGTGGCAGTGCTGAGTATCCCAAATACAGAGGAAGAGCTGTCTGGAGGTGCACTGAGAGCTGTTTATGTGGGGTAGATGAGGAGTTTGTGATCCTGGTTGGTCCTCATGGAGCCGGTGAGAAGCCATCAGGGCCACCCTCCCTTGGTAGCTGCAGACACACATGTCCTTAACACACAGCTTGTGCATCCTTAGCTGCTCGCAGATACTCTGCTGAATGTCTTCTTGGCCATTGCTGTGGACAACCTGGCCAATGCTCAAGAGCTCACCAAGGTATGTTCCTGCTGCTCCTCTTTCTTCTCTTATGGAGAGAGTAGGAGCAAAGACACTTAGACTTTGAATTAGGAAAGTGCTTAAACCTGCTGGTCTCTCCAGGAACACCCACGCTTCAAGTGTGGCTTTAACTATTTCTCCATTTAAGCTGCCCAGTTCCATTTGCTGCTGGTCAGATTGAGGTAACCCTCATCTGTTGGGTGGGATCAAATGAAGGGACTGTTATTAGCCCAAGTACTCTGGAGATCTGGAGTGGGAAGCATTTTCCAGTGGCGTCAGTATTTATTCCCCATCTGCCCACTGGGCAGCGAATGTGATTTAGGATGCAATTTAAACTGATGCTTAAGAAGGTTATTAGGCTTAGCTGTTTTTAAGACCATGCTGGGAAATATTTGGGGAATGCTAAATTGTTGGGGCACCATCTGGATAATGGTGAGTAGGAGAGAGCTGCAAGGGTCATTGCCACTTTTTGGAGCAAATCAGCCCGTGGTGCCCGGATTTTTGTAGAGTCGATGCCTATTACTCATGTCTCTGGGGCTCACGGAGAGGCTTCTATGCTGGTGTAAATCTGACCTGGAGCGGGCATGGTGTTGGTTTGTTTGAGGGCTGTGTGCAGGGGTCTCTGTCCTTCCACAGTGGGTGAAGGTGGCACTTCCAGGGGCTGCTGGCTGCTGCTGAAGTGAGAGGGATGGGAGACCCCCACGGCATGCCAGCAGCATCAATTAAGAGAGCACTGAGTTTTTGAAAAGGCTGAATGCATGCTAATGACTCCTAATGACATTTTTTGCTCCAGAGACACAACCATACTCATTAAAGCAATCCGGTCTCTGCCGGGGTCATTCATGGATGCCTTACCTCCCACTCTGCTGGGAGGATGCTTGTCTAGCCCCTGTGGCTTTGAAGAAGGGAGGGCTGAGCTGGTCTACACCGTCTGGGGCTGTTCTAGTCTGCACAACCCGGCTCTTGCCTGGAGTGGGCTGAGTTCAACTTATTTAAGTAGTGCTAACGCCTTCAGTAAGATCTGGTGTATAGGGGAAGTTGCATCCCCACAGCACAAAGAAAATAAAGAAATAAAGGCTGCCTCTGGAAATAGAGGTCCCCCTTTATCCCTCCCGCCTTGGAATCTAAGGTGGTCTCGCTGCTTCCAGGTGTTGTACCTTCCATTGAAACCCCAGCATCCCACTAAGCAATGCCCTTCTTTTTCTCCTCAGGATGAGCAGGAAGAAGAAGAGGCCTTTAATCAGAAGCACGCCCTCCAGAAAGCCAAAGAAGTCAGCCCCATGTCTGCCCCAAACATGCCTGCTATCGAGTGAGTGATACTCCCTCCCCCCCTCCACTACCCCAGTGACCCCCCCCGAGCCCAGCCAGGCTTCTCAGAAGGGCACAGAGCTGCAGCAGAGCCTGGCATGGTGGGTTATAGGGGCTGCCACAAGAAAAAGAGATCCTTGGGTAGGGTGGCTTCCTGGAGATGAATGGATGGAGACCTAAGAGTGTGATCCCCGTGAGCAGCAGTGCCTTTGGAGAGATGACAGCACAGAGACCACCCAGAAGGACCTGGAGTTGCCAACCTCTACACTAAGCAGCAGCCTCAGTGCTTGGGCATGGCAGAAATATGCTAGAAGAGACTTTCTGACCCAAATATAAAGCTCAAAGATTCAGGGCTGCTGCTAGAGGTGGGCAAGAATGCAGCTGGGGAGGAGGATGGTATCTGAAGTTATTCTAGAGGAGGGGTGATATTTGTTCCTGGGGAGTGTTTCTTTATGGCAGAGCTGCAGGAGAGCAGCCAGGGCTGGGGAAGAAGGGAGCAGCAGTGTCACAAATCTCCCCCGGGCTCCTTTCCTAGGAGTGAATGTGGTTATGAGAGATGGAGCAGGTTTGTGAAACCATATTTGATCATACAAAAATTTGATTTGGGCAAGGAAAAAAAAGCCTCGAACCACATAAACCTCGTGCATGGTGTTAAGGAGCCTTGTCCCTGTGTTTCAGCAGGAGAAAATTCTGTTTTTTTCCTTTCTAGATGCCTTTTTTCTCTTTATTTTGCAGTGTCATATGGTCTAAATCACATAAAACTTTCAAAGTCAACATTGGAACGAGGCGTTTTGATTTGTTTCCCAAAACAGTACATTTCAGTACAGCTGAAGGGATTATTTTTTTATCTTTTTTTTTTTCCTTATTTTTTTTCATAGAATCCCTTCCCAGGGAATTTTAAGTTTTGTTATGCTTTGAAACCCAGCCAAGCTCATACATGGCAGCATCTCTTGCAGATTTGCTGAGAGAAACTGCTGTCTTAAGGCAGGTGCTGATCTGGGGGGGTCAGAGGCAGTGTTGTGAACAGCCCCCTCCCTGGTTTAGCAGTGGTGGGATGCAGTCGTCTCCCATCCCAGATGCATCACTTCTGGTTTTAGGGGCAGCAGGAACTGGGGGTACTTGTAAGCCCTGCCTGATCTCCCAGCAGCCTCATATTTCGCCTTGGTTTGGGGGAGATGTGATGTTTGTAATAAATCTATATCTGGCCTGAGTACTGGGAGAGTTTACGGGAGAAATGGTGGAGTCTGTATGTCGTGACTGTTTCTGGCTACCAGTGGGAATGTGTCGGATAAAGCGAGGGAATAGAGGGATTTAGGCTACCGAAGATGCTGAAAAATGGATAGATAGGAGAGGGGAAGAGGGGGAGATGGAATATATTAGGGTAGTAAAGGGTTTGCCTATGCTGCACATCCCTGATAGAGTTTTCTCATCATCGTTAGAGCTTGTTGGGAAAACAGATCTCTTTAACCTTTCCTTATTGTTCTAGTGGCATTGAAATGGGAGGTATTGATATTCACAGGTCATTTTTCCAGCTCCTCCCACTCCCCAGGATGAACAGGGTCAGGAGCAGAGAGTGTGAAGCCATGGGGACGACTGTTGCCAACATCAAGTCCGATGTACTTTTGGTGTTGCTTACACTTATACCAGCAGCCAGGGAGGGACAGAGGGGACAACACAGCAAGGGACAAGCCAGAGCAGAGCCAAAGGGCTGTTGGAAGCTGAGAGCAGTGAAGCTGAGCTGGTCTCTGCCCTCGGGTGTGCGCAGACACAGATGGCTTCATTTCTATGTGGGTACCCAGTGCAGGAGGTTGGTACTCACATTCCTTCCCTGTGGAGAGGTCCGGCGGCGCGTGGGGATGAGTGCTCCCACAGGGATGAGTGCTCCCACAGGGATGAGTGCTCCCACGTGGCCAGGCTGGCGTGGGCGGCTGCGGTGCTGATGGGAGTATTGTATGTGTGCACGGGCGCCGGCGGTGCAGATGGCGCGGGGCTGTTGGGCGGGTGGGTGGCCAGATGGACGCGTGCGGGTGCTGTCATGTGTTGGTGCCTAGCGTGGTGTGTGGATGTGTTTGAAGGCTCGGCCACTTGCTGCAGGGATGGAGGTGGGTGCCTGCAACTTGATCCCTGCCTTGAGCCTGGCACTGGACTGTTCCCGTGCATGTGACTGTAGGGAGGCTGTAATCACCAGTGTGGCTGGAGCCACCCCTCCTATGGGGACAGGCTGAGAGAGTTGAGGTTGTTGATCTGGGGAAGAGAAAGCTCCAGAGAAACCTTAAAGCACCTTGCAGTACCTAAAGAGGCTACAAGAGAGCTGGAGAGTGATTTTGACAAGGTGGGTTTTTTGACAAGTGATAGGACAAGGGAGAGGAAGTGGTCATGGCCCCAACCCTGCCAGAGCTCAAGAAGCATTTGGACAATGCTCTCAGACATGTAGTGAGATTCTTGGGATTATCCTGAGCAGGGCCAGGAGTTGGACTTGGTGATCCTTATAGGTCCCTTCCAACTCAAGAGGTTCTATGATCTTATGATTGCATCTACTCAGAGCAGTTTGCTTGGAGCTGTGCTTATCTGAATCTTTTCTGTGCTGGTACAAAGGAGAAAGCCTGAAATCTCTCCAGCTGCTGGTTGGGGTGAAGGACACACAGCCCTGTTAACCTGTCTGTATGGGGGCTCCTCAGGTGACAGGAGCTCTGTGGCTTCTCACCCTGGGCTTGTGCCTTGCATTTCCCAGGGAGCTTCACATTCCCCTCTGCAGTCCTAGGGCAGCATCAACCCCTGGTGATGGCTCTGAGCAGCTCAGGGCTACCCTGATGTATTGCTTCCTCTTTCCAATTGCCATGTGTTTCTTGAGAAAAGTGAATTTGGAGCAGTTTGAAACAGCTGTTAATTGTCAAAGGAGGTATGGGGCCTTCTGAAGGACTGCAGCCTGCACTACTCTCCCCGTAAGCGGTGTGGGGAAGGCTCCATGGCCCCCACGAAACGGATTACAGCGTGTCAGTGCGAGTGTGGGCAGCCCATTGCCAGCGTGCAAGTGGGGGGTTACTTTTACATGCAGGAGTTCGCTGCTGGCTGCTGCACTCCGGCATCCCAGAAGCCAAAAAGATGCCAGCTGCCCAGGGTGGGGGGACACCCCTCTGTGCTGCCCACATGAGCTGAAGTGGGGGGATTGAACCCGTTTGTTTTTCCTCCCCAGAAGAGACAGGCGGAGGAGACACCACATGTCGATGTGGGAGCCACGCAGCAGCCACCTGTATGTGGGCCGCGGGGGCGCGTGTCCGTCTGTGGCTCCTGTGCTGTCTGTGCGTCCGCAGGCCCGGGGCACACCCTGCTCCCCTCCGGCCTCCTCGGCGGGGAGGGAAGGGGTGGTGGGGTGTGTGTGTGTGTGTGTGTGCCTGTATCTTTGTGCTCCTGTGCACCCCGTGTGTGCGCGTGTGGTCTGGTGTGTGCCGGCCCCCCTCGCGTGTGGTGCTGTGCAGCACACGCGTGTCACTCTCCGCGGATGTGCAGTGGCGTGTGAGCAGTGTATGTGCTCGTGGGTGTTTTCATGTGCCGTAGGTGTGGCGGGAAGGGCAAGTCTGTCTTCTCTAGGGTGTTCGTGTGCGCGTTTACGACACTGCAAAGGTTTCCATGGCATAGCCTAGTCCTCCACGTAGAGAAGCCCAGTACAGCTCCTTCCCCTGCAGGCAGTCAAAATCGCTGCTCCCCAAACTTCAGGGCAGGCTTACTACCCAGGATGGGCTGGGTGAGAGGCAAGGAGGGATCCCTGGATGCAACAAGAGTGCTTGGCCCATATTTAATGTGTCTCTGGGCAATCACACAAGAGCAAGGTGGTCACTGCCTGTCTGAGATAGGGCAAGTCAGGATGCTGGCTGCTCCCAGAAGCTGGACATGCCTGAAAGCTTCAGTGCGACTGCTGTGGCCAGTCATCCATCAGCCTGATGTCTTCTGAATGGGCAGAAGCACAGTCTCAGGCCTATTTCCACCCCCCCACCAGCAGTAGAGGGATGCTGTTTAAGTCTTAGTACAGCCTATAACCCTGGTGGTGGAACTTCTTTCTCCCTGGGCTTCCCAAATTAAGTCCAGGGTGGGTGTTTCACCAGGGGGGCAACCGGGATGCTGACCCCTTGCTGTCCCACGTTCCAGGCGGGAGCGTCGCCGGCGGCACCACATGTCGGTGTGGGAGCAGCGCACCAGCCAACTGCGCCGGCACATGCAGATGTCCAGCCAGGAGGGCATCAACAAGGATGAGCCGCCCCTCATCAACCCCCATGCCAGCATCTTCCGCAGGAAGAAACCAGGGGATGGTGTCACCCTAGAGAAATGTGCTGAGGAGCAGGGCAAGGGCGAGCGGCCGCTGGCTGAGGGGCCAGAACAGCCTGTGCCAGGAGCCAATCCCGGTGGTGGTGAGGACAGGAGGAGCCCATCACCCCGGGCCAAGCGGGACAAGGATATGTGGCAGCAGAAATCATGCCATGGGAACTGTGAGCAAGGCGAACAGGATGGGGCAGGAGGCGGCATTGAAGATAGGACCAGGATGAGGCAGAGCCAGCGGCGCAGCCGGCACCGCAGAGCCCGGATGGAGGGGAAGGAACAAGCTGGCATCTTGGGGAGCCACTCAGCCAGCCAGGAGATGGGTCTGGAGGAGGCCAGTGCCGTGGAGGGGGGACAGGATGGGGACCGGCGTGGGGCCTCAGCTGAAGCACTGATTCAGGCGGAGCCGGAGGCGAGTGGAGAGTCCATCAGGTTGGTAGCCAGGGAGGGCATCTTGCCATTCCCACAGCTCCCCGTCCTCTCCCCTTATCTTCTTGCATCTCTTTTTCCTCTCCCATCCCTGTCCTGCAGGACAAACGGAGTCCCTGCTGGCGATGCTGATTTGATTGGGACCACCAAGAAGGGGAGCCCCCTTCATGAGGCCCCCCAGGGAAAGACGGGCAACCTGATGGAGCAGGACTGCAGCAGCCCGGATACCAGCGAGCAAGCACTGCTGGAGGGCAGTCGCACTGTCAGCCGGAGCGAGCCCGACCTCTCCTCCATCACCCCCAACACTGAGAAGGCCACGGAGAGCACCACCATCATGATTGATGTCCACGACTCCACTGTGGTACAGAGTGAGGACCCATCTCTCTTTCCTGAGCCCTTCACCCAGCCCCTGGGGACCCTGTAGAGATGGAAAGCCACTTGCATGACTTTTTCTATCCTCATCCACCAACTGGGGGGTGGGGATTTCTTTGCTGCTCCATACAGCACCTCCCTCCAGCACCCCAGTTTTGCAGGGGAGCCCTGGACATAATGCTGATGTGCCACTGTCCCCTGGGAACTATGTCCCTTTCTCACCTCCTTCCCATCCATCCCTTCATCTGAACCCTCATTTCCCCCTTCCTCTCTGCCTGGGCAAAACACCTGCATTCCCTGTTTTTCCTGACACATCCGCTGCCTCCGCCAGCTCGCTGCCGCTCAAACACCTTAACAGCATCCTCACTGTCAAGGTGAGCTGCTTTAAATGGTGTTATTAATTAAACAGCATGGTGAAAACTGGCCTTGTTAAACCCCATTTTAGGTGCTTCATTCCAGCAGCTCGTGTTTTTTCTTTCCATCTGGTCCTCCTCTCCCTAACAGCACAGAAATTAAAAGCTGGAATTGGGGGGGTTGCATGTGCCAAGGTGGCAGGGATACCCCTGGGTGCTGTCTGAGTGCAAGGCTGGGCAAAGGCTTTCACTTTCCTGCAGTTAGCAACAAGACAGATGGCGAAGCCAGCCCCTTAAAGGAGGCTGAGACTAAAGAGGATGAGGAGGAGATGGAGAAGAAGAAGTGGAAGAAGGAGAAAAGTGAAACAGGCAAAGCCATGGTGCCGCACAGCTCCATGTTCATCTTCAGCACCACCAACCCGTAAGTCATTTTTCAGATCATAGAATGGGGAGGGCTGCAAAGGGAAGGACCCCTAGACATCCCCAAACTGAGACTATCCCTGTGGGAAGGAGTCTGAATATCCCCCAAACAGACTGGATGAACACAGTGTTCCCCAAGCCACACAGTGTGCTCCCTCTGTGACAACCGCGCTCATGGCTCTCTCTCCCAGCTTCTGATTGCTAAGCTGGGGTTTTTATTCATTGTTTGTTATATTTATCTACAGTTTTCTGCTCCCCTGTAGCTCTTCCCCAGAACCCCAGTTTCTCAGGGACTCCCCCTGCCTGGCTATGAGGTTGTTTGTGGGTCTGGAACAGCTGAGCAAATGGGTCAGCAAGCCCAGTTTCCCCCTGGCTTCCCTTCCTTTGCTTCTCAGACTTTGCTGCCTGTCCTTCCTCCCTGGAAAGTGGTGAGGTGGGGTGGGTTTTGCACATCAGCCATGGCTAGGGCCCGCCAGGGGCTCACAGGTCATGGCATGGGCTGTGTCCCCACAGGGTGCGGAGGGCCTGCCACTACATCGTGAACCTGCGGTACTTTGAGATGTGCATCCTCCTGGTGATCGCCGCCAGCAGCATCGCCCTCGCGGCTGAGGATCCCGTCCTCACCAACTCCGACCGCAACAAAGTGATTGCAACCCTCTCCCCACATCCCACAGGCAGTGCAGGCAGAGGTCCCGTAGGACTTTAGCCTCTGTGGTGAGGCACGTGCGGGACATGGACCAGGGCAGCTGGTAGCAGCACCTGCACCATTCCAGAGTCTGATTTCTTTCCCATCACCTTCCTTTATAAACTGCGGAATCACTTCCAGCTTCCCACACATGGGGTTTAGAGCCTGGGCACCTTGTCAGCAAGCTTAAATTGGGAAGATGTTGATGTGCACAGGCACTGGTACAGGGGTGCATGATTCCGGCTCACAGCAAGATTCCCAAGCCACTTGCACAGGAAATTATTCCTTCCTGCCTACGCAGGCTGGCTTTATGACTGTCACAAACTCTTGGGGAACAATCTGGGTTTGGGGCCAGCAAACCCAACCCTCTGTGTGCACCTGAGCCAGGCAAGCCACGGTGTGGGGTGGTAGCAAGGTCTGGGTGGGCACAAGTGGGCCTGCTTGCTTGGCAGAGGCTGCAGAGCACCCTTCTATTTGCAGGTCCTGAGGTATTTTGACTATGTCTTCACTGGAGTCTTCACCTTTGAGATGGTTATCAAGGTAAGAGCCCTTGCAGGCTGTGGGTGCCAATACTGGCAGCATGCCTGCAGGGGATGGGAAAAAAGCTCAATTTTTCAGTTCTGCTCCTAAATTCATACAGCAGGGACCTTTAAGTCTGGTTCTAAGCAGTGGGAATCCCCACTGCTTTTATCAGCTTTCATGCTTCCATAAAATATGATGCTCCTTGACCTATCCCCAGGCCACAGAGAGGAGTCTGCTGCTCTCTGCCAGTGTTCCTGTCCCTCAGCTTGTCCTGCTGGTGGCTGCTCTCACTTGATTTCCAAGCTGCTCATTCTCTGCCTGTTTTTCTCTCTTTTTCTTCATCCAGATGATTGATCAGGGCTTGATACTACAGGATGGCTCCTACTTCCGAGACCTCTGGAACATCCTGGATTTCATCGTGGTAGTGGGAGCGCTTGTGGCTTTTGCCTTGGCGTAAGTGGCTGTCATCCTTGTCAAGTGCCTGCCTTCCCTTGGCTGGGGTGGGAGGAGTATGGAACTGTGTGTTATGGCTACTAGACCCTGATTTTGTTTTTTTTTATTTCTCTGTACCCTTCTGGTCTGAGATGGCTCAGTGTGTGGCAGTGTGTGGCTGCTCCAGAGATGTGTTTCTCCTTGTTTGTCAAATGCTGGTGAGCAAGCAAGCAGGGAGCAAGCCAAGACAAGCTGGAAGTGCTAGGAAGAGGTTGGTGGTGAAAGTGGAATTGAAACAGAGCAGAAGGGGTTGATAGAGAGGGGCAAAGACCTAAGGGTAGCAGAGCTTGAGCTATTCACTTGCTATGCATCTTAGAGTGCACAGAGACAGCAAAAGCAGCTGCCAGCAGCATGGAGCTGTCCTCTTAAATTTTTTGTGCTAGAAATGGTACCCTTGGACAATGGCTTTTCCTCTGCTCAGAGGGAGAATGTTGCTCCATAGCTCTACAGGGATGGGGAATGTGGCTGGTAGGGTTTGTGCCAGCATCCTTAGCAGTGTTTTGGCAAGGGCAGGGTGCTGTGTGCTTGCCATGCAGTGCATCCCTACTGAGCATCACCTTGTGGTTGGGCTCAGGTACAGAGCTTGTGGAACCTGCGAGTACTAAGATGTCTGGTGGCGCCATGGATAGCAGGAGCGCCCAGGGATGAATTCCACGCTGCTCTGCCCTCCTCTGTGCTGCCACTTGGAGCAGGTGATGCTGTGTGAGCACGGGGAAGGATGTGCAGTGCCAAGGTGATGCTCCTAGGCAAGGGGCACCCCGTGGTCGTGGTCCCCAGGGCCGTGGTACCATTGGTGCCTGAGGAGAGAGAATAGAAGAGAGGAGAGGCTCAGGCTCCTTTGTCACGCTGTTGTTCTCTCTTTGTGCCTTTGACACTGGCGGCGGTGGCATTAATGCTGGTGAGAGGGGAGGGCCTGGCAGCCACGCAGACTGGAGTCTTGTCCTTGTGCACAGCTCAGGTACCGTGCGAGGCTCTCGGGGTGGCTGTGTCAGCGCCCCGAGGTCACTCGATGGATTACAGCCTGTAATCCATCCCTCCCATCTCACCCCAGACTGGGCGTCAGTTCTTTCTCCTGGTTCTTACCCACTTGCATCCTCCCTGGCTCGTTGCTTTTGCCTTCCTCACCCTCCTCACCCCATTCCTTGCCCAGTGCTTTCAGCCCCTGCTCTCTCCTCAGGAAGAGCATGGGAGAATTCAGCTCACTCAGCGCAGGGACGAACCAGCACCAGCAAAGGGCAGGTGGCTGACTGCAGACCTGGGGAAGGGGCATGGGGCAAGTTTGCTGGCTGGGGATAATGCTCTGAGCCCCTGGGAAGCTGCCCAGGCCACCACAAGGGTGGATTGTGCATTCTGGGATCTGGCTGATCCCTCCTCTGCCAGGGAAGCCCCTCAGAGCATGTCTGGCTAGGCTCAAGGCATCAGCTGCCTGAAGATGCACTGAGTGGTTTGAGGGTCTTTAGGAGGACAAGGAAGTCTCTTCCTCCAAAGGCAACTTCTGCCAAGACCTTTGATGGTTGAAGGAGCATGGGTTGACAGCTCATCCCGCTCCTGGGTGGATAGGTGCCTTCACCTGTGCCAACAGTACTGTAACGTGTTTACTGTTCCCTTGCTCCCACCCCATAGAGGTGGCACAATTCCTGGGATGGCCTCTGGAGCTGACAAGGCCCAGAAATGAGCATGTGGGGAAGCTGCTGTGCCCCTTCCAGCCCTGCTTGCCACCTGCCTACCTCCACCCATCCTCCCAAGGGAAGGATATTCCCTCTGGGCATGGGCAGCTGAATTCTCGAGGGTGAGCATCCCCATGGGCTATGGCACAGAACCCCCTTCCCATGGAGAAGGCCTTGGTATCTCCATATGTGTTTGCAAAAAGCATCGATGTCGCCTGCTCACTCTTGTAGCTGTAGCTGGGTAGATACTGAGTTGCTTGTGCCATGGACTGGGGCTCTTTATAATGTAAACCTGCAGGATTTTCCTCCTCTCCCTCATCTCCAACGGTGATTCCCACTGGAGGAGATGATCTCATGGCTTTGAGAGTGAGGGGAACAAAGGAACCATGATGATTTCCAATAGGTTTATACATTATAAAGCATTTATAAGAACACCTGCCTCTCCCCTTGGCAGCCCATCACCACCACAGCCCCGGGAGCTGCAGGATGTTCACCAGCTCTACATGTTCCAGCCTGCTGCCCTCCCTCCCACCCTCCCTTCTGGTCTCGAGGGGAAAACTCTGGTGGTGATATTTGAATCCATCTACTTTTTTTCTCCTTCCATGAGCTCCTTGATGTGGGGCCGGGGCGAGGGGACTCTCCTCGTCTTCTCCTCCATGGTGCTAGTTTGGCAAAGCGATGCCCATGGAGTGGATTAGGTGATTACATGGATGACAGCAGCTGGTGACCAAGTCCAGCGCTTCCCAGTAGAAGTGCTGGGACATGCAATGAAGGTTTTCTGCCCCTTTTGCCTCCCCTCTGTGAGGTTTGGTTTTCCTGAGTGGCTGTGGGCACAGCAGGAGGTCTTTGAGCTGGTCCAGCAGTGCCACCATCATTTGGTGGCTGTTGGTGCCACATCCAAATCACCAATAAGTAAGCAAGTGTCAATACATAAAGCCATTTCTTTGTGTGCCATCATGACTTGTTCACTGCTCCCTCGGAGCCTGTGCATACTGAGCGAGAGGCTGTCTCAGCTCATCTATAGCTATCCACATGGAAGGCTAATGCATCAATCCATAGACAGCCTAAATAAAACGCTGTAAATCTCCAAAGAATTCAAATTAAATTAGCTGAAATAAGCAGAACCATAACTAAAAATCCTGCTCGCATTTACTTCCTGTGGCACCCTTCAAGGAAGCATTGTACAGTGGTGCTTGCTCGTGGCTTTGCAGAGCTCCTCAGAGGTGGTGGAAAGGCTGGTTGAGAGGTTGAGTGGTCAGTGTGGAGCCCTAATCCTCTTACCTGATCAGCAAGGGCAGGTGCCCAGCAGAGGTGCCTCTTTCCTTGCAGAGCAGCATCTCCTTTTGCCTGTTGGCACCAGTGTCTGGAAGCAAGAGGGTCGCCTACATACTGCTAAAAAACCTGGTATGAAGCTGGTCAGAACAGAAGTCCCATCAGAGAAGTGCTGCAAAGTTGAACTATCCCTTTTCAATACACGTTCTACCTGTTGGACTAATATGTAGCCAGGGTTTGGGGTTAGTTTTACGTGTTTTAAGAATTGTTTTACTTGCAGGCTTTGCCCACAGTGCTGAGCACTCCGTGTGCACATGGCAGGGACTTGGCTCAAACAGGGATGGTGGTTTGGTTGCAACTAGGGATTTGTCCAAGTGAGTGTCCTCCTGGGTTGCAGGAGATTCCATGCTGCAGCTCAGGCTCTTAATCAGTGGATTTCTCAATGGAGGTGATTTGGCAGAATTTGGATGGGAACTATTGTGGTTTTGCAGGTAGGTTCCCTTGCAAGCACCTACCTTTGGCTGGTTGGGGCCGAGCCTTAAGGTCCCACCTCAGCTCTTGGCTAAGAAGGACCGTGCATCCACCTGCTGTTGCCCACTGTCCTGCTTGCTGCAGGTTCCTCTTGCAGCAGAGCTTTCACCCAAAACCTCCAGCAAGGAGGGCAGGAGCTCTTGGCTTGCTGGATTAGTCTCTCCCTGGAGATATGTCCCATTCTGAAGGACACAACATGGTCTACTCATTGTGCCTTTCAGTGGACAGCTGCTATGGGTCCCCCATAGCTGAGAGGCTGCAGTCATTGTTGTGCAGCATCCCTGATGCTTTTCTTACCTTCTTCCTCTTTTTTCTCTTTTTCCCTCTCTCTGCTGGTGCTGTTTGGTGGCTGCTGGGCTGGATCGCTGACAGGAATGCTTTGGGGTAATTATGGCGGTCGGGATATTGCAGAATGCTGCTCTGAGGAGCACAAGGGGATGGGTAAAGGTGGATGTTGGTCTGTCCAACACCTGTGCTGACCCTTAGTTATGTTTGTAGAAACTGCAGTACGCTGCTCTGAGGCAGCCCTGAGGTGTGAAGAGATCCCCCATCAGTATATGATAACCACTGAAGCTGAGTTGTCCTTGGTGGCAAGGCTGTTTCCACCAGCTGAGCACTGCCCTCAAATCCTTGCCCCAGCTCCCAGTCAGATGCCCAAGCCCCTGATAATGACCAGAACAGGTGCTGAGAGTGCTAAGTGAGTCCCAGGGCTCTTTGTACAGTTGCTTCCCTTGCATGTGTGGGGCTATGCTCCTAGGGAGGACTATTAATTAGTGGTTTTGTTTACATCTCTTAATGATTAAGTCCATTATTGTGCTCCCTGTTGCATTAACCCTCGCAGAGGAGTTGTGTAATTGGGAGCATCTGTTGTTGAAAGTCATTTCCTTGACGTTTTTCAAAGGTGCCTGGTGGATCCAAGCTGTGCCACCTTCACCAGGATCTCTGCTCCATCCTGAGATCCAGTCCATAGACTTTAGTTAAAAGACAAGAAAAAACCAATCTGGTATTGTGGTTGGGAATAATCATCTTATTCAAGAAATGAGGGTCATGAGGGCAGCTTTTCTAAGTAATTCTGCTGGTAAGCTCTGCCTCCCTCAGCTGACTTAGGGTGGAAAAAAGTGCAACCCCAATTAGAGGAACCTTAGAGACTCTTCAAAGGGTCGAACCCTGCTGCCTTGAGCAGGGACACCTTCTACTAGACCAGGTTGTTTGGGACTCCATCCAGTCTTGCCTAGAACACTTCCAGGGTTGAGGTATCCACAATTTCTCTGGCAGTGTAGATCTCATTGAGTGCAATTTCCTCATTCTTTATTAATTTCTTGCAATTAGGAGTAATGGTAGAACACAAATTTGCAACGATGGAGGCCCTGTGCAAGCCCCATCTGCAAAAGGCCCATGCCTGCAGTAGAGAAGTTCCTTGCACTGCCTTTGCCCTGCAAACCTCCTGGCATTGCACCACTTCCCACACAGAGGGGTTTGTAAAGGTCACTGCTCCCTGGTGAAGGGGAAAGGTGCTAATACTGAGGAGGAGAGGATTGCTTCATCTTTGATCTCTGCCAGCTGTCAGGACGTGTGTTGGAGAAGATGTGTTTAGGTGGGCTGAGCACTCAGCAGTCGCACGTTTGTGCCCCTCCTGTTCCCAGCTTCACACGTGCTGGGAGGGGTGTTGTCAGCAGTTTAAACCCACAGAGCATCCATGTCTACAAGGTTACTGTCTCTCTCTTCCATTTTTGGGTGCGTGTGCCTCCCTCTGACGTGCCAGGACCAACAAGGGACGGGATATCAAGACCATCAAGTCTCTACGTGTGCTGCGAGTCTTGAGGCCTCTGAAAACTATTAAGAGGCTGCCCAAGCTGAAGGTAACAACCCTTGTCTCCTGCCTTACACCTGTCTTCTCCTGCATGGAATGGTGGGTCAGGGACCATGTGTGTTGATTTGCTGGTGTGTGATGAAGAAGTTGTTTTCAAAGCTTTTGGTATGCTTTAGGAACCCTGTTTTTAATCACAGCACCTTTCAGGCTTGTCCTATTTGGAGGTTATTAAAAAGTTATTAAAAGCAGGCCTGGACAACTGCAAGGTGTCAGAGGTAGTTTCTCCACCAGTGGGGCTTGAGTAGACACAAGGCAGCAAAACCTAGATGATGTTCTGGTTTTGGAAAGCTCAAATCTCATTCCAAAGTTCATGATCTGTCTCTCCAGAGCAGCTTGCAAACACTTTGGAGGTTTGTGTACTGTGCTGTCATGGTGTTGGACTGGAGGGAGATTTTCCTATCTCAAAAGTGGGATTATTCCTGTGGCTCAAGTAGATTATAGATTTCCCTACCCTTATCTGATGGGGTATGGAGCCAAAAAGGAGGAAGAGATCGAGGAAGTCCTGGGTTTTTTTTACTTACAAGAGATTATTTGACTGATGAAGGAGACACAGGGTGCTACCCCAGAAACATGGGATTTGACCCCAGCTTTTCTTACTTATCAGTGGATGGATTTCAGCCCATATCAGTTCACTTCTGGAAAAGCCTGTCTCCACCATGAAACAGGGATAAGGATATTCCCCACTAAAAGCGCTATGAGGATTAGAGCTGAGAGCACTAAGGGAGATTGCAGGCAAAAGTATTTGCTCTGCACTGTTCTTTGGGGTGATGCAAAACAATAAAGTGTTTACTAATTGGTCTTAAGTGCTGCTAATTGCATCATTAGGATGGTCCCCTGTCTGCTACCCTGATTGCAGAGAACACTGAAGATACAAACATCCATTGTAGGTGTTGCCTTCGAGGCTGCATGTGTGCTGTGGGTACTCTGGGCATTAAGCTCACCCATAACATAGCTTTTTGCCAGGGAGAAGGTCCGGCTTTTTCCTCCTTTCCCCACCAGGAGTGGGAAATAGTTTTCCACATGGTATCCTGGTTTTGGTCCTGTCCTTTGCTGGGACTGTGGGTTCCCCAAGATGAGCTCTGCCCTTTCCTGCAGGCCGTCTTCGACTGTGTCGTGACATCCCTCAAGAATGTGTTCAACATCCTCATTGTCTACAAGCTCTTCATGTTCATCTTTGCTGTCATCGCTGTCCAGCTCTTCAAGGGGAAGTTTTTCTATTGCACTGACAGCTCTAAGGATACACAGAAGGACTGCATGTAGGTGCCCTGTTGAGTAGGTCCGATGCTGCTTGACACCTCTGGCAAGGGCAGGGTGCTGGATAATGTCTGCTGTAGTTCCCAGTTAAGTCCTTGGTCATGGCTCATTTTTGGCCCTATCTCTTGGGGTGGATGGCACAGAATGAGCCCTGTCCCCATTGCCGTGTCAGCACTGTATATCCTTCCATGGGGTGCAGAAGCCCATATTTTGCTCCTGCTTTTTCCTTCTCTCTTCTATTTTGCTTTCTCCTTCTCTGCTTCCCCCTAGTTGTTATCCAGTTCTTCCCCATTTCTCCCTCCATCTCTGTGGGAGGAGAGGGTGCCCCTCACTGCACACACACAGTGCTCCCAGGGTTTACACCCACTGTCCCATAGTCTGGCAGCACAAAAAACAAGGTCACTGCTCTCTCCCAACCTTGCAGAGGGAACTACGTGGACCATGAGAAGAACAAGATGGAGGTGAAATGCCGGGAATGGAAACGCCACGAGTTTCACTATGACAATATCATCTGGGCTTTGCTCACCCTGTTCACCGTCTCCACCGGCGAGGGTTGGCCCCAGTGAGTATTCTGCTCTTGTCTGACACCTTTAGTGGGAGTAATCATATCCCCATTGGATCCCAAGTGGGACTGAGAGGAACTGTTGGGCAGGAAGGAGGAGAGAAATGATGACAAATTAGATCAGGACAAAAGAGCTTTTAGACTCTCTATGAGTCTGGGAATGTAACTGGAGTTAGGTTCTTCACTAGGAAGTGAATAATGGATAACCCCTTCTCCTGTGTGGCCCTGAGATATATTTTAGGTCAATATTATAGATAACTATAGTACTGGACCTCTCTACGTGATTTTGTGAGCTTAGGCAATATTTTTCTCTGTGTGTAGAGCACAGGAAGATCCATTTCTTATCAGGCAAAGCACTGAAAAAACCCCCAAGCTGTAACCAGTTAGAAAGGTCATCCTTGAAAACAGATTAGGACAGAGCTTTTCCTTTTCCATTGTACAAGCATGGACAGACAGCTGGCTGTACATAGCAGGTCCTGTTGGAAGTGCCCTGTGGTGGCAGTCCTGATGGACATACCTCTGGTTGCTTTTCTTCACCTGTCTGCCCACAGGGTGCTGCAGCATTCGGTGGATGTGACAGAGGAGGACCGTGGGCCCAGCCGCAGCAACCGCATGGAGATGTCCATTTTTTATGTCGTCTATTTTGTGGTCTTCCCTTTCTTCTTTGTCAACATTTTTGTGGCTCTCATCATCATTACATTCCAAGAGCAAGGAGACAAAATGATGGAGGAGTGCAGTCTAGAGAAGAATGAGGTATGGTCTGAAGAGGGGTAAAGAGGACATTTCCGTGGGATTTTTTGCCATTTGGGAGCTTAGAGCTCCCTAGATATTGAAAAGTTATAAGAAACACCACGAGCCACCTGCTTTCCCAGATCATGAAGGAAAGAAATGTGGCAGCCACTGTACCCCATGTTTCCATCAGCCAGAGTGTGATGCATGGTGTTTTGTTCCAGAGGGCCTGTATTGACTTTGCCATCAGTGCCAAGCCCCTCACACGGTACATGCCCCAGAACCGACACACCTTCCAGTACCGAGTCTGGCACTTTGTGGTCTCCCCATCCTTTGAATACACCATCATGGCCATGATAGCGCTGAACACCGTGGTGCTGATGATGAAGGTGAGCTTGTCAGAGTGAGCCTGTCCTGTTTGGAGCAGTGGGGAAAAGGAGGATCAGTCAGGATGGGACTGGAGGATATTTTGGTTGTGGAGATGCTTTGGGACAGAGTTTGAGAATGTATTCCCTTGGCATAGTTACTCAAAACACCACATGTCCCAAACTGGCATCTTTTCGGAAGCAGGACCTCTTAGCTATCACAGACAGATCTGGATTTACTATCTGCCTCTTTTTTAGAAGGAGTAGTACCTGTCCTGGGAGAGGGGTGGAGAGGGTAAGGAGATGATGATCTTGAGGCTCCCAACACAGACAAGTGTCTGTGGCAAGTAACACGGACCACAGAGGTCTGTCCTGGGAGATCAGTGGAGAAAGGAAGGAAGTCTTGAGGTAGCGAGGGCAATGAGCATGGACCATGTCAGATCTGTGCTGAGACAATCATCAGCCAAGAGGCTGGCAGACCCTCTCCTGGCTAACAATATCTCTGTTTCCATCAGTATTACTCTGCTCCATACACCTATGAGCTGGCCCTGAAGTACCTGAACATCGCCTTCACCATGGTGTTCTCCTTGGAGTGCGTCCTCAAGATCATTGCTTTCGGCTTCCTGGTGAGTGGCTGCTCCTATTCTTCACAAGGGTGTTAATTTGGACTTTGGCAGTGCCCAGATCACAGAGGAAAGGTGTTAATAATGTGAGATTGTTGCTACTTATTTTGGATCTTGGCTTGAGAGTTGCTTTTAGACTGGATTTGCTTCTTTGGCTCTCACTACACTTCCCACTACTAGATGCTACTGGGGGAAGCTACACTGCTGCTTTACTTTTTGCCTTGTTTCTGCTGTACTCTGGTGCCTGGACCATGTGTGTGCTGTGCCTGTGCTCTGTTTAGGCCAACTGCTGCTGCACATGTTGGTGACTGTGGTCCCTTGTCCCTGGAAGTCAGGAGGTACTGGTGCCCTGCTGTCCCTGGGCTGTGTCAGTTGGATCAGCTCCGAGCAGCAGTGAGACCTCTCTGCCTGATTCACAGTACTTATGTTCCCAGATGCTCATTTAAGATTTGAAAGGATGGGCTGCCTTTTCTCCAGCTACATTTTGCTGCTTATGGAACATCAGGCCCACTAGCAGGAGGGTTTTCAGCCCCCTTCCTGCTCCCATTAGCACCAGTCATGGTCACAGTTGGTCTTGCACCAGCTGCTGCACAAATAGCAGGGGCTGAGATGGGCCCAGGTGCCCATGAAGAGGAGAGCAAAGCAGCCTCCTGGCTGTGAGGGTCAGCATGATGCGCTGTTACAGCCTGATCTGGGCTGTCTGTGGCTATGTTTCCCACTCCAATTTGCCAGAGTGGCCTGTTGGATACATGAATCATCTCCCAGGAGATGCCGCTTGCTGCAGACATACTCAGGTCTGCCACTGTCTCAGACACAGGATGGTATTCCAGACTGTGGCTGCATACAAATGGGCTGGAAGGCCTCCATTGTTGTCCATGAGATGCTGTGGCCTGTGGCCCAGCATTCTTCAGCACCCTTCAGATCTGCCATCCCCAAGCTAAATGTTCCCTCTTTCCTTCTCTTTCCTTTTGCAGAATTATTTCCGGGACACCTGGAACATCTTTGACTTCATCACTGTCATCGGCAGCATCACGGAGATCATCCTGACAGACACCAAGGTGGGGCAGGGGCTGGGAACAGTGGGCTGTAGCATGGCACTGGGGGTCCCAGTGACCCTCTGACACTCTCATCTCCTCCCAGCTGGTGAACACCAGCAGTTTCAACATGAGCTTCCTGAAGCTTTTCCGGGCTGCTCGTCTCATCAAGCTGCTCCGCCAGGGTTACACCATCCGCATCCTGCTCTGGACGTTCGTGCAGTCCTTCAAGGTAAGTCTCATGTGCCCTGGTCTCCTCCCAGACCACAGTGGCGTGGTGCTGCTCTCAAATGCAGGCTGTTCCCAAGGTCTTGTTGCCTTGTAGGAGAGATGGATCGGTACAGCTTACCTGCCCACTGTGGTTTTTGTACTCCTCTGGAGCTCGACCTGTGATAAATGACTCATCTGTTTCTCTTGCAGGCACTCCCCTATGTCTGCCTCCTGATTGCCATGCTTTTCTTCATCTATGCCATCATAGGGATGCAGGTGAGCACAGACATCTCTGTGTGTGTCCCTCTGGCACGGACAGGCTGCACCAATATGTCTTCAGCATTACACACAGGAGCAAGCCTTGTGTCTGCCTGTCCTTGCTTCGCTGTCCAGGAAGGTCCCAAGGGTGGAACAGCTTGTTTAGGAACTGCAGAGCCACATACTCTGGGGAAATGCCATGGGCTTGTTCAGTCAAGCTCTACAGCTGCCTTCCCAACTTGTACTTTTGGAGATGTGGCCTTGGGGACTCAGCTTGGGGATCCCGTGTGATGGCTGCTTGCAAATCTCCACCTCTTTGTTTAGAAATTATACCCTATTTCCAACTAGACAGACCTCAGGGATTGATTCTGGATGGACCCAATGAGCAGCCTTCTGTTGTTCCCAATTGAATGGCTGGTGTTCCCCACAGCCTGTCATCCACCTTGTCCCTCTGTGGAGGGTTTATGTTGTAGCCATGCCACTGATGGTCTGCTTGGGCACTCATGCTTAGGGTCCTGTGATGACATACTAGCTCGTGGGAGCTCTGCAGAGCATGGGGAGACATTAGTTTTCCAGCCTCCAGCTGGTAAATAAGAGGCACGTGAACTAAAACCCCCCACTCCACACGTGCCACAGGGCTGGCTCACTTCTGCGATGACTAAATCCCACGCCGAAGATCTGACAAAGCATCTTCTACAACAAACGCTGGGGATGTGGAGCTGCCTGATGAGCTGCTGCAGTACTCAGTGCCTGACATGCACTGCCAGGACAGGCAGATTTTTTTTTGGGGGGGCACCCCCCATTTTTGCTGCTTAGCAGCACTATTGTGTTTAGGATCTTCCACCCCCTCTCTCCCGCCCCGAGAGTTCCATGGCTGGTTTTTGCTGCTCTGTCCTACACATATTGACACTGGTTCCAGGTGTTCTCCTTGCTAAACAGCCGCTTTCTGACTCAGACCCTCTTCCCTGCTGTGTGGTAGTATTCGATTTATTTTATTTTTTTTTTAACACCATTGTGAACAAATCCCCAAGCAGTAAAGTCTGTGGGCGTTATTTGAGCAAAATAGCTGGAGGCAGAAAATATTCTACAATTACACTTTCCAAAAAACCTGTACAGGGAAAAAATACTCTTCAGTTGGTGTATTTTTAGGTTCAGTGGAAGGGGAATAAATATTTAACAGTAATAACAGCACATTTTTCCTATTTGAGGCACTTTATGAATGTTCATTATGTCTTTCCATGGCCTTGACTGTGGGTCATTATTAGAATATCATCCATGTTTGTGGCTTCATTGTCTCTCTTGGCCATGGGGATGGTAGTCCCAGGTATCTGGCTATCCATGGGGGGGTTAGCAGTCAGTCAGTCCCTCCCTCCCTGAGCCCTTCCCCACTCTGTTTGCACTGCTCTGCCTGACCCCAGCGTCACGGTCCATTTCTCCACCAAGGAAAAAAAACTCCTGGGAGTTTCCAGGACTGTGACCCAGCGTGGATCCCCCAGCATGGTGCGACTTTGACCCTGCACCTCCAGTGTACTTGAGATTACCAGGTGCCTGCTCTGTAGTGGTCAGATGGCACCCGTAGCACAGCAGAGGGATGGATGTGGAGTGATTGGACTTGGTTGATCCCAGGTCCTCCATACTCCTGTTTCCATGGTAGCTCAGCCTCTCGCAGCCTTTGCCACCCACTGTAAATCCCTGCCAAGGAGAGGAGGGTCTCCTTCCCTGATGGCTGCTTGGCGGCAGCTCCTTGGCGCGCTGGCTGCGCACCAGCCTGCGTTTGCTGGGGCACTTTTCATGGAATCACAGTCATAGAACGCTTTGGGTTGGAAGGGACCAAAGCCATGGCAAGGACATCTTCAGCTAGATCAGAGCCCTCTCCAGCTTGGCTTTGAATGCTTTCAGGGATGGGAAGCCGCTTCCCTGGTGGATGAGGTCTTGCCTGAAGAGCTGAGCTATTTTTCTCCTTCCTGTAGGTTTTTGGCAATATCAAACTAGATGAGGAAAGCCACATTAACCGACACAACAACTTCCGCAGCTTCCTGGGTTCCCTCATGCTTCTCTTCAGGTAAGAAGCCATAGAAAATGTTCCTCCACACATCAGAGATGCTAAATTTCGGTAGGGGGTTGCAAAGCTTGTGAGGTTTCTACCGGGGCCATCCCGCCCCGGCTCCATCCCATGCCACCATGAGCTGCTGAGCATGGCTGTGTTGGCACAGGAGTGCCACAGGAGAGGCATGGCAGGAGATCATGCTGTCCTGTCTGGAGGGCAAGGGCTGCGAGCCAGACACGACGGCAACGTCAGGCCAGAATGAGAACGAGCGCTGCGGCACCGACCTGGCCTATGTTTACTTCGTCTCCTTCATCTTCTTCTGCTCCTTCCTGGTGAGTTACTCTCCCCAAGAGCCCTGGGTATCCCTCTCATCAGCACCCCAGCCACAGGGTCGTCTTCCATCGTCTTCCCACAATCACTCTTCCTTCTCTCTCCCTTCCCTTCCCTGCTCCCTGGCCCCCCACTTTCCTTTCTCTCTGCCTTTTTGCCTTCCATCTAGATGCTCAACCTGTTCGTGGCAGTCATCATGGACAATTTTGAGTACCTGACACGGGATTCTTCCATTCTGGGACCCCACCATCTAGATGAGTTTGTCCGGATCTGGGCAGAATATGACAGAGCAGCGTGGTATGTAGCCAGCTCCTTCTCTCCTGAGCAGCCTCTCAGAGCTGGTTTAAAAATGAGCGTCACTGTGTTCTACTGCTGGAACTGTCAGTGATGCCTGGGATGGTCAGAGATGGGCTGCTGTCACGCATGGTTTCTACCAGGGCAGAAGCTGGTTACTACAGTGGCTGATGGCACAGGCGTCTTGGGTGATGTTCATGGTTTGCCATGGTGCTTATCCTGAGCATTGGAGGTCTCTGCTTTTCCTCTCCTCCCCTCTCAGCCTCATTCCCTGTCCCCAAGCACCAGACGGGTGCCTCTGCCCTGAGACTGGTTCCACCCCTTTGTCCCCAGCACCCACAGTTCCCCATCAAAGCAGGGCAGAGCAGGACAGGTAGATGCTGTGGGTCTGCTGAGTTTCCACCAGGCCACCTGCAGAGGGCCTTGTTTTGAGCGTATTTGGGGAACTATGTTCCTCTATTGGCCAGGCCACTCACTCCTCTAGAGACGACAGGACTTTGCTGCCTGCATTCCTGCCCTTGCTGATGAGGACCCCACTGAAGAGGGCTCCTGTTTGCAGGCAGCAGCCTGTTCCCAGCAATGGGATGGGCTCAGAATGGCCCATATTCTGGGTGGCCCGACTTTGGCTGTGCTCCTGCTTCTGCTGCAGAGGACTTGCTCTTTGCTGCCCCTCGTCCTAGTCTAAGCATCCCTAGTGCAATGGGGAGCCCTTGGCAGCTCTGGGAGCATGTTTACCCTTCATTCAGCCCCAACACCACGAGAGTGCCTTGTTGTGGCACTTTTCTTCCTCCTTCAGCCTAGGGACAGTATCTTTGTGAGCCATGACCTACTACTCCTGCTGCAGAGTGTGGGTGATCTTAGCTCAAGAGCCCTTGGCAGCCACACGTGCTCCCTTTTGGAGACTCTGCCTCCGCTGTTAATGTCCGTCCCCTCAAGAGACCAGCCCCATCAAGATACCTTTTTATGTCTCTAATGTCAGCTCCAAGCAGTGAGAGGATGTGAGAGCAATGAAACACCCAGCTGCTCAGGGTGGGTTGTCTCACTTGTGGCTCTTGGAATGAGTTTCTTCACACCAAGCACTTCATTCACTCTTGCCCCCCATGTTGGTGGCCTCATTCTCCAGGACAGTCACAGTAAATTCATGTCTAGGCTGTTCTATCCGTGCCATGTGCCCCTCTGATTTTGGAGCAAGCCATGCTATTTTGTCATGATCTGTAGCCAGTGGCTAGGGGACATGCACAGGAGCTGATAGTGCAGGGCCTCTCAGGGCATCCCTGGCCCCTGGTGCTGGGTGAGGAATGGGTGAGTACATCCAAACAGGTCCCACTGCCTGAGTGGGACGGCAGTTCTGCATCCTGACACCAGGACCATCACATGAAGTTCTGAACACACAACTCTAGGGGGCTCAGGAATGGGGTTTGTTCAGATGGTTGGGTTTTGCTGGGTTCTCCATCTCTGGCCAGCGATGGAGAGGAGATGGGATAAGAGCAAGGAGAAGCCAGAGGCAAAAGCACTGGGTAGGACGGTAAGCTGTTATTTGCCTCCTCGTGTGGTTTCTCTCCAAGCTTGTCTAAGGATGCCCGGAAGGCTGCAGCATGCTGCACCTCAGCACTTCCACCCCACATAGTCCCACTTCCCAAAGGGCTCTGGTCTGAAGCAGAGCAGGGAGCTCAGCATCCGACAGCCCCTGCATCCTGTCCTGCCAGCTCTCTTCCTCTCCTGCTTCAATATTTCGTCAGGAAATACCAGCAGGTGCAGGAGAATATGAGCTGTGTCCTGCGATGACTGCACCAGGTCTGGGGAGATGTGCTTCTGTGAGTGAGAAGTGGTATGTGTAGGGGAAGGTTTGCTTCTAATAATGTGTACCTTTGGCAGAGCGTGGTCTGGTGGTTGGAGCATAGGTCTGGACCATGAGAGACCCAGGTGCTAGTGCCACAGCCACCAGCTGGTCACATTATCTCTCCTCGTCTCAGGTTCCCCAGATATTGGAGACACAAGTCACTCAGCTGCCAACCTCCATGGGACCTTGTGAGGCCCAGAGAGTTGGCCATGCGAGGGCAGGGTCTCTGGTGATGTGATGGGATACAAATCCATCCAAAGGACTCGTGGTGGCTAGAATCCAACCAAGCTGTAGGCCCACTCTGTCTAAGATCCATCCCAGCCTTCTCCCACCAGGCATAGGGGTCAGGGGCATGACAAGGAAGGGTGATGGGATGGTGTTTACCACCAAAACTGTCCTTCTCCAGGTTGAAGATGGGGCAGTGTGAGGAGATATGAGCTGACTCTCATGGTGGAGAAGGCAGTATCTGATGCTTACAGCTTTCTCCTCTCTGGGTCTGACAGAGCCAGAAGGAGAAGAACCGTGCACCCCTGGGGGTTTTGCCCCACAGATGGCCCCGGCACTCCCCAGTTAAGCTCTCCATCCTCCTCTCCACACTCTCAGTGTCCTATTAACCCACCTGTGCTTCCTTTGCAGCGGCAGGATCTCGTATAAGGATATGTACAAATTAGTACGGGTGATCTCGCCTCCTCTGGGCCTAGGAGAGAACTGCCCCTACAGGGTGGCGTGCAAGGTTTGCCTCCCAGTCCTCTGCCACAACCTGGCCACGGGACGCACCATCCACCCCTCCTTCCCCCTGCTCCACCGCCACCGCGCCTCCCCAGGGAACCCTGATGTTGCTTTCCTTCGAGTTTAAAGAGGTCTGCTGCCTCCCAGAGCCAGCAGCTGTTCCCCTCGAGGGGAGGCATGAGTGGGGCTAGGGGGAGCTCAGAGCCTCCCTGGGTGGGTTTTGACAAATTGCGTCCCCCGGCCAGTCCCCTGCCCCAGTTCCACCTCAAAGGGTGCCAGTCCCTGCTTGGCTTCTCAAAGTACTTCATGTGGGACAGGGAGATTTTTGGGGGGCTTAGATGTGGTTTATTCCTGGAGAGGGAAAGGGGTATCAAAGGCATGAGGATGCTGGGGAACTTTGCTGCTGTTTTGGAGAGTGAAGGCTGGGGGGAGGATGGGGAGGCCAGGGTGACCCCTCTCCCTGGGGGGGGCTGTGCTGTACCCAACAGACCCTTTCTCAAGTGTAGCACTTTGAAGGACAAACAACCATGTCTCTGGGGAGCAGGACTCTTGCTAGTCTTGCCCATAGTTTGCTGCCTGGGAGGTGGTGACACCAGCGCATATCCCTGGAGCTGAACAGCTCCTCTCCCTCAGCTTGAGCCAAGCTCCCAGCTCCTGGCCATGAGTCCACAGCAATGGTTTGGACTCCTTGTCTCTCTGACTTGCATTTTCTTTTTTTTTTTTTTTTTAAATTTCATTTTGGGGTGACAGCAGAGCAAAATCCTGCATGTGCCACTTTCTCTGAAGTGCCACAACCTATGTCTGTGTCCATGACATGAAAGAATGAATCGGAGACCTTACTCTTCCTTCTGCATCCCTCACAACATCTGAGATGCATGAGGGAAGCTCAGATGCCTCTGACCTTTGATCTTGGCTCTGCAGAGGAAGAGGATTCCTAGGTGTAGCACATCCTCCTCAAAACATCAGAAACGCTTCTTCCACCCAACATCCTTGGAACAGGTCTGTCACCCTCCACAGCTGGATGTGGGGATAATGCACCACCAGAGGCAAAGGAGAGCAAGCAAGACAAAGCCTGGATGCTCAGTCATTAGAAAGAGGTACTTAGGGACAGGAAATTCTTGTAAGAACCTCCGATGCTCTCATCTGCTCCAGGAAAAGCTCCCTGAAGTCTTTTCACTCTTCTCTGTTGCATCCTTGGCAAAGGATGAGGACTTTTGCTCAGGTCTCTGTGGACAGAAGACACTTTGGGATGAGTTGCTTTTTTCATTGTCTGCTAGTGGAACTCTGTTGATGCTGCCCTCCTAAACTGGATCACCCGGTGCTCAGAAGGATACCCGTAATGGTTCCTAGGAAGAGTGAGCTCTGGAGCAATCTGGGATTTCTGCTGACCCTGGGATGGCCAGAGCAGTGGAGGGGGATAAACTCGAGGGATAGTGGAAGCAAAGAGTACTGAGAATATCTTCTGTTGCCTTGTGAAGGAGACCATCTCCATCTCTTCCTTGTGTTACCTTGGTCTCCTCCTTGTGCATGAGGTATTTCAAGGACACAAGAGCTTTTCAGGGATTCCTACTGCCCTGGAACAATTCCCAAAAGGCAGCTGATGAAGAAAACCCACATAGTTGTTGCATCTTGCCAATATGGTCCAGATCCCAAAATGCAACCCAGCTTGCACACCATTCGGTTTAGTGAGCCTGCCTTGCCTCTCAGGAGAATGCTCCACAAATAATGTCCCTCTGGACATCACCTCTTCCTGAATCTACTCTTGGATCTCTTGCTATTCTGGTGTTCTCTTCAGCCTCATATGGCACAGTACTTATTTCCTAACCACAAGAGTACAGATGTCCCTCAGAGTTCTTCCTCTGTCACTCACAGGGTTCTCTGAGGATCAGGGCTGAGCCATTAGTCCCTGGTGATATTACAGGCCACCTTGTACTCTAGCAATGGGTCACATCTCTGCCCAGACATGGGTAGATGGGTCAGCTCTCGAATCAAGGGATGAGCATGTGCTTGGACCAGCTCTTGGGAGCCACCCTATTCAAATGGATGCCATTCCACGTGCCTGCCTATGTGTCACCCTGTGGGGAGGTGGTTTCTGAGCATGGCTGTGCTGCTCAGAAAGCTTTAATAATCCCTGCTCTGAGGAGCAGGGAAGCGTGCAGTTTCTCATGTGATCCTTCTTGGTCAAGGATGCAAACTCTTCACAGGAATCCATTCCCCCTTTATTGTGCAGAGAATCTCATTATGAAAGACAGTGTCTGTTGTGTACTGGGTACCCTAAAACCCCCTCACCAGGAAGAGTGGGTGGAAGATCACTGTCTTGCTTCCTTTTAGCACTAAATTCATGCATAAAAATTTTGAAGTCATCTCGTCTTCAGACTCCTTGAGTTGATCTCTGCTTACAGACTCCTAGACCTGGATGCTTCCTCTTGATCATCCTGCTTAATATTCTGCAGTGTTTTTTATCAATCCTCTTTTCCCCCCCACTGAAGTGTGTCAGGTCTCAAAGGGGATGGTCCAGCCTGTTCTGTACCTGTACCCCAAAAAGCTCCTGTTGAGGGACATCACCATCTCTAGTCCACATCTGAACTGTTCTCTTGGTGGGGCCTTTTAGGCCAGGAGTCTGCTTCCAAAACACAGGTACTCCTTGAGAAGTTATCTTCTCCCTTTTCCACACTGTTCTGAGCACATTCTAGGGAAGAAGCAAAGATCCTGCAGAGGTTCTTAATTTTTCAGTAGTGTCCTCCCTCTCAGGCCAACCCAGGCTGAGCTGGGCTTCTCTCCAGCAGCATCTTCCCTGTCCAGCTGTAAGGGTCGATGCCTTTGTTGCTATGAGGTTGCCCTTGCCCATTAATTATCCCAAACCTTGCCGTGCAGGACAGAAGCCTGGCACGAGGGGAAGAAGAAGTGGCTGAGCCCCGGATCCCAGGGAAATGTGCATGTGCAGAGAGAGGGAGACACAGCCCAAATATCTCAGCCTGGCAAAGGGCTCAAGGCATCACCAGGTGGCCCATTTTTGATAGTATTCCTCACTGTAGCAATCCCAGTAGGCAAGTCCTTACGGAGCAGAGGAGCACAAGGTGTGGGTCTGCCCTAACTCCCTCCCTTGGGAAACCCAAATGAACCCCAAAGTTGGAAGGCCCAAACAGCTGCCTCTGCTGAGACTCTTTAAACTCCAACCTGGTGGAACTTGCAGCCGCATGTGGGAGAGAGCCAGGGCGGGAGCATGGCATGTACAACTTTTCCTCCCAGTTTTGTTTTTTCAGCCAATTCAGCATGCCTTTTGCACTGGTGCATGGTGGGAAAGTGGTCCATCCGCAGAGCCAGACGGAAGCAACTGGGCATCTTCCTTTGACAAGTGACCCTGGCCCACTGCCTTCTATGCAAGATGCTGCCTCCCAATTGCATAGACCCCATGAGCTGGGGATACACAGCCTTCTGGCTATGGGTTAGGTGGCCATGCATAGCAATACACAGGCCCCCCCCCGGGAGGGAAGACGCTACGGAGGCCACAGAACACTGTGGTGCAAACCACCGATATCTCAAATAACCCATGGCTCGAGTGCCGTGTATCTGATTTATACCACTCACACACAGCCCTGGAACCTGTGGGACAAGGTGGGGGCTGCTGGAGGGCTTTAGGAAAGGGGTTGAGACCAGAGGAGGAACCCCAGACTGGTAGCGAGACAGGTGCTTGAGTCCAGCGGCAGAGGAGAGGGGTGAGTTGCTTTCTGCCAGCATTCCTGGGTCTGTGTGAGCAGTGCTATAAATCCACATCAGGACAGTCTCTCATGTATGATTTGCCTTGATTAACGGGTTTCCTGTTCTTTTCCTGTTTGTCCGTTTGTTTTTTTTCTCTCCTGTTTTCCTGTACTATTTTTTGTTTGTACGTTTTTCTGCTCTCTGGGAATGCCTCCTCTCTCTCTGCATCTCCCTCCCTCCCCTTCCCCCTCCATGAGCAGTGGCCGAATCCATTACACTGAGATGTATGAAATGCTGACTCTTATGTCACCACCGCTAGGCCTCGGCAAGAGATGTCCTTCCAAAGTGGCCTATAAGGTAGAACAACCCTTCCTTCTATGGGGGTCAGAGCAAAGCAGGAGCCGGGGCTCAAGGGACCTGTGGGAGGTGGGACTGGGGGAGCTGGGGAGGTGTTGGGGTGTCCAGCATGTGTTTAGCTCACCCCTGGGAAGCCTGGTGTGCTCAGAAGGGTCCTGGCCTCGTTGGCTGGTCTCCACTGCCCACGCACATGACCCTGCTGTGGTCACTCAGAGCTCCAGGATGGAAGACTCCAATGGAAGAGGAGGGGCAGGATCAGCAGTAGTGTGGAAGTGAGGGGGTCGGAGATGAGATGGAGGAGCAACCCCATAGCACAGATAGGAAAGTGAGATGTCCTTAGAAGCTTGCCGAACTGAGCTCATCCCCCGGGCTTGGAACTATCCTTGTCCCAGCCAGCACAGAAGCCCGTGGAGATGGGAAGAGGTAGGCAGTGAGGACAAATCCCTTAGGAGCAGCTCTGCAGTGTGTGCGAGGAGCCAGGTGCATAGGCAGAGGCTATCCCAAGGATGGCTTGTGCAAGGCAAAGCCAGGTGCCTTCCAAAGGTGTCTCTCAGTTTTCCCGTCTGAGCTGGTGGCTGACAGTCAGCTCACAGCACAGGCACAGCGTGTTCCTGGGTGTAGGCATGGAGCAGGAACACAGGAAGCCCTGAAGGATGTGGAGTGGGAGCTGCACGGCTTTGCTGACAGCAGCACCTGCTGGGACAAGACACAGAGCTATGGGGAAATTTGTTGTCCCGGTCTGAAGGAAGTGGATGCTTTTACTGGACACAAGCTGCTGCCCACAGCCCTTTCAGCAGCGTTCAGGGCTAGTGCAGGGGGATTCCTGCACACTTCCAAACACGCTTCCACCCTCTCTGGCTCTTGTTTGTTCACACAAACATACGACCATCACACTTTTCCAGGAGAAAAAGGGAAGTTTGACAGCAGGGAAGGGACATGAGAAAACAGATGAAAAGGAAATGGGCAGGGAAGGGATAACCCAAGGTATTCACAAAGCAAAATATACTCTCTGGAAAGTGGATCTGGTCACTTCGGTTTGCACCCCGCCTGCCCAGGATGGAGAAGGAGCATGGCGTGTCTAACCTGCCTTGGTTCCCCTTTTCTCTTTCCTTCTGCACTTTTTCTTCCCCCCACTCCNATAATCGGGCCCCCCGGCATGTGCTGGCAAACTTCATCTCTGAAAGACGCAAAAAGGGAGCGCCAGGATGTAGCATGCTAGAGGAATCCATACGATCTGAAGTCCCTGAAGGTTAGGGACCCTCCTCTCCCCTGCCCCAGGTGGGAAGGGTTGAGAGCTGGAAAGCCAAACCACCTAGGAACGGAAACCTGAGCCCCCTCTCCCCTTCCCGCA
>VXBA01002076.1:0-21330 GCA_013399895.1 Serilophus lunatus
GGGAGCAGGGAAGGGCCGCTGGGTTGGGCGTAACTCGGGGTTTTGTTCGGGAGTAGGGAAAACTCGTGGCCGGGTTTGCACGGGTGTTTCTGTTTATAAAGGGGTTCATCTGTAAAGAAGCTCCAGCGCAGCCTGAGGACGGACTGGTTTCGGTGAGGGCGGCAGAGCCCCGGGACTGCCCGGGGAGGTGGTGGAGTGTCCGTGTGTGGAGACATCCCCGACCCCCTGGAGCTGGCCCCGTGTCCAGGTGTCCCCGTGTCCAGGTGTCCCCGTGTCCAGGTGTCCCCGTGTCCAGGTGTCCCCGTGTCCAGGTGTCCCCGTGTCCCTCCTGGCTCTCCAGGGCTCCCTCCCACCCCCAGCAGCTCCGTGTCCATGTGAGAAATGTGCTTTCCCCGTTTCCTCCCTCGCTGTCGGGGGTAACTTCTGTGGTCACTTTATTTGTGAGTGTATGAAGCATTTCCTGAGGTCCTTCCTGGGTCTTTTTCCCTGGGAACAAAGGTGGGGTGAGGCCTGGGGTTGTTGCTCGGTGTTTCCCTGCCTGTGTTCCCCTCTCAGAACACCCTCAGTCCCTCCTGAGCAGCCTGGAAGGTGCTGAGCTGCTGTCAGGAGTTCACAGATGAGGAGGGGGATGAGCAGCCAGAGATTTGGGTGGGAGCTGGAGGTTTTGGTGTGTTTGGATGATGGGGAGGTGTTTAAAGGAGGTTCAGTGAGGGAGTGACAGAGGTGGCACCTCCTGGAGGGGCTGAATTGCAGCCTTTGCAGTGTGAGCTCTGGGAGGGAGTTGTCTCCTTTTCCTGGTGAGTGCTGTGCTTCTGGGAGTGCAAAACTTTCCATTTGTTTAAAACCCTTTTTTTTTTTTTTGTGGTCTGTACTCTGAAAAGGTACAACAACCCTGCAGTTTGTTGTCCAGAGGTGGCAGAACTGGTTCATAGGGATATACATTTCTTTCCTTTAGTTTTGGAGCATTTCCTGGGGCTGCTCTCAGTTTCAGGGAGATCAGATCTGCTTTCCAGCTCAGCTCCAAGTGCAAATCAACTGAGCCAACCCCTCCTCTGTCCCACCCTCTCCCCTCACAGTGGCAGCAGACAGAAATCCTGCAGGACTATGGAAATTATCCGTGTCTGTCGGTGTTCCCTAGGGCTTCTCTTGACCCCTGAGCTCCAGGAGTAAGGATTCTGTTGGCTCCAGTCCTCACATGCTGTGAGCTCTGAGTGCTGTGAAGAGCTGTGAACTAATTGTGTGAGGGTGAGATGAGTCTGGCTGCTGCTGCTGGGGTAGAAATAAAGATGTGAATGATTAAAAATTAAACCTGTACAATAAATGCAGTGGGACAGAACCTTCACTCTGCTGTGCCTCTGATATTTCAGTGGGATTTTTTTCCTTTTCTTTTTTGTGGTTTTCTTGATTGGTTGCTTTTGGTGTGAAGACAGTTAACAGGGAGTTGTCTTGGCTGTTTGAAAGTGTTGTTCTTGCTCAGGGGAATGCCACAACCAAAGGGACAGAGGGGGAATCCTGGTGCTCCTCTGTTTGAACACTGAGCTGCAGAGTTGGTTTTTCAGGGGTTAACAGAAATGTCAGGTTTTTACAGAGTGCCTGTGAAAGTTTTGTCCTTCTGCACAGAACGTGCCCTTCACGGTTGGGGGGTTTTATATTGCAGCTTCTGACATCAAAACACACTTCTAGGTACAGTTGGCACTAATTAAAGGGATAATGAAAAGTGATTTTCATTTCAGCTTTCTCTGGGCACTCACAATCTTCAGAGGTTTCTGACAAGAACATTTCTCTGCTCCTGGGGTTGCAATGGTTTGTTCCCAGTAACTCCCTTCTTCCTTACTAACAAAAATAGTCTGGGATAGGGCAGCTTGTTTAAAGTCTCACCAAGTCAGTGGCTGTGCCTTTTCCTCATCACTCTTCTGGTTTAGGGAGTCTTTCAAAAAGCCTTAATGCCCAAGTGTTTGTTCACTGGGAGGGAATCAGAGGGAAAGAAGGAGGGGTGTGAGTCTCTGCTCTCTGATTTTCTATTCCTGTAGTAATTCCAGCACTGAAGTACTTCCAGGTTGCATGAAATGGCTGTTTATCCCCAATCCCCAGAGCCCTGGGAGCCCTCACTCCCAGGGGCTGCAGTGGCACAGGCTGGAGCTCTTTGAACCCCAGAGGAGTTGGGTTTCACGTCCACTGGTACAAGGGAAGAGGTGCTTTGCTCCAGCTGGAAGAACTAAACAGTTTGAAGTGGTGTGTCCTGAACTCCTTGGATCAGGAACTGCTGCCAGGCTTTCTACTCCCTCTGGATCTCTGGTGGGATGTTCCCAGCTCTCACTGTTTAAAATGTTCCCCAGGCTCCTGACTGGGCCTTCATGGATCAGGAATGCAGGAAAAGGCAGATTGGGGGGATCCATGTGGAGCCCCAGTTGGAAGCAGGAGAGGTTGTGCAGTGCTGGAGTGGACAGACAGGTTATGTATGAGCAGGGACTTCCCAGATTCCCAACTTTTCCCAACCAGTGTCTGGAAGCAGAGGGTGTTCAGGGGAGTTGTTTGACCAGAAGGTCATTTGTTCTGTCAGGTTCAGCACTGCAGAGAAAAATTGATTGCACATCGAAGATTAATTGGTGCAGTGACATCTTTCTGATTGTACATGACCCTAAAATAATTGTGAAATGTCACTCTTGGTAGTTACTAATTGGATTAAAGAGTTGGAGTTTGGGGTTGGTTTTATTTTAAAGTCCTGTGAACTCACTTCTCTCTTCCTCAAACCAGGTAAGAAAAAGAATTTGAGCACATTCTGCATTGTTCAGTTCTGTGCCTGATTTATGTTGTTGCAGAAGTGATTTTTTTAAAAGTTAAGGAATGCTGATTAAAGGCACAGCTTGACTGACACGCACTGTTGCAATTAAGATTAATTCATGCTGATAAAGCCTTGGATTATGAGAGGAAAACCCACACCCAGTTGATGTACTGGAGAAACAAATAAATATTATGCCATGACAGTAGCTGGGAATGCCAAACTGCCAAATCAAATCTCTGTTCCCTACCCCAGCCTGCACCTCAAAATACCAAAGATCAGAGACCCTGCTTTGCTTTTGCTCCTTCTGAGGAGGAGTTGAGCCCTGGAAATGCAGGGCAGGGCACTTTCCATGGGCACCAGTGGAGGTGCTGGTGGAGCTCCTGGGGCTGAGGCTGTTGGTTGCTTTGGGTGGGTTTGATGCACAAACAGAAGAAATGATTCCAGGTCATTTATCTTCTGATCCTGACCTTGCCATCAGATTTTCTATCACCAAGGACAATTTGCTTCCTTTGTAAAATCCTCTTAGTTGTTCTGATCCCTCAAGGAGTTAGAAAGCTCTTTGTCAATCACTTGAGGAGACAAGGAGATCCTTGACTGATCTGTACCAGAGTGTGAAGGGTAATCAGGAAGAGCTGGAATAAAGAGAGGGCAGGGGAGGAAGCACAGCTTTTGAGACTCTGCTTGGATCTGTCTTTTAGAGTTTGTTCTGGGATGGAAAAGGTGGAGCTTCTCATTATGGGGGGACAAGGTTTGCATTTCAGAGCCTCTCTAAATGGGCTCATAAAACTGCAAATATTAAAGTTTGGGATCTGCTGAAGCATTTGTTGGTTTTCTGTTATGTGGGCAAAAACAAAGTTTCCAATCTAACTGAAATCTGTAGTTTATTAACCAAATTTATCACTCCAGAATAGTTAGGATTTTCCCAGCTAAACATCTCTAAAAAAACCCCAATCCATTAAACCAGGAGGAAGCTGCTGTGTGGAAAGTCCCAGGAAATTCTTCCTGTGAGCAGCTTCCCACCTGATTGTAGTGAGTTGTGGCCACAGTGTTTGTGTTGGGGCAGCATCTCACACAGTGGGATTTCCATCCTGTTGGGCTCCTGCAGTCCCTGCAGGTCAGACACCTCCTCCCAGCACCATTTGTTCTCTGAACACTTTGTGACCTGTCAATATTTTTCTAATAACATCATGTCTGGGACCTCAGGCATTACTTCAGGTGTTGTCATGTGGAGACACTTTCTTGTTTGCTCTGTCTTGCATCACTCTCACAGCTGGGCAAGTTTAGCCCTTCCCACTGTCACATCCCTGTGCAAAAAAACTAATTTGGAGCTCAGTTCTGTAGAATCTTGCAGCAGACCTGCTTTCTTTGTCTTTTCACACAGAACAGTTGAATTATGTAACTATTTTAGCTTCCCAACGTCTTCTTTTAAAGTTTGAAATCTATTTTATCTCCTGACTCTCTGATGTGATTAATCTGAATTCTTAATTTCCTGCATTTATGACAGAACATTTTAGCTCATGTGATGCTGGACAATCTGCAGGGTTATGGCCAAGAATTCCATGGGATGGACTCTAATTGTGCAAACTGCAGCTTGTTCTGCTCTCTCAAGACAGAGTTGGCATAATGTTGGTGCTGGTTAAGTCTGTGATTTAAACTGGGCTTTGCAATGTGGGAAAGAGAAGAGGGTGGTCTTTAAAGCTTTGGGATTTGATTTCATTTTGTTGACTGTGCTGACTGTGGGTTCTTCACCTGCCTTACAAGTCCCAGCCAGGAAACAAAGCCTTAACAATTCCTCTTGCCATTGATGTGATGGTCCTTTGATATTGTTCTCGAGGTGACAGAAGAGCTCTTGAAACACATTCAATGCTAACACTTAATGTTCTCATTAGAAATCAATGTTCCAATAAAATGCTTTCTTACAAATATGGTTTCTCACAGGTACAGCTTGTTGGTTTGGATGAAGAGAGCTCAGAATTCATCTGCAGGAACACCTTTGATCACCCCTATCCCACCACAAAGCTGATGTGGATCCCAGACACCAAGGGAGTCTATCCAGACCTCTTGGCCACCAGTGGGGACTATCTGAGAGTGTGGAGGGTGAGTAACTCCTCCCCAGGACAAGGTGACCATCAGTTGGTGTTGCACATTGATCTCATTTTCACCTCAGACAATGATGTGACTCAATGGGAAGCCTTTAGGAGAGGCAGTTATCCTGGTAGTTGCTGCTTTAATCAGCTGATTGAAGATGGAGGTGGTGGTTGTGTTTTAAGAGCTTTAGGGTGTAAAGCTGAGAGGGAAGGCAGGCAGGATGAACTCCTCCTGCTTTGTGCCAGTGGCACAGGGCAGGGCATGGTGCTGCTTAAAGCAGATGGTTCATTTTCTCTGCAGGTGGGTGAGACTGAGACCCGGCTGGAATGTTTGCTGAACAACAACAAGAACTCGGATTTCTGTGCTCCCCTGACATCCTTTGACTGGAACGAGGTGGATCCTTACCTGCTGGGTGAGCCTGACAAAGTGCTGTGTTGTCAGCACACTTCTGAACTCAGTCTGGGGAAGTCCGGGCTGTGACTGGTTAATCTGGGAATTAACCAGTGGACCAACTTCTGCATCATAAAAACTGCCATTGTCTTAGGTTAAAAAAACCCCAATGAACCAAAATTATCACCTCATGGACTATTTTTTATTGGAAGTTGTCCTTCCAGTACAGAATGGGTCGCTCAGGTTGGAGTAGGGATATTTGGGAACAGGGAGTCTTGGCCTTCAGGGCCGGTGAGCTGCTGTTGCAGTGCTGAGTAAGGGTGTGCCTCACCTCCTGTAACTGATTCCAGTGTGTTCTGCAGTGGGTAGACCCAGCTTTGTGTTTTGTGAAGCCATTTCAGCAGCAGGAGGAGAGCCAGGAGCCCTTCATCCAGTTGGAGGAGGGGGCTGAAGGTTTAAGGTTTAATTATAGCCTCTGGGACAATTTGTGAATCCAAGATGACTGATCCAGACATTTGTTTCCCAGAAGAGAGCAGCCATTTATGTCAGGGGGATTTGCCCAGAGATTAACAGTGATAATATGTCTCAGTAATTATTTACTACATGATTTATTTTTTGTGTGTTACATCTCTCATCTCTTAAGAGCTTTACTGCAAACCCCACCTTCAGTCCAGAGCAACAATCAATTAATAATAACACGCCATCACATCCCTGATTGCATTTTGGGTTTGGAATGCACAGAACACAGGCAGGATGGGAAAGTTCATTTCGGAATTGCATCAGGCTTTGAATAGATTGAAGCAGACATGAGCTATTTACCCTTTATTCCTGTGTGAAAGGCTATTCCTGCAGCTAAAAGGTTTGGGTCATTTAAATGCTTGGAGGACTGTTGGCTGTTTGACATTCTTGGTTTCCGTTCTGCTCTCGTGGCTGTTTTGATCTGTAGATGTTGGAGGATGTTACATTAATGCAGGAAGTGATTAAATCATTTGTGATAACATTAATTTTGCTAACACAGGTGTTTTTTGTTTCAGGTACCTCCAGTATTGACACAACCTGCACTATTTGGGGTCTGGAGACAGGACAGGTTCTGGGAAGAGTAAATTTGGTCTCTGGCCACGTGAAGACCCAGCTTATTGCACATGACAAGGAGGTGATTGGGAGTTTGGTTGTTTACATTGCATGTTTTTAAAGCTGTAGAAAAGGAACTGAACTCTTCTGTTTTCCCTCTTTCTCTTGAAAAATCTAATGACCCAAAAAGATCATTTATCTAAATTTGATTACCAAAATACAGCTGGCTATTGAAATCATTCTTTTTACTGATCATAGACTCTGGACTTGAGAACATGTTTGTTTTGCCAGAATATTGTAGACAAATGAGATAAAACATCAAACTGGACTTGAAATCAACTGGGTGTCAAAGGCAGTAAACAACTTGCAAAATTCTTTCATTTTAACCTACTACTAATCATATATACTGCCATAATTAATATTTATATTAATTGCTGAAAATTAATATATAAAATACCTGGGTCTTGGAAATGGATGCATTTTACTTTCAATGAATGATCCCATAATGAATGGCCAACACAGTAACTAAAAACCCCCTGGGACCATCAACCATTTGTCAGAATCCCTCCCAGCTGGCCATGCTCTCCCTCCCTCCCTCAGGGGGTGTGCAGGGGTTTAGGGGGCAGTGGGATCTCTCTGAGCTGTGTCTGTGTGCAGGGGTTTGGGGGCTGCGTGCCCCCTCTGAGCTGTGTCTGTGTGCAGGGGTTTGGGGGCTGTGTGCCCCCTCTGAGCTGAGCTGTGTCTGTGTGCAGGTGTTTGGGGGCTGTGTGCCCCCTCTGAGCTGAGCTGTGTCTGTGTGCAGGGGTTTGGGGGCTGTGTGCCCCCTCTGAGCTGAGCTGTGTCTCTGCAGGTGTATGACATCGCCTTCAGCCGCGCAGGGGGGGGCAGGGACATGTTTGCCTCGGTGGGAGCCGACGGCTCCGTGAGGATGTTTGACCTCCGTCACCTGGAGCACAGCACCATCATCTACGAGGACCCCCAGCACCACCCCCTGCTCCGCCTCTGCTGGAACAAACAGGACCCCAACTACCTGGCCACCATGGCCATGGATGGGATGGAGGTGAGGCAGCAGCTCCTCTCCTGGAGGTGCCACAGTTGGGGGTTGGGGTTTTTTTGGTAGGAATTCGTGATTTAAAAGGATGTGTCAGGGGCAGTACCTGGGATATGATGAAGGGACCAGTGCACTGAGGAGTTAAACAAGTGACTTTGGCTTGTAAACTTTATGGCTCCTCTATATTTGAGGTGATTTTTAAGAGGAGTCTGTGAACAGCTGGGCAATAATTTTCACCTGAAGTCTTAACTGCAGGTGTTTTGCTCAGCTTGTTCTTTCTCATTTCATTTTTTAGTGTGTCACCTGTGCTGATTCAGGGGAGCACAGTTGGTTTGCCACTGGGGCATAACTCACAAGGCCCCAGTGAGATCTGAGTGCTTTTGAGACACTCAGCACACTGACCCTCTAGGAAGCTGTTCTTTGGGAACAGTATTGTCTTTAGGAAAGAGCCATATTTATAGTCTGAGCTCAAAATACTTGGGGGTTTTTTTTAAGAAATTATTTTTAAAATTATCAAAAATTATTTTAAAATGCAGTTTGTTAATTCAGTTGGTTTTGTTTCTGAAGGTTGTGATTCTGGATGTGAGAGTTCCCTGCACTCCTGTAGCCAGGTTAAACAACCACAGAGCCTGTGTAAATGGAATTGCTTGGGCACCTCATTCCTCGTGCCACATCTGTACAGCAGGTGAGTGTGATCTGACTGGGGAATTTGAGTCTTTCCCTGCATTTGCAAAATCCTCTCCCTCCAAAAGTTTGTGCAGTTCTTTGCCTTTTGCAGTTTAGAAGCCCTTTATTACCTACTTTCTGTGGAATTACACACATACTAGAGCTGGAAGTAGTGAGCCCAGTGCCCAAACTGTGCATCTGCTCTAAGCACTATTATTTTAATGCTTCTTAGGTTTTTTGCAATCTGACTCTTAAATGTTTTCAACTGATACAAATTCCACTGTTTATCTGGATAATGCCTAATGATCCAAGTTTATTTCATTGGAGTGTAGTTGTGTTGCTGTATCTGTGGTTGAATATGGATCAGGGGCTGCAACAGCCACATCCCCTCAGGCTGTAGGCCTGTCAGCAGCACCACCTGGAGATCCTGTTACAGTGTGATTCTCTCCCTGTGCAGCTGATGATCACCAGGCTCTCATCTGGGACATCCAGCAGATGCCTCGTGCCATTGAGGACCCAATCCTGGCCTACACAGCAGAGGGAGAAATCAACAATGTACAGTGGGCATCCACCCAGCCAGACTGGATAGCCATCTGCTACAACAACTGCCTGGAGATCCTGAGGGTCTAACTGCTCCCCGTGCCCCCCTGGGGCAGGGCTGGATCATTCCCCTCCCCTCTAAAGTAAGAACACCACCAGTCAAGTGGCCAGTATCTGTTGTTGCTTTGCATCTACTGTTCCAAGGAACTCTTACAAGGATGGATGGCAGGTGTCTCCTGTCTCTCAAGACTCTAAAATGCAGAGACGTGCTGAGCCTCTTGGACCTTCTGGGTTCTGGTTTTCTTGTCAAATTCTTTTTCCCCCTCAGTAAAAGTTCTGTATATTTGTTTGTTGACTGTATTAATAAGCTTGCAGGCTTTTAAGTTGCTGCATATGTCCATGTGTTTGTCAGCCAGCTGAGGCAGCACATCAACCAGTTTAATAGATGCAGGTGCAAAACAAGGTGGGGGGAAAAAGACATTGATGTAACAGCCACCTTGGCAGGAATCTTTATCATTCCTGTTGTTGCTGCCTCTAAACTGTTTAAACGTTTGTATGTTTTTTATATATTGGGCTAACTTTCTATTGAGTAAGGTTTTTCTCCCTAATTCTTACTTTTGATATGTGATCCACTTCCACATGCCCCACAGCAGGACCTGTTCATGGCTACAAACCACAGTAACACTTCAGGCTCCCTGGCAGTAAAGGCCTGCCAGAAATAACTGTTGCCTTGGCTCCCTGGGCAGAATTTCCTGGTGCTGTGAAGTCAAAATACTTGTTGCACAATTTCTTTACACTTTTCTGATGCTCCAGGCAGTTGTTACTATGGTAGGCCTTATTTTTAAATTATAACTGGATTTGTGTGTCTCCTGCAGTCGTGTTAGCAAAGAACAGTGGTAGGTTGCAGAAGGAAGATCTGTGCATGACTTAAGCTCCCAGGAGGTAAAAACTCCTGAAAAAATGTATTTGTAATGGACTTGGGGTTGGCACTTCCAATCAAATGATTTTCCCTCAGAAGACTTATTATCTAAACCAAAATAAAATGGTTTCACACTTTGTAGCTTGCTTGATTGGCAAATAACCTGAGCAAGATTTTTGTGGTTAGACTGTACCTTGGAGCTGCTTTGTGTTTGGCCTCTGTTCTGGGAGGTCTGGAGGGGAGTGCAAAGCAATGTTTTGTGTTGTATTGTCAGGTTCATGAGGGAGATGGCTCAGGAAAGCTGATCTGCCATCCAACACAAAGCTCTCCCTGAAAGAACTTACTCCCTAATGCAATGCACAAAGGTGGATTTGGAAGGGAAGAAACTGTGCCATCGGGGCCAAGCTTTGGCACTTGTCATCCTGATGATGTTTGGGGATGTGCCTGAGGGCTCCTGTTTGGAGTAGTGGATTGCTCTGCAATAATACTCCTCAATCAGAGCTGAGTGGATTAGGCAAGATAAAAATCTTTGAAGACTTAATCTAACACAGGTCCTGGGCTGAAAGCCCTGCAGTGCTCTCCCAATGAAGACATGACAGCCAGAGCTGCTCTGGAAGGGGGTGCAACCCAGTTTCCATGTACGTGTCAGAAACTATCAAAATTGTCTTTCCACCTAATGAGTGTTCACCTGCAACTGGAGGCAGTTTATAAATAGTAGGACACTGGCAAACTTGGATCCTGTCAGTTTATGCAGGAAAGGCAAGTCGGGAAAGCGAGTGCTGTGGAGCAGCCAGGCTGACTCTGAGAACACTGTCAAGTACAGAACAGAATCTGCAAGGTTTTGTCATTCTGGACATTCAGAAATACTCCTCTGCAGGCAGCTTCTCACCTTGGAGCTCAGAAAAGCATTGCCTCAGGAATTTGATAGGAATTCATTAGGGACAGCTTTAGCCCATCACTCCTTTGATAGCAGAGAACCAAGAGACTCCAACACGGTTCCAGCTGCTGTTTTGTCAGTGACACTCTGTGTTCAGTTGTGGGGTTTCTGACAGAACTTGATTTGACTTTAAGGTCAGTTTTTCTTGTGGTGTGTTCCACAGACAGGTTTCAGCAAAATGTCAGAGCAGTGTTTGCCAAACAATTAGTTACCATTTTTTACAACAGCACTTCATCTGAAACTGGAACAAACGCCTGCAGAATGAAGAGGAAATTGGGATTTTCTGAGCAGGGGCATCTAATGGCATTCACAGCTTTTAAGACTCATCTAAAATACAAACACAGGCTTGTCATGCACTGATTAATTACCCGTGGTAGGGATGACATGCTGTGGTACTAAGAGGGAACTATCTGCAATATTAGGACTTTGTGTCCTCTGTTTGCTTCAAAGTTTATTCCTGTATAGATGGAACAAGTCAGAGGTGTGTGTTTCTCTTGCTTAGCTGAAAAAATGCATCTTTTATAATTGTATTGTGCTTTAAAAATATATATATAAGATAGTTTAGTTGAAAGTGAAGTCACTAAAAGACTCCTTAGGCTACACTAGAGGGCAAAGGCAGTTTTCCTACAGGAATAGAATGTGTTACAATAAGATGAGAAGAGAGCTTGTATAAAGGGACCCCCAATCTGAACAGCCAGGTAAATTCTGCTTTTGGAAAACATGGACCTGTCTGTTCTTCCATCCATAAAACTGCCTGAAGTATTTGTGGAATTTGGTGCTTATTCCAAACTTGTCAAAGGCAAGTGAAGCAATCTTGTAGGCTCCAGTGGGTTCTAAATAAAGCTTATATCCTGTTTATTTAGCCAGTTGGGATACCTTCTGGATCTACAGCATATTGCTTTGGGCATAATCCATTGTCATTCTTCACATGAAATTACATTTTAAATCACTGGAGACTGTTTGGGCACAGGGAAATGATACTTAAAATAGCTTCAAAGACATCACTTGGAAGGTTAATGACTGAAAAGCCATGAAAGGCCTCCTGGGTGAGATGTTCTAGAGTGCAAATGGCACTTCCATGTAGACAAGGAAGGGAGAGCCTTTGGTGCCCTTTTGGCAGCACCTGCTGACAGGGGCAGGGAGGGAACACTGGTTCAGGTTCAGCTGCAAGATAAAATAAACCCTGACACTTGTCACTGGAAGAATATGGAGTTTATCACATTCCACCTGCTTGGCATTCCATTAGGCTGGCTGTAAAACCCCCATAAGTATTATTTTCCCCCTAAAGTCTATGAGAAGAAATAATTTGATACTTAATTTCGATTATTTGGTGCACAAGCTGAGAATGCAGAACAACTGCTTGCAAATGCCTCATATTTTTTGAGTATAAAGCAACATTAAGGGAGGAGTGAGCATAGGTGAGGTGAGCAAAGCAGGTGCTGGTGTTGGTCCAGGCCAACACAGTTCTGGGACAGAAATACTTCTCTCTGACTTCACTAGTTCTGTGTCACTTCTCCAGTGGATTAATTCAAGATAGCATTGTTTGGTTGTTATGTTCTGTTTAAGCCAAGCTTTCCACAGATTCCTCCTATGATTTGGACTGCCTGTTGGCTCCCAGCCAGGAGATCCTGATGATGTAAAGCTCGTTAGTGAGGTGAAAACCTGCAGCAAGCAAGGTGGATGTTGAAGTGTCTGTAGTGTGGCAACTCTGTTAATGGTCGAAATGAGGTGGGTTATGGGATCCGGCATCTCTGGGAACTGTACCCCTGTGTGCAGAGATTTAAAAGGCAAGGATTTGAGTGCTTTGACAATCTATTTAGAGAGAAAACAAAGTGGTTTCAGGTGATACGAGAGGAGACTGATAATACAGGTTGTTCCTTGTGGAACCTTGAAATGTACTTAACGGGGGAGGCATTGCCTCTCATAAGTCAAAGTTAATGATCCTTTCAAAACTTAGCTGTAATTACTCTCCTGAATGTTCTGGATAATAGTAAAAAGCTCTATTTTTGCCTGGTGGTGCAGTGAGAAAGCTGCATCAGTCTCAAGTGTAGATCAGAACCAGGTGAGGGGAGGGGTCCAATGTACGGAATTCACAGATGTTCTGAGCTGGTTTTAAATGTAAATGAAGAGCTGAGTGTGTCAGTCTTGTTCTCTTGCAGATGGCACTTTAACAAGTATATTTTTGGTAAGATTAGGAGGAGAGTCATCTTTCCCTCAGCCCTTTTATGGTAGGAGTTTGTCTGTGTTGTGTAGGAAATGTTAAATACAACAGTCACCAAAATCCTGAACTGTGGTTGTCAGAGTGGACTCTCCTTTGCTTCTACTGAAAACCAAAAACGTGAGCACTTGATAAGACTGTAAGTGTTAAACTGAAGCTTTGTGTTCTGAGCCTGACACCACCCTGGAAGGCCATCCCGGGGGGTGTAGTGCTGGTGTCACTCCAAGAGCCCCTTTCCTGTAGGAACTCTGGTGGAAAAGAGGATTCCCAAACACCACACCCTCTGAACACGACTGCAGGAGTGACAGGTTGGCTGTGTAGGGATGTAGCTGGATCCTTTGGATGACTTACTTGTGAGAGAAAAACTGCAGCTGCTGCCTAAAGTCATAAAACTGAAGTTCTTGAGCTTGTCAATTTGTCAGGGGTGTTTTAACTCTTTCCAGACACACTGGAAAGGATGAGCAGCAGCACAGCCAAGCTCTTGGCCCAGTAGATCCCACAGTTACAGTCCCATCAAAGTCCTGCAGGATGTAGTTTTGCCATTGCTCATCCCAGCACCTCAAATCCACACAAGTTCCCTCTGACACATTTTTCCTGCTTTCTAACTCTGACCAATATTCCAGAGCAGGCCTGTCTTTATTGTACAGTGGATGTGGAAAAGAGATGTCCAGAATTGGTTCTGGAATGTGCACCTCTGCCCCAGTTTCTCTTGATCTTTGCAATTCATTGTCTGTGGCACTTAAAGAGCACTTTGTGATGCAGCTGTACTTCCCCTGCTTACCTGAGAACAGTCAGAAATGTCTCATTCTCAAGGGGATTCAGGGTTGTTGAGGATGCCCTGACTCATTTTTTAAGGAAGACATGTCCAGAACTTCCAATCAGCACCTTTCAGCAGCACTAAAAAAACCCAGTAATTAAAAGTACAACTAACTAGCAGTCACTGAAGGCTCATCTGGTGATTCATGGCAGACACCAGAGGCAAAAAAAAAAACAAAACACTTTGAGACTTGCCTGTTTCAGGTGACACTGTGTCTGCCAAGGGCCTCAGTCCTCTGATACTCAGCATCAAGCAAGAATCTCCAGAGTCATAAAAATCATGAAAATTGTCTGTGTGGCTTCTGTCAAGTTCTTTTCAGAAAACTTAACAAAACAAAGAAGAAAAAGCTGTTTCCTGACAAAATATTGTGGCCATGAGCAGCTGCAAGCCCGTGGTCCAGCTCTCATCCCTTGGATCCTGTTGGCAGCGTGTGACTCCAGCCCCTCTTAGAGCTGAGGATGGATCTGACCGAGGCAGAAGGGCAAGAACCAGGGAAGGACAGTCCTAGTACAGCTGAGGAGAGATGTGTTGCTTTTTTTTATCAACCTGGGAAATGGGAATTATGAAATCTACTATTTAAAAGGAACCTTTTTTGTTTTTTTCTTTCCACTTGGGTTGCTAACAGTGTAAAATGTAATTTAAGCCTTTTTGTTACCAGTAGCTGAGTAGGAGATGTTTACTTTGATGTGTGTTTTCCCTTCTGCTCTTCCCATTCACAGTCCTGTTGTGGTAATTTCCTGAAGGTGTAATCTTTGTAGCATGATTGTACAAACACCCATCTGAGATTCCTGACTTCTTGTTCTCACTAAAGTATGTTAAAGCAATAGTAGTTTTACTCCTGTCCTTCTTTTCTCCACCTGCAACTTTGCTACTATAACTGTCCTAGAGGAATCCTATTATCCTGCTATCCAACAGAATATGTTGTTGACATGGATAACTGCAGTGTCCCTATATTCCTTTATTTTTATGGAGAAAACACAAAAGGGTTTGTTACAATGGATTTTAACACCCGAGTCATGGGACCGTGTTGTTGAAACTCTGTAAATTTTAAGGCAATTTTCTGAACTCGCTTGAAAGTGGAATGTTGCATCCTTTTATGCTATTCCCTGCTTCCTATGTAGTTTTACTCAGATTTTTTAACCTCCTTTCTAAGTTTCAGCCTCCTGTGTATTAGGTACAGTATTTTCTGCCTTTCATACTTTGTAATAAAAACGGAACATTTGTAGATCGACTGCAGTTCACTGTGTGGTGAGTTAAAACCTGGGGGGAGCAGGGGACTGAAAATGAGCTTCACTTATTCTGTGAAGTTTGTTGCTTTAAGAGGAGCTTTGTCTTGTCTCTGCAAAGCTGAAGTGTATTGATCTCCCATCCTACCAATACCCAATATTCCGGCTACTCTGAGTTGCAAATTACCCCAAATAATTATATTATTAGGAACACAGTCACGACAGGACCCAGGGGGTAATGCAGCTCTACTTTAAATATTTGCTTTCTTAAAAATCTGCTGATGTTTTCCCACTCCTTTGCTGGTCCCCTACACAGCAAATGGGAATTATCTGCTGCGTGGTTTTGTTTTCGAGACGAGGGGAAAAGGGATGTTTTTAAATTCAAATAATTGGTCTCCAAGGGGTTTTTGAATACAGGCAAATTAAGACAAAGCAATGAGGCACTTCTGTAGCTTTAAGTCTCTCCTGTGCAGGGTGACCTCTGTTCAAGGGTGTTTTTCCCACTGGTGTCGTGGCTGGAACTGGGACTGAGATGGAATAAGGTGCCAGGCCTTGGAAATTTGTACCTTAGGCCTTGGCAAGCAGGACTGATGACTTCATTAAGTATTTAGATTAACTCCGGTTCAGCTAAATTGTTGGATTTCTCTCTAATTCTTTGTGTACTGGCTTGGAAATAAAAGTTTATTAAGCTTCATGTCCACAGTGGAAAGAGTTGCCTGCAAAGATGCTGCAGGCTATATATGGACTCTGTTCTAGTAATCCCTGCTTAGAAAAGATGCTTTTCTTCTAGGAATTGTTTGTCTTTTACCCTAGAAATATATTTGCATCCTCCTAGATTATTTTTTCCCCCTGGATCTGTGCTTTGGAATTCTCCAGAGAAACTTTCTCAGCTTCCACTCTTGTGCAAATTGGAGCTGCTAGTGCAAGAGATCCTGGACTGGTAAATGATGGGAAAGGCAGATTCTCTGTATTGAGGTAAAACAAGTGCCAAAAAAGTCCTGTGGAGGAACGTGGGTAGAAAAAAGAGACAAGGAGAGGTTCTCCCTTTGCTAAGTATAGAGGAACAGCCAACATCTGGCACAGCTGGGTTGCTCTGTGACCTTGGGAAAGTCACTGCTCTGATTTAGAGCTGTAACTGAAAAGCACATGATTAATCACTGATCAGTAAATGGCTCAAAAGACTTGAAAATGAGGGCAAACCTTCCCAGTAACACAATACACAGCAATTGGTGTAGAGAAAAATGGTGTCTGAGATGATTTTGGGGCCTGTGGCTGTAACAAGCATTTAATTCTGTGCTTTTTCATTAGTGCAGCTCTAGAAACAGTCCAGGCTGCCAGCTCAGGGCAAGTAATGAGCTAAATGAATATAACATTTTTAACATCCTTCCTCCTCTTCCTTCTCTTTAATTTTACAATTCCACAAGCAGAACCTGGTTTTTAACCAGGCTCCTGGTTTTTAATCAGCTTCAGAGCCCCCTCTGCTGGAATGCTGTCAGGATATGCCAGGCACATCCTAAGGAATGGTCCACAGGGGCTGGGAAAGGCTGCTCCAGGCATGTTTTGAAGGATTTTCACATGATTGATGTGTTCTGCTGGAGGACAGTTAAGTTTTGCCCAATAGATCTCCTGTCACGCTGTCCTGAACTTGCATAACAACAATAGACTTCCATTACCTTTATTTTCAAAGCTGAGAACACAACCAGGAAGCTTTGGGAGAATCAGACTTGCCTGGAATTACTGAGATGACTCCCTCAGACCTGCAGAAAAAAGTGCAAAACGCTTTCATGCATCCTCTGAAGATTGGAAGCCTCATCCCTGCAAGTGTCCAAGGCCAGGCTGGAGCAACCTGGGAGAGTGGAAGGTGTCCCTGCCCACGGGGGTGATCTTAAAGATGAACTTTAAGGTCTTTTCCAATCCAAACCATTTGAGGATTCTCTGCTTCTATTTACAGAGTTTCTCTTCCTCCCCCCCTTCTCTGGCTGTGGAGTCCAAGATGTACAATAAGGAAGTTTTGGGACAAGGAGCCTGGAGCCTGCTCAGCTGCCCAGGAAGGATGTGTCTACCTAAACAAGAAGGGAAACAGGAAGGAAAGAAGAAATAGTACATCTGATAGCAAGGAAAAAAGGCTCTTTGAGTCAGGTACACTTCAGAAAATGGAAATACAACCAAAATAGAAAGTAAGACCATGGCAAAGTGATTAAGGGGCTGGGAAAAGATGCCAGGAGTTAAATCCCCAAAGGTCTACTCCAGACTTCCTGTGTAACTTTTAACAAGTCACTGTCTCTCTGTGCAATGCCCTTAAATCCCTAAAATAGGGATTACACTTCCTTTTCTTCCTTGATGCTGCGTGACAGCATTAAACCATTCGGCCTCTCTAAAGTTCCTTTCAAACAAATGAGCTGAGTAGGAATGTAGGAGCTCCTGGAGAGCCTCCATGGATATCTTTACTGATGATTTTACATTAAACAGCCTCAAACAACCTGAATAAATAGAAGAGTATGTTGTGTGGTTGCTGTTTACAGGTGTGAAGGTTCTCTGCTGGAAAGCTGCAGCTTTGGAATGTTGTGGAATATTGGTGTAAGACAACCTGATTTTTATTAGGAGCTGTAGTGACAAGACAAGGGGAAATGGGCTCAAAATGACAGAGAAAAGGTTGAGATGGGATATTGGGAAGGAATTCCTCCCTGGGAGGGTGGGCAGGCCTGGCACAGGGTGCCCGGAGAAGCTGTGGCTGCCCCATCCCTGGGAGTGTCCAAGGCCAGGTTGGAGCCACCTGGGACAGTGGGAGGTGTCCCTGCCCATGGCAAGGGTGGGACTGGATAAGATTTAAGGTCCTTTCCATCCCAAACCAGTCAAGGATTGTGCACAAAACCAGTAAAGGTGAAAAAGGAATTACATCTTTTTTTCTGAAGTTACACAAAATAGGGGTACCTATTTTGGTAGAAACTTGGATTCCTATTCAGGAAGGATCTACCAGCTTGTTGGGGGGGGGGGGGAAAAGGTGTGAGGGTCTGTAGTGGTCCAAAAAAAAAAGTCCTGATGGCACTTCCTGTAGATAGTGATGTGAGAACGTCTGTAAAATGTGAAAACCAGGAGATAAAACTGTTGGTTTACACATTAGCCTTGACAGGTGGGTGAAGTGATGAGCTGTTAAGGACAAATCATTCTATTTTCAATTTGATAAAGGGAGGGGGAAAAAAACCCTTCAGTGCAATCCAGACACCCTGGGCAGTTGGGAGATGGGAAGAGTGAGTTTCTCTAGGGTGGGTGTCTCCTACCATCTGCTGGGAGCTCCTGGCTCCTGTCACAAGCTGCAACTCACTGCTCTAATATCTTTTGGATTTAAACTGATTCCATGTCCTTCATGGAGAAGCTCATTCTCACTTAACAGGGCTTCAACTGAGAATTTTATGTGCAAAGATGTAAGAATTGCAAGATGGACAAAAATAACAAATGGGAAGGTGATGATGGAGTGGTTTGAAATCAGGTCTGGTGCAGTGGGGAATTGATACTAAACTCCTCCCTGCCAGGGCGTGGGGTGGGTTCTTCCCTCTCTTAGAAAAGCCTTTTTATAATGACCTTGGCACAGGGAGTGAGAATTAAAATCCAATTTGGTGATGAACATAAGTGGGAGGCTTCAATAATATGAGAGAACTGGAATATCTTGGAGATTTGATGACTTTGAAGAGTGAGAAATAGAGATGAGATAAAATGTAGCAGCAGAGAGGACCAGGCTGGAAATTTAGGGACAAGGAGGAATTTGTGAAGGATATTGGGTGGTTTACTTGGAAATTAGTGAGGAAAGGAAACTGGTACTTAACGGTTGATAAAGGATAGTGATGAGCTGCCATAAATCTGTGGAAATGAATGTCAAAAACTGGTTCCATGATCGATAATATTGCTAGTCATTGACTAATGATAATCAGTAGAATGAGAGAGAAATTGAAATTGGAAGAGGGGCAAAAAGCTACCAGGAGGATACCACAAATACAAGGCTTGTATTATGAAGGGAGAGTGACTGGATATCAATTACAATGAAGCCTGAAAGGAGATATGATGTGTTTAGAGAGAAAATTCCAGAGAAGAGGGAAGTACTATTTATGTAAAATGATAATCTTGACATGAAAACAAATGGCTGCAAGCTGGGAAGAGAAGTGGGATAGAATAGACAGGAAAACTAGAAATGCTTTCCTGGCATCAGGGACTAAAGAATATTGGAAGTTTAAACACAGCATCAGGCTGGTTTTAAGTTGGGAACTTCAGAGTGGAGTCTGTGGAAGTCATCGAGTCCAACCTTCAGCCCAAAGTAGGAAAACCAAGGACAGGAGCCAGGGAAGGGCTGGAGCTGTGCCAGGGCAGGGTCAGGGTGGATCTCAGGGAAAGGTTCTTCCCCCAGAGGGTGGGTGGGCACTGAACAGGCTCCCCAGGGTTTGGTCACGGCCCCAAGGCTGCCAGAGCTCCAGGAGGGTTTGGACAACACTCAGGGCCAGGGTGGGATTGTTGGGGTGTCCTGGGCAGGGCCAGGGGTGGGACTGGATGGTCCTTGGGGGTCCCTCCCAGTTCAGGATATTCTGGGATTCAAAGTGAAGTTATTGCCTTGCTCTCAGAGGCTGGATCTGTGGATCAAAGCACTCCTTCACCTCTTTCCATGTCTGTCATACTCTGGCTAAACCCCAAACTCCTCCTGGTGTGTGGGGTTAGATTCCTACACTTGCCCACCCTTTTGAGCAATATCCTTCCCCATCCTAGTTTTTCTTCTCCCTGGCTTATCCACTTGCTGTAACCCCTTTGACATTGCTGCTGTGTTGTTTTGTGAGCAAAACCACTCACAACCCACTGCTGCCAGACATTTGCCAGATTGAAAAGCAGCTGCTAAAACATCTGCTCGAGGTGGGTTTCCCAGCAGCAGGGTGGCCCTGGCCGTGCCAGGGAAGCTGGGCTGGGCTTCTTTTTAAAACAACAAACCCCTTCTGCTGATCCTTTTGTGGAAAAGACACTGTGAAAATATCATCCCACAGGTGGAAAGGGAGCAGAAGCTGGGAAAGAGCAGCTGGATGTCCCTTCAGGAGGGATGATTTGATTTGAACACATGGCAGGGGACTGGAAAGAGATCTTGAAGGTCCCTTCCCACTCAAACCATTTGTGATTCCATGAATTTTGAGTAGAATTCCTGAGTTGGATTGGATGTTCATAGGGGCCCTTTCCCCCAAGGTCTGAAAATCCGTTGTGTTTGTTATGGGGACTTTCCCCCTTGAAGTTGTTTGTATTTAGTGTCCCTTTTTAGCAATAAGACGCTCTGCTCATGGTCTGTGTGTCCAGATTGTTCCACTTCCAACAGCAAAAACACTTTCCCATTAAGATAAACTCCTAAATGAAAGGGGAGGAAATGCTGAACTCTAAATACACCAGGCTGGAGGTCACTGCTGCAGGTTGGAGCCAGAGCTTGACTTTCACAACGAGTAACTTTAACAAAGTGTGTTGATCCCAGAGTTAAGAAACACGACTGAAGGCTTCAAAAGCAGAAGGGCTGTTTGTTTATTCTGCTACTTTGACATTTGTCACTTATTTCAGCCTGGGGACAAAGTCAAGGTTTGATGGTAACAGAACATCTACTGGAAGAGAACATTCCTTGCCACGAGTCCTGGGTGATGCTCTGGGTAACTGTTCCTGTTTTTGGCACCTTTCAGTGTCTTTCAGGCTTTTTTCACTCTTGAACCGGGTTTGGTTGGGTTTTTCCTTTCCCCCCTCTCAAAAAGGTGCTTTTAAAGGCACAAATAAACCCATTGCCAAGCTCTGCTCCTGAGGAGAGAAAGCAGCAGGGTCGGAGTGCTCGGGGCTGGTCCCTCCCCCAGGACACCTGGATGTGGTGGCCTTGGGAGCCCGGACCTGACGCTCGGAGCCGCTCCCACAACTTTCACCGAGACAGTTTCTCCCAAATCAAAAATCGTTTATTGAAGCGGCAGAAATCTTGATGTTCCATGAAATACCAAGAAAATTTGGAATTGCCGTTGATAAATCACGTCGTGCTTCAGTGCTAACACACTAAGGGCTGCGCGAGGATTCATTGAGCTCAATTAGGGATTATTTTTAGCGAATTGTTAACTAGGTTTAGTCTCGCCCGGGCATAAACCACTAAACAGTGGAGGAACCAATCTGACCCGGGGGGAGGAGAGAGGAGCAGCCCGAGGACCTGAGCCGCGCCCGGCTCTGGATCGGGCACTGCACCGGCTCTGGGACCGGGCACCGGCCTTTGGGACCGGCCCCGGGTTTTAGAACCAGCCCTGGGCCTTCTAGGATCTGCCCCGTGCTTTAAGACTGGCCCCAGGCTTTAGGACGTGCCCCGAGTTTAGGACCGGCCCGGGGTTTTAGGACCGGCCCGGGGGTTTTAGGACCGGCCCGGAGGTTTTAGGACCTACCCCGTGTTTAGGATCCGGCCTCGGGTTTTAGGACCGCGCACTGGGTTTTAGGACCAGCCCTGGGCCTTTAGGATCTGCCCCGTGCTTTAAGACTGGACCCAGGTTTTAGGACGTGCCCCGGGTTTAGGACCAGCCCGGGGGGTTTAGGACCGGCCCGGGCCTTTAGGACCAGCCCGGGGCTTTAGGACCGGCCCGGGGGTTTTAGGACC
>VXBA01002082.1:0-43165 GCA_013399895.1 Serilophus lunatus
TGAAAAGGGGTTTTGGTTGCTCTCTGTTATTTTACACTGATACACCTTGCTCTTAGAACTCCAGATACACTTGCCATTTAAATCATTTTCTGGGGCCCAGAACACTTTAGGTGGATATGGTTTCCACCACTGATGAGTAGAATTGGTGACAAGAGTTCTCTCACAAACGGTATCACCTACCCACTCATTATATGGATCGCCTTGACGACTTAGGCATTCTTGTCCTAATGTGATAGAATTGAGTATCCAACCCTAAGACCTCTCAGCTTTCTGAATCATGGTGGTAAGATTTAGTTTCTTTATTTCCAGTGCACCCAGGCTTGTTCCTTTCCATGGCCACACTTCAGTTCCTAAAGGCCCACAACAAACCCAACAATCTGACACATTCAATTCCTTAATTCAGTGTTTTAAACGAGACACTAAGGAGCAGAGCTGGGCTTCATGGGCGACCCAGCATGGGGAAAAGCATTTTGTACCTCCTTCTTAACAACACCTTGGCTCATGGTGGACGACCCAGGCAAAGTGAAAAGGCGGCGGTGGAGAAAAGGCCTGGGAGAAGGAGGGCTTTCGTTGCTGGAGCAGTGGGAGGTGCAGGGCCCTGGGTGTGGGACCAGCAGGGCCACAGTGCCACAGGGTGGTGGAAATGCTGTGGAGCGTGAGCAGGGAAAAGTGCAGGAATGCATCATGTGTTCATTCCTTTTGTGAAAAATGACAGTCTCACTCTATTGAAATTAATATCTATTTTATTAAATTATATTAATCAAGGCAGCAGAGCAAATTTCACAGTTCTACAAGCTTTGGACACAATACTAGAGGCTCAAGTTGTCTTTAGAGAGGCCCTGTTTCCATAACATAATTGTTAGAAAAGCAGAAGGGATTATTACATTTACTCTGAGGTAGGAGAGAAATCACTTACATGAGTAAATCCCCTTTCTTCTCCCCTCTGGAATTTGTGTAGAGGGTCTTTTACGACTTTTCAGTTGTCTTAAGATGAATTCAGGCTACCATCCTCTCCACAAACTTTTCAACCTTTTGGAAAAATTTGGCTAGAATGCAGTCCACTTAGTCCTGATGATGGCCTTACCTTCTTGGTGGACCAGTTTATGACTTATCAAGGAAATTCTTAAGATTGTTTTTTTCTGCCGAGGTTATTGTGTCTCTTAAGGAGTTAACTTTAACTCCCCTAAACGCTTGGACAATGAATCCTTACAACAAGTAAGATTATAAATTTAGCAGAAGAAGCTTACTAAACTTCACCATGCATTAAACCAAAAACTTATTTTAAACTATACTACTAATACATCTGAACACTATAATGTAAATTATAGTTATTAGAGAAAGCAAAACATTATTAATAAAGCCATTATACCTCTCATTGTGATACAGTAATATACACATTACATATCAACCTAGCGGCCAGTACTACTCACACATTCTCATAGCTGGGATATTGATGATTCATTTTAATCCTTAGTTGCATTTTGTAAATGTGTCAGTGCCAAGTTCAATTTCTCCCAGCAGCAGGATTGTCTGTAAACAGAATTTGTCATGTCAAGCTTTTTTCAGAAACCATTTGTGCAATCATGATTTTTCTACCCTTTGCCAAGTCAGTGTTGAGTGCTACCAAGTGAGCAGTGAAAAAAATACAGTGCAAATTCTCGAGGTAGCAACTGACTACTGTTAATGCACAAGGTTTTTGGTAGCAGGTATCATCACAGAGGCAGAGTTCTATTTCTTTTTTTATAGCTGGGTAACAGAGATGGAGAGTTCAAGAGCTTATTTTTATGTTTCCATTCTCCTGTTGCTTTTGGTTGGCATTGTAATGTCAGACCTTAAAGATCTATGTCTATCAAGAATGAGCTGCAGTGCATAGCTATGACAAATTAGTCTTAGCCACCTTTGCATGGCAGTGCACACCAGCTGAGCAGCTGAGACCCTACTCCATACTGAAGACACAGTGCTGCTTTTGGGGTGGTTCATGGTGGTTCATTGCAGTGTCAGAGCACAAAACCTTCTCTGCCTTTGTGTGAGGCAGCCACAGAAGGAATCTATTAGATCTAGATGTGACTGTTTAAGATCTGGCAGCACTTTAGTTACCATTAACGGAATAGACTTCTTTAGGCCTCCTGTACTGCAGCTATTTTGTGTTCAAGTTTTATAGGCTGGACTCTTTTTGAAGGACTAGGTAAAGGCTCATGCAGTTACTTTGTGTCTAGATATGTTGTTTCCTCATGTAATTTACACTGGTAGGTCGGTCACAGTTTTGGCAAAAGATGTTCCATTCCTCCAATTTAAAGGAGGTACTCTCTGTCCTCCATATATAAAACTGCATCCCGGGTGGTTGCTTACACTCCTTTGGAAATCCTTTCTATTCTCTTTACACTGACACTAGTCCTAGTCTTACATTGGAACTGTGACTTCAGTCTTCATAATGCCAATGTTTTCATGATTTAAAGAAATCACATTCCTAATGAATACAAATTTCTTTATCAAAAGAAGATCATGTTCACAACACAATCCTGAATGTGAATTTCCTTACCAAGTTTCCTTTAACCTTAGCTCAGCACAAGTTCTGTTCCTTCCCTAGGTCAGAAGGGACAGATTCTCTTGATCTTGGTGTAACCCCAAGTATGCCGACAGCCTGTTTGCATCTTTCCTAAGGCCCCTGCCTCAAGAATAATGTACCCCCTGATCCTGGGGTCTGTTCTGAAAATAAAAGCATCTTTCACTACATGAGGCCCAAAATAGATCTGAATTCCTGTGAAGGAGTATGCCTGGGGTGCCTTATCTTTGTCCTTGTATCAATCTTGTTTTTAATTCAGCTGCATGCATATATCAATCATAAACAGGACTCATCAGGCATTCCTAGAATGCTACTGTCTCTTTTGTTCTTTTGTGTGGAATCCAAGCGCCCTTTCAATAGTGATTGATATTCTGGGCTTAGCTGCCTGTGCATCCTGCTGCTTTGCACTAACATGCCTTTGAAAATAACAAAATATGGTAAGGATTGTTAGAAGACTATTTGAAGGGATTCTTCATCATTTGTATGTACTGAAATCCTCACTTGAGACCCTAGGAGGAGGAAAAAATCGTTATAATATAAAAAAAAACAGTATGCTGAACTTTCTTTTATCTATTTTCCTGTATTGTTTCTTAGTGCTCATTTGGATAATGAGGTATGCCTTCATGATGGAAATCAGATTCAGTCATTAATGGAAATCTGGATGTCTGCTGATGTCCAGAACAAGTGAAAAAGTAAGAAGAAATCGAAGTTTTCTGTAAAGAGAGATTTTAATTTCTAGGTGAACACAGTCTTGGCTTGTACATGTGTTAGTTGTTATGGAGTTCATTGAGTGGAATTTTATAGGCTGTAACTAAAAGCACTGACACTCAATAGGAATTTTTAATGCAATGCCTTTTGTTGTACATTATATTGAATATCATTTGCATATACAAGGTAGTTTGGTCATGGTTATGTTCCTGTTAACAATGATTACAGGCAAAATAACATTTCTTTTTCCACATAGTTCAACAATTAAACTGCACAAAGAGATTGAATTCTAATCCAAGAAATATTTCCATGTAAGCAAGGAAGAATTGCTAAATACTGCTGAGCCAGCCAACACAAAATGAGTATAAGCCAGAAAAGTAACAAATAAAACCCTGCCCTGGGTACTGCCATGTGAACCATTGGTAACATCATGATTCTGGATGTTCTTAATGGAGTGCCAGAAGTCTTTCTTCTTTCATGATGGTCAGGAGAAAATGCAGGGCCCTGCCTTGCTGACTTGTACAACAAACAGAAAATGTAATTTTTCCCCTCTAGATGAACTGAAGAATATATGCTTTGTAGAGCTGAGGAGGAGGAGGAGAAGGAGGAGGAGGAAGAGGAGGAAAACCAGCATGGGAATTGACAGCATCTTATGTAACTCCCTTTTGAAGGAGGGGAACCCCTTAGGTTCAGTCAGGGCCTTGAAGTAATTCCTTCTGCAAAACAACTTGAGCTCAAAGCCAATAGAAAATATTTCTTTAAAAAATCCTCTGGCTTTTAGTAAGATTATTACATTTGTAGGAACAGGTGAACTAATGTGAGAAGAAAACAGCTTGGTATCACAGCTTCAGTATTTGACTGAATTATACCTTTGATGAAGCCTGGAACACCTAAATTGACATGCATCTTTTAGGAGTTATGCAACAAAATTAGAGAAAGTGTGATATAACCATCCTTACTTTTTTTCTGAAGGTCAGTAACTGTCAGCTTAGCATTTTAAAACAATTTTTTGTGGCTGTTGTTTTAATTTTATTAAAATGTATGGAAAATATTTCCTCCTAATATTTATGCAGGTATTGGAACCAAAGACGGTACAGCAGAAAAGGATAAAGACTTTGAGGGGAAGGCTCAGAAACAGGTCCACTTCAATCCAGGACAAGCTTCAGCTACGTGGCAAGTGAGGATATTTGCAAATAATGAATACCAGGCATCTGAAACATTCCAGATTGTTCTGTCTGATCCAGTTATGGTTGTCCTTGAGATTCCAGCAGTAGCAAGTTGAAATACCTGGTGATGGTAAATATCACCTCTCATTTCATGACAGTCTGTGATTAGGTGCAGTATTGTTCACTTGCAGGTCCTGTGAGTGCATCATTAGTCTCTTGGTAATTCATTAGCTGTGGTAAAAAGACGTATAAATTTGGATATTCAGACTCTTACTCTTCTCCCCACCGTATGGGGAAGGAAACATGATGATCTTTAAACTCTCATCAGTCATGACAGAGGGGGGGTGGGGGAAAGCCAAGACTGGCAAATAACTGCTCATTAAAAATGCTTTTTGGAGGAAACTGGGAGGAAAGTGGGCTAAGGCAGGAATTTTTTTCCACCTGCTTAATGGTAACCTAACAAAAAGTTAAAAATAAGTATTGGAACACTTGTACCATCCTTAATAGTGTGTCGAAGATCTCACTTGCTTCTGCAGCAAGGCTCTGTGATTGTCAGGGTTTGCTCTAATGGCAAGGTAACATGAAAGTTCACAGCCTAGGGGCTTAGAGGCATTACAGTAAGTATCCAAAGGTGCCTGCAGGCTGGAGTGTTTAGGTATGGGCCAGATGGTGTTCTGACGTTTCTATGTATACATGGAAGAAACAGATAGTACCTCTAGGGAAGTGTAAAATTCTCAATTGGCTGAGGATGTTGTCTGTCCCTGTTGGGAAAAGAACTCAGCTAGATATTCTCCCCCATTCACAAGAGACCATTTTTTAAGTTATGGGAAGGTGGATGCCAGAATATAAAAAGTGGTTGCTAGGAAGTGACCATTTCATTTTGGAGTTGCTTTACATTATGTGGAAAAGGCTGTGTATATTTCAGTGTTCTACTTGGCACATTGTGAGTCATTGGAAACTGTCTCTTCTGTAAAACTGGCTTCAAGCTCAGTAATAAACTGAGCTCTTGTGAACACCAGGTAGCCAATATATTAAAAAATCTTTGTGGACCACAGTGTTTTACTGTAAGTTTCCTTTTCTCCATCTGCAGGAGACAGCATTCACAACTTGTAAAGCTTTTCAGAGTTGTTTGAATTTCCCCAAAATGTACAATAGCAATGCAGCATATTAGATGAGTGCCAGGCTTTTGTGCAACTACCACAGTTCTACTAAAGAAGATGCTGTCTGTTTTACTGAAATAACCTTGCTGTGGCATTGGAGAAATTCTCTACGTTGAGTTAATAGAAATTAGTAATAACGAGCAGCAGAGAAAAATGTGTCAGGTTTTATTGATACTGATAGAAAGATAAATCCTACTATTGTCAGGGTGACATTGTTAGGAGGCCATGTATTGAATTTAGCAGACTCTCTCTATTACTTAATAGAGCAGCAGGTATGATGTATTCTTCATTCTTCTTGATGGGTAATGAGAAGAGCTGCTAATTTGGTGCTAGTTGAAGGCTTGTAATGTTTGGTCTCTTATGTCAAACAAGAATCTGTTTAAATCCAATTTAATACTGTCCTTTTCCATAAGCTGGATTGTGCAACTTTTTTGTATTCCTTATGAATAAAGAAAGTCAGCTTACACTGAAGAAAACAAAAACTCAGCTTGTTACCCTTTAATATTTGAAAACAATTAAAAAAAAAACCCCAAAACTAATCTAAACTCTCAAAATTTGGAAAACTGTCTGTAACTTCTAGGGAGAGGGGAAGGTATCTTTAGATATGTATTTCATTTAATAGTAACCAAGAAATTTTTTTTTTAAATTTACTTAATAGAAGTATAATGGAAGAACTATCTCATGTCTTATGTCTGTGTTATGCTACATTTTCACAATTTTTGAAATAGTTGTTCTGCTTCAGATGGTTAATAGCCAGTAAGCTAAACATCTGGCTGTGGAAGATCTGTCAGCTGCAGATAAATTGAAAAATATAAAGATATAACCTTTGTTTAAGAAGTGTTTAGTTTGCTTTTTAAAAGATAAAAAACTCCCTTTCACATTAAGTAAGAAGCAGGTGCATAATAAGCTTTATGTAAGTGGGCAGTAAGTATTACTGGGATTTGGAGGGGAAATTGATAAAAAAATTGATTAAAAATGTGTTGGTTTTTTAATTTTGCAGCTGTTAAGATATTGAAAGTCAAACTGCAGATTTTGAGCACTAAAAGTCAGACTGGAGAGTTTAAGCCTAAGTATACACGTGCACAGGAGAGACCAGAAGAGGTCTTTCAAAAATAAATACATTTCCCTCTGGATTTTGAACCTGCTTTCTACTTTGGTAAAACTGAATATCGAGAGGATGAAAGTGCTGGTTATGTGGAGATTTGTGTCTGGAGGACCGGAACAGATCTGTTCAAAGCAGCTTCTGTCATGGTGTATTCCAGAGAAAACAGAACCAGAGTCAGCAGAAGGTGAGTCACTTGTAAAAATGTCACTCAGGTTGCTTCAGAGTATGTGAGCATGAAAATGGGATATCTGGCATTCACTCTTATTTATCTCCACTGTATATGTGGGGTGGAAAAGTTAAATAAAAGACATCAGACATGGATTTGTCAGGTAGAGAACATGCTGTTTGTGCCTCAGTTGTGTGTGACAGGACAGCTCACTGTTTTTCTGAGGGAGACTACAGAATGAATGTGGATATAATGATTAATTTACTCAAACCTTAACTGCTAGCAGACATTGGGAGAAACAGAGGGAGAGAGAGAATTGCCTTTTCACCCCTGTTTTTCTCTGGAATAAAGCTAAATTTACAGCACAAATCTACAATTGTGCTGAAATGAACTATCAATATGTTGGCCATGAAGGCTTTCTTTATCTATGGTATAGTGAGTTTGAGATTTGAGAGTCTCTTAGTGGAGAGAAATTCTTGAAAGCACCACCAACATGACCTGCAGGGATTTTCTCTGTCCAACATGGTCCCAAAATAAGCAAAAGTTGGTCTGACTGTCTCTGTAAAAGTCTTTTTTTTTTGTCTCTCAGTCCCAGAAAAAACTTCTTTCTCAATTAGACTTTGGGAATACTCAGGATGGCCAAAATGTTGCAGTGTTCTTTAAGTATATTGCCAGCTGCTAACTTGATTTTAAAGAGCAGTTACAACTGGACATAGTCAGAATCTCAGTGAAACAACAAAACACAAAACAAAGGAAGTGAAGTCACTAAATATCTTCCAGTTTGGATTTGATAATGCACACATACACCAAATCACTCTAGGTGTTTTCTCTGGCACTCAGTTGTCTGCTTCTTTTAATGACAAGAAAAATTATAACAGCCACTTTTTCTTAGGGTACAACTGGAATTATTCTGTATTCTAGAACTGACACGTGCTCCTAAAGGTAAGCAGCTATATATTTAGCTCATTAGGTACATAAATAGCTCATCCGTGTAGTCCGGAGTTGAGCAAAAGGGTTAAATTTCTGTGGACATCAGGTCTGTTGTGTGTTCTTGAGGCTGTAGCCTGTTACTCTGTATTTTAAGGGATCTTAAGTTTGAATTGTTCTGGTGGCATAAAGAATAAATGATCCAGACATGTATTCATACGTGTGTTGCACTGTATGGTCATTGCTTCCAAATTGATTTACATGTAACAAAAATACAAAGTCAGTTTTCTCCAGGACAGCAATAGAAACAGCTGCAAACACATTTCACAAATATACAAGTGAATGTTAACATATAGCAGTAACTGACCATACAAGCCTTGTTGCCTCCTCTTTATCAATGACACTGTCACTGACTGTAAGTATAGAGGGGGCTGAGAAGAATTTTTTCAAGAGCTTTTCGTTTCAGTGTTTAAAGTGCACTTAGAAGGTGGGAGAGGTCATTTGGCAGGAACATAAATTACTCTGTGTGTTAAGTGTTGTGATGCATCATGTATCCCAACTACACTATAGAGCTTTCACAGCTGCGTCTACACTTTGTCTTCCTTTTGTTATGTTCTTGAAGATACTGTTTTGTACAAGTTAACATAATAGCGGAATTGTGCCATGAATTAAAAGCCCATTGGTTTATGCCTGGTGCATTAAGGCTATTTGTTTGATCCAATACTCAGAGAAGCCAAATAGATTAAACTTTTATTCCCTAGTGGTTATGTGAGTGCAAAAATTGTGGAGAGCTATGTTTGTCAAGTAATTATGCAGATGTTGATGCTCATGATATTGCATGAATCTGTAACTGTATTATCTCATCTAGGGGAACATTAAAGAGGGTGAAAGGTAGGTGTAAAACTTTAAAAGTAAGGAACACTCTACACAGCACCGTTTAGAAGTTCTTCAGCACCTGACAAGTAAAGTATTCTGACACTCAGCAGTCTCAGGTTTCTGAAAATTCACTGCACTTCAGAGGCGTAAGGAACTTGTGTTGTTTTAGAAGTTCGTTCTCAAAAAGAACTTGAAAGATCAAGTACAGCTTCACTGTGCAATACTGATTTGTTAAAGTTGATGTGAAGTATTATACTGAGTTCAGTGGAGATGGAATTGTGGTCATCACCCCATTTTGCCCTTGTGGTGTCACGCACCTACTTCCTCTCTGCATCAGATGTAGACTGCTTTGTATAAAATAATCCCACAACTCAGAAATGTCTCAAGGGCTTTTTTTTTTAATAAAAAATGTTGCCAAGCCTTTGCTACTGTGAGAAGACTGGTGCAAAATTAGCACTAAGTTGACAGTTACTTGCTGTAGACCAGGAAAGTATTTGAATTCATCCAGATTCAAAATCTGTATTTAAAAAACTCATGCAAATCTAAACCTAGTTCAGTTTATTGTAAAAAGCCAGCAGAGAAATGCTGAGCTAAAAATTTATTTTTTTTTTAATCACAGAATGTGGTCAATACTTTCTGATCAGTACTACTTAGCAAATAGTTTTCTGACTATGACTGCAGCACTTTCAAAGGGTTTTGTGGCTGAAGTTGCATAATAAAGAATTCAGTAATATCGAACATGTCCTGCAGTGATTTTGAACATAGCACTTGTTCATGAGAATAAGCAGGAATAATACTGATACAGTGCTTTCAGCAGAGGAGCATCTAATTCTTTGCCATACAACACCCTGATGAATGCTGCATGGAATCATGCTTCATTCCCATTGTGGCAAAGTAATGAGACTTTTCCTTAGCAGATATTGATTCAAACACAACAAAGAAATGAAGTGTGCTGGTCAGCACTAATCTGCGTTTCTGTGGTCTCAAGACTGTCTCTTCTATGGCAAGCCCCTCCAAAATTGTTGTGTTTTTGTTTTGTTTTTATCCTGGTCTTTTGTACTCCTCTGTAGATAATGTCTTTCTGCCTTTCTGCAAGAGAAACTGAGAACCCTGTGTGGTAACTCTGGAGGATGATGTAATTTATGATGAGGAGAAATTCAGATTGGTGCTTGAAACACTGAAAAGTAAATCTACTTTTGGTGCTTCCATTTGGGACCAGAAAGGAGACCCATGATCAAGATTAAGGATGAAGAAGACAGTGAGTTTCATGTTGATTATTGATTATATACATGGCTGCAAATGGGAAAACGGGACCAATTCCATTCAGTGTTCGGTTTAACAGTTTTCAAAGTATCCAAAGCAAAGTTTTTCAAAAAACTGTCAACTACTTTATTTTTTTATTTTTAATTTCCATCCTTCTAATCTATCCTGGGTCTGCCTTTTGTGAAACACTGGGAAGAGAAATTCTCTTGTTTATTTCCATTCCATTTATTGCTTTATATGAGTTGCTTTGATGAGAGTATTATAAATTTGACTAAGTTGGAAGCAGTCAATAAACCAAGTTATATTAATATCCAGATGATCACTTGGAATTTTCAGCTTTGTTGTGACCTTTTCATTTCCTTTGCACTATCCAGTCTCAGAAAAGGTCTAGTTGACCTTATTTGGTTTAGTTGATAAGAGCATATTATTATTACTGCTACTTCTATTAATGTTGTTGATGATGATGATGTTATTTTAATGTTCCGGGTTTTCCTATGTGTTTTTTCTTGTCTAGAACCAGTGGTTATATTTTATGAAATAAAACACAGCATTCAGGAGCCCGAGGAATGTGGAGAAATTGCACTAAGAATCCTTGTTCTATGGGTCGGGGATAGCTTCAAAGTATCTGTTGTCAGAGTGCACACAAAGGATGGCTCAGCCACCCTGAGTAAGACTGCAGTCAGAAGGTAAGGGCATGGGGATGGGAAAGATTCCTTCAAATGAATGCTGGATGTGGAGATGAATTCTTGTTTTTACAACCAAATGGCAACTCCTGTACTTTGAGTTCCTGCTTCATTTTGTGAATTTTGGAATAGGAGATACAAGCGTTCCTTATTCTTGTTTTTCTCCAAATTAATTGTGAGACCTGCAAGGGACTCTATTAGCACTGGATTGGATGTGATATCCTGTTTGCTCAGGGTTACTTTGGATTTCCTAACCTGGCAAAGTCAGGATTTCTTCATAAAACTGAAAGTTCAGCCTAGCTCAGTTTGTTATCTACCCCAGTCATGTGTTTGAGCAGAATTTGGTTCTTAAACTTTGCCTTCAGGTCTTCTGAGGTGACAAGAGGGTTGGGATGTTAAAATAAACAGAAAACTTAAGGTGATACAGCAATATGCTCAAGTTCCTGGTCCTGCTATTTTAAGGCAATTGTCTAGGTTTATTCTGCTTTTATTATGCAGTGTGGAAAAGATCTGCCCTAAGCACTTGCATTAAGGACCTGCCAGTGGTAGGATGCTTTTCACACAGAAACCCATTCCTGGGAACTGGCACCCAGGTCCCCCATCTCCCAGAAAAAACTCCAGACCTCAAGGTTACAGACCCATATTCTCTTTCTGTGACCCACCGCATTTCAATCTGATTTCCTCATAATGATGTGGTTTTGATGGAGTGTCACCATCACAGGAACAGTTGAGCCTCAGGGTTATGCCCTCTCCCTTCCTACAGTGTGTCCCAGGGATGGATCACCTTGGATATAATTAAAATAAAATGAAGAAACAGAGTCTCTTATTTCTTGACTATTTGTGCTGCTAACTGGGCTGGTGTCAGGAAAATGAGTACGATTTCCTCCTGACTTTTACCAGGAATAACCATGTGTGTTTGGTTTCCTATTTCTGATAGAAAATTCATGTCTTGGGACTTCAGGTAGATTAATGTCTCCTAAAGAGACAAGCTCATGTCAGGATATTTTGTATTGTTATTATTTAAAGTCTTCCAATATCAATAAAATGTCTTCCAATATCAATATCAACCTGTATTTATTTTTTCAGCTCAGCAAAAGTCAGTTAGTTTTATTTTTTCAGCCCAGCAAAAGTCAGTTAGTTTTAATTGGTTATTGTGCTGAGAAACAGCTACAAACAGCTCAGTTTGCTGCTATGTTTTACTAAGAACAAAGCCATGTTATTGCAACAGAATAAGTTGCTTGAACTCAGTTGACAAATAAAACAATTCTTAGCTCTTGATTTTGTGTTAATTTGTTGTGTTGTTTTTTTTTTTTAATCGAACATTGACTTCAGAGAAGGAGAGAGTGAGCGTTTGGTTGAAGTAGAGATTCTGTTTGGTGTAAGAGAAATGAGGAAAGCATTTACTGTCCACCTGAAATCTGGTGAGAACATGGTAGCAGAGACACAGGTAACTCCTGTTGACAACAAAAGTTTTGCCATTTGTAATCATAGATTTTTTTATTTGTATAAAAATATCTAAAAGTCATGTACTCCCAGCCAGACAGCCTCATATTCATACACTCCTGTGGTCAGTTTGGTGCATACCTGCCTACATAGTGGCATAAATTAGGTGTAAATACACACATATGAACAAAGTCTACGAGTGTGAGATTACAGATTTTACACGTACTGTATACTTCACAGAGAGTCTGGCAGTGAAGAGCTCCCTCATTTTTTCCAAGTTATTGGTGTACATACCTTTGGAAAATATAGTGCTCAAACTGGCTTGTCGAGACCTGTTCTGACTTTTCCCGTTGCAGATGGTGAAAATTTTCAAAAGATTTTAAATATAAAACTCAAACACTACCAGCCTCTTACTTCAATACTATATACAGTAAATTACTACACACAGAGAAACTACAGCACTGAGATCTACAATACCATATATATTATACTTTGATAAATTTGTATTTTAAAAACAGGCTTTATGGTTAGTCTTTATACTTAAGTTGGTAAAAGCTTAAGCTGGCTGTCAAGTAAGATAAAATTGATATGTAGACTGGAGCTACTACATGGTTTCTGGAATCAATTTTGAAGAGTTTAGGTGTTTGTTTTTGTATTTTATGTTTGCAGGAAGGTTTTGAGTGGGTGGATGAATCAGGAGCAAAGTTAAATGCAAGAAAGAGAGGAGAAAAGGTGGTGGGTTTAATGCTTGTGTTTCTTTCTTACTCCTCAAATCTACTGTAATTGGCAATAAATAAATAAAATTAATTTTCCCCAGATTGAGTGGGGTTTTGCTCATTAGAGAAATTGATAGGTGATCTCTCCCTGTCTTTAGCTGGACCCAAGTGCTTTCCCATCCTATTTCTTCCACCTGATATGCTGAAGATGGGGAGTGAGTGAGCAACTGGGTTTGGGTCTGACTGTGTAGTAATGCTAACTGCTTTCTTTTTAAGAAAAATGGGAATAATTTTATTTTCCTTGCCCCCAAACTAATTATTCCTTAATTTTTAGCTAGCTGCTGATGAACAGGTTTAAGGGGAAAACCTGTAATAAACACTGAGTAGGGAAACTTCCTTGATATATCACCATTTTATCAAAAAATCCTAGATAAAACTAGGATGAGCTTGAGCAGTGAGTGTTTCTTGCTGACTTAAATAGGTCTTTAGGATTGGGCTGTGCTGTCAAACTAATAACCAGATCCAGGGAATGACTTGGACATGAGGAATTAGGGACAGAAAAATGGGTTTCTAACCCAAAGCAGAGCAGGCAGGAAGGTGTGGAGGAGCTAAGCGCTGCCCAAACAAGAGCTGTGGCTGGGCCAATACACATCTTTTTAGAAACAGTTCTCATCCTTGGCTTTGTGAGCAGAGCTGTGCCATGAGCAGCTGAAAATAGATTTTACCCAAGCTGACTGAACAGCCTCTGGTATCAGCCATCTGTCCCATCTGCAGGAGTCTGTTCTTATAGACAGAGAAGGCAGAAGGACAGGTAGGCGTGTGCCAGCTGCCCCTCTGTAAAGTCGGGTGTTTTAAACTGTTGACCAAGGGTAATTTTGAGGAAGAGAGAAAAAAAAAACACAAAACAAACATTTTGTGCTAGCAAAAGGCATACATGCTTCATTCCTGCTTGATTCTGTTGTAGGACAGCAGCCACAGACTTCTGGGAAAGGTGCAGTTTTAATGCCCATGGCTTTTTGCCAGGGATGTGTGAATTCTGGCCATTCATCTTATGTTTCTAACAGTTTCTGATTTATTAGAGTGGTTTCCCACTGGGATTTTTCAAGCTGGTATGTCTTATTTTGTGAGAACTGTCTTTGTTGTTGTCAAGAAAGAGTGGTTTTCGGAATTAACACTAGCTTGTTCTAGGTTTGCATGGTCAGAGGTGGCACATGAATCACAGCAGCACCTCGGCGTGATCTGGGGTTTAGGTTCTTCTTTGTTTGCTCTAGTTTTAAATTAAAGAGGCCCCATGACATTTATTCATATCCAATTCCACATCCGTATCTATTCATATGCAAATGAGGAACTAAGGGGAAAACAGTGTGCCTGTGTAAAGATCTTATTTGTTGATTCATTTTACCAATAAGCATGGTACTGGCTAAATAATGCTTAACAGTTTGCTTGCCTGGAGCCGGCGTAGGCGAGAATAGATAACCCCATTTATATTATGCAAATGACAATCCATAGACATGCAATCCCAAGTATTCAGATTATGACAAAACCAGATCCTTCTGCACCATGGAAAACATCAGTAATACTCTGACCCTGTACCACCAGCTTGGAAGTGATGGTGTCCCCAGCCCAGTGAGGGAAGTGGACTCCAACACCTTTTTTACCACAACCAAATCCATCTCACTGGACTCTACATACTTCCAGGCAGGTTCCAGAATTCAGTGTGCAGCATGAGCTGCGAATGTCAATGATGTTGAAGGTCCAGAGCTGCAAAGTCCAATTTATACAATAAACAGAGGGAAAGGTAATTTTTCAGTGATGGGAATTAGGTTTAAAAAGTACAGTTCATGAGGACGCAAGGTTGAGAGTGAAAGTAGTTCTTTTTTCAGGTCGCATGCAGTCACCTGGTACCTCAGTGTTTTTCAGGACCTAAATCTGACACAATTGTATATAACTCTGGGGATGCCTCTCCTGTCTTCCACTCCCTTCCTGCCATTTGCTGTCTGAACTGCGGCTCACTTTGTGTACAACACAGCCATCCTGTGGGAAGATGGGATGGGCAGCCCTCCTGAATCCGAGCTCCAGGGTGAGCTGTTTTGGATGAAGACATCATTTTTACCCTGCATCCTTTTCAGCGTTTTGAGGATGAGTGGTTTAGGTTGGACATCAGGAAAAATTTCTTCAGAGAAAGGGTGATTGGGCATTGGAATGGGCTGCTGAGGGAGGTGGCAGAGTCCCCATCCCTGGAGGTATTTAAGAAAAGGCTGGTTGTGGCACTCAGTGCCATGGTCTAGTTGACTCAGTGGTGTTGGGTCAAAGGTTGGACTTGATGATCTCAGAGGTCTTTTCCAACCTGATTCTGTGATTCTGATATGTGTGGTCTATAACTTCATGCTTTTTAGCCTTTGATACTTCTTAGCCTTCAAAGGCAGTAATAGCATCAAAATTCTTGTACTTAAAATGCACCCAAAGGACAATTCTCTTTGGTTTTTAGCTCTATATGTTATTAAAATAGGTATTTTTAATCTTTCTTTAATTGCATGCTGCTTTTAATCTATAAAAAAGGAGATAATGCACAGACCAGTTCTAAAACAGATGTTCTTATGGAGAGAAACTCCAGTGTTGTGTTGGCATAGAGTCATAGAGTAAAGGAAGCACTTACATAGCCCTGCTGGTGTTTAAAACCATTGGCTTTTTTCTCTCTAGGCTCCCTTTATCCCATGATCATGAGGATCAATGACAAAGGACAGCTAGTGACAAACTTCCACGCAGAGATTTGTTTCTGGGACCAGCTGGTGTTGTCCCACCCAGATGTGTACCAAGCCTGTCCACCTGTGCTAACCAGAGCATCTGTAGTGCTGTGTCCACCTGACAGAGGAGAAAGGTATCACAGTAAAGGTCTGTCTTCATGGAGAATGGGAGTAAGTAACTGAGGCATTTCTTTTTTGTGGTGCAAGTTATTTTTTTAACATTCTCTTCCTTCTTTGCTTTTGTGTGCTGATTTTATACCATACCATGCATGGCAGTGGTTTTAATTATGGAAAATTATAATTTGCCTTGCATTCTTTTAGGAACATCTCTGGTGTCAGTGGTGGTGTCTGCTGACCCCCCTGGTCTCACGTTTACACTCGCTCTGTTACGAAGTGAGCCGACCTTCCACCAGCAGTGGAGTTCTATATCTGACTTTGCTGTGAGTTTGCATTCAGACTTAAATCTAGGGAAGCAGAGGGAATGTCAGTTTTTAACAGGCTTTCCATGCCATCAGCACAATAAGTTATCAGTTTATGTTAGTTAACATCAGCTTATGAGGATACAGTCACATATAATGAAGTCCCTGATGTGCCTGGATCTTGAATCCAAAGGCCTGAACCCATGCTCCCACCAGCAGTAGCTGGCACTGCTCATTGAGCAGCCCAGTGCTGGAACCTGAACATTCTCTCTCTTGGCACTGCCAGGAATCTGTGGCCTAGGAGTTGCTGCTGCTGTTTATGAGAATCTGGACTTTCCCCCACATACGGCAAAGCCTTAGCTTCTGCTGAGCTTGGGAGTCAATGGGAACTACCATGGCCCCAAATCCTGTGCCTTTAGTAGGGCAGAAGGGGCTTGCTTAAGTGTCCTGCTTCTGTGAGAGGGACACAGCCCAGTAACTCGACTCTTACTGAGCTATCCTTTGCATTCACTAAAAATCCAGCCAAAATCATCTCTTCACTATGTTAGATGAGGACATTGACGTGTTCGATTCTCACCACCACCAATGTGAGGTCAGTCCCTCAAAGGCCTGGTGGGAGGTTTTCTGTGTTAGTCCTCATTTTACAGAGAAGGGAGAGACAGTGTGTGTTGGTGCCTTGCCTGTGCTGCTCAAGTGCACTGACAGTGCTGGTGCAGATGCTTTTCTGTGTCAGATAAAGCACTATGATTGTAAACGGCAGTGCCCAAACGTGTGCAAGTGTTTAGGATGCTGCTGGGAATTCAGCTTCATTTCAGGGACAGTGTGAGCTGGAAAAGGGATTGTTCACAGACTGCGGAGACACTCATTTCTCTAATCTTTTTGCAGGTACTCAGGTACTTACACTGTGAAATTCGTCCTTTACACTGCTGTGCTCCGTCAGCAATGCGCCCTTCCCATCATCTGCAACCCTTGTGACATTGATATGAATATCAGGTTCCAACATGTACCTCATTTTACTTGGGACTTAGACATTTTTCCTTGAAGCCTCATGGGCAAACCCAGAAAATTCAGGCTGAAAGGCAGGTGTCCCATAACCACCGAAAGAGATGTTCTGGCACAGTACGAGTTGTCAAGAGAAAATATTTTTCAGGTGGCTCCAGAAGGAGCTTTACAGTGCTTGTAGATTGCTCTAGATCTCTTCTTCTCTGGTGAATTAAAGTCAAACTAATTTCTTTTTTCTCAGTAAGTAAAATCTTATTTTTTCATTTATTTGTCTATACCTAAGTAGTTTCCTTCTTTTTGTTAGGAAGGCAGGGAATAAAAGAGGAAGGAATTTTAGTTCTAAGTGAAATTGTTCTAAAAAATAACTTGTTATCCTGAGGTGATTTTTAAAACTGAAATTCAATGACAGAATCATATCAAGCTAGTCTTTTTCTCTAGTGATGGGAAATGCTTGATTGAATTATCAGAGTTAGTGTGTGGCTTTATGAAAATTTTTTTTTGTACCTATTAATAACAAAAAGAAAGAGGAAAGGCAGTGCACAAAGCCATGGTAATTTTACTATTGTGGACTGTTAAAAAAGACCAGATTTTCTGTTGCAGTTGGCTTGAGGAATGACTTGGATAGCATTTGGAGACCAAGGACTCTAAATCCAAGACATAACTTTCCGTAAACATCCCAAACTTGTTAAAACCTCTTAGTATAACTTTACATCCTGCAGTCAATACATGAAAATGACCTGATTTGGTTTTTTCCCCCCAAAATACTGGATACCTCAGGGACCTTGGCAGTGGCAGAACTGTTCAGCCCTTTTAACCATCAGAGCTGCTCTGTAGCCTCCTCCTTCATTATCCTGTTGCATGGCACGTGTGGTGAGTGTGGAGACAATGGTGTGACATGTGCACCTCAGTCTTGTTTTCCCAAATGAGTGCTGTTGAATTGAAATGTTCTTACTTCACTTTAATGCCAGTGCTTCAGCAACAGTCTTCATGCTGCCACCTTTAAAGGCAGGACATCAGTGCTGCACAGGAAAGGGAAAATGATTTGGTGAGGAAGGAAATAACGGAGGTTTTGGTGGTATTTGCATGTTAAATTAAATTTGCACTTCTGTCTACGTAGTTGTGCAGCTGTTCTCAGTTGCAGACTGGATGCACAATAACTGCAGCTGGCTACAGCCAAGCTGCTCAGATACTCTTGATCTTTTTGAGTTCTGGCCCAGGGCAGGTTCTCACGCACACTGAACTCACTCACTGTTGGGAGTTGTTATCAGGTTCCAGGGAAACTTCTGGCAATGGCAGTATTGGACCAGAAGTAATTTTAGTTTTAATTGCTCCCTGAGTTATCAGTCTGAGCTCAAATGTCCTGTTAGGAACTTTATTTTGCTTGATGTAATGTTATAAGGCTGGTAGTTTCTTATATGTGAACATGGATTGCCCTCTAGTGAAGAGAAGGGAAAAGCTTGTTTAAAAAGAGCTGCACTCTAAGAGCCACACATAGGTTGAACTGTAACAGAAAATAAGACTAAAGCCTATGATAACAGTCATGGAACATGCTGTCTTCACATGCAAAGGGAATACATTTAAAGCTAGGTAATTCCTGTCCTGAGAATTTTTAAGAACAACGATTTGGCAATAACCTAATTTAATAATTTAAAATTGACTGGCATAATATAAAATCTGTTACTCTGCTCTACTAGGGCCAGAAATATATGGCCAAGTGCTGTTGGATCCAGTTCGGAATCTCCGAGACTCCTTCAGCTGCAACATGGAGGTGTTCCTTTGCATTCCTTTGCAGATTTGAGATCCTGCTGTGTAAAGAGTTACAGTCGCACGCATTTTCAGATCCATGATCTCCCTGTGACTCTGGAATTACCAGGCTTCTCTCCTTTAGGGACAAAGCTCAACCTGAGACACCGCAAGAGCCTTTGGAAACCTGGATTTTCATGCTACATTAGCAGCTGATCATGCAGGTGCTTTTCCTCCAGTAGAACAGCCTGGTTCTGATGGTTCCAGCCTGCCATTGGCTCTGCTCATCCAGGCAAGATGTCCAGTAAGTCTTTCATAGAATTTCTTAATGCTTCCGTGCTAAAAGATGGCTGTGGTGGAGAACAGGGCATGCAGGTAATCATGGGCAGTGTCTTAGTGACAGACTTCAGCAATGCCTTTATTTAGTACCCTCTCCCTAACAGTGCAGCAATAGTGACAGCACTGCTTTACAACACTGAGCTATTCGTGTGCAGCCGTGCTGTTACTGTGGACATGTACACATGGGACTGGGAGCAGAAGTCACTGGTTTAAGCTTTACCATGGGGGATCTTTTATGTAGGAAAAAACTAAGAAATTAAACTTAGTTTCCTTGCAACTGGAAGAAAAAAAGTGATTTGTATGTATATGATACAAAACAAAACCAAAAGAACTAATGCATCCTGCTTTAAGTTAAATTAATTCAAATTCCTGAAGTCTTTTTTGGGCCTCCTGGTGGGGGTTTTGCCTAAATTAGACAATCGGGTTTTTTAGGTAAATGCAGTAGCCTTTGTGCATTAACACTAGAGAAAAGTAAGCTCTCTTAGATCATAGTTTATCTGGTCTTCTTCAGTAGCCTGCCTTAAGGAAGTATTAATCCTATTTCCAAGTGCTCATTTCTGCTGTTGACTTTAGTTAGACTTGTTTTGCAGCAAACTTGGGACACCTGTCTGCACGGATACTCGGGTGTTTTCCAGTTTAAAGGAAATGTGCACGAGGGGGGCTTTCTGGTTTCTTGGGGTTTTTATGTTTGCTGTTTGTTTGATGGTGGCAGAGGATTATACAGTCACACTATTTACAGGGGTTTTTTTAAATGTTTTGAGTATGCAGATGTAAATGTGCCTTATAACCAGCGTGGAAGGTTGGTGCTTAGAAGGATGTCGGTTTTGATCACGTGTACAGTATCTAGCTTTTGTGAAACTGGTTTTGGTGGGGTTGTTGTCACTGTCTTTGTAAATAGTTTATGCTGGGGAAGAAGGGAGGTAGTAGTATTAAAATAGAAGCTGAGTAGATGATAGCGTTCTTTTAAATGAGCAATACCAACAGCTTTTTGTCTCCAATTTTAATGATGACCACAGCCATATGGACAGGAGACTCCCACGGCTAAGGCTGCAATTTCATCTGCAAGGACATTGTATAGTAAAGCCACATTAGAAAAATATGTCAGTGCTTTAAGTGCTTTCAGACATCCTTTAACAGACTCCAGCACTTCAGAACAGTAGTAATGACCTCCTTCCAACACTGTATAATAACTGCCTATTGGTTTGCTTGATTACAGCATCACAACACAGGCAAATACCAAAAAGGCAGCTTTTTTTCGCCAGATGCCACTGGGAAAACACCTGCATCAGCTGAAGCAAAATGTTTTGCTTGTTTGTTTTTTTTTCTTTTCGAGAAAATGGATTTGCTCCAAGTTGTCAAATGCAGTTTGGGAAACCAAGTTTAGTTTCTTTCACCTTCTGCATAGAGGTACTTAATAATTAGCATAAAGGGCTGCTTAGCTATTTAATCAATCTTTCCCTTTAGAGGAAGCAAAAGTTTTTTATTCAAATTAGCTTAAAACAAATGATCATGACTTGGTTTGGTTTTTGGGGTTTTTTTTGTTAAAAGGGATGCTTTTAAAGGCATTGCAGCATTTTTATTTAGGGTATGGATAAATACAAGCAGTTAAGCTCATTTCTTTAAGGGCTGCCAGGACAATTCAACTTGTAAAGTGCTGTGGATTAGATGTCAGCCCTGCTGCATGTACCCCATGGACTTTTTTGAAGAGCCAAGCGTGGTGTCTGCAAATAGAATGTCCTGTACCAACAAGAACTGAACTACTGCACAGTTCATCTACATCTGGGAATCCTCAGCAAAGCTTATTTTTCACTATTTCTGTTTATACAACACTGCTGCCGTCAGATACCTGTTCTTAAACAGGCCCAAACTGAGCAAGGATTCGCTGTGTTTTGGTTTATTTGTTCTCCTAGCATATTCTCCTAGCAAATTCCAAATTATGCTACATTAGATGATGGCATCTCAGGCATCCTATGCCAGATACAGCACCAAGAGGGGAAGTGTAAGAAATACTTGTGTGTGGCACTGTTTGACTGGCTCAGGGCAGAGCCAGGGTTGCTAATTACAGCTGTGCACAGCTGGAGTCAGCACCAGTTCATTTCACATCACACCAGTCCTGCCTCTGCATTTACCACAGCTGACTATGTGAGAGAAGGGGGTTGTTTCACATACTGAAACAGAGTTTCAAGTTTTTTGTTCTGACCTCTTGTTGTTTGCCATTAGACCCAACTCTGCCACACTCAGGCCACTCTAATGCAGTGCAGACCTCAGCATGACTGACTGACCAACCTCTCTTTGGCACAGGTTTTGAGCATAAAGTGTTAGTTTTGTTCCTGATCATTATTCTTGAGGTAAATAACCTTCAAAGAACAGAGTCTATTTGTGCAGTAGAAGGTAAGGTGAGAGCCACAGAATTTCTAGAAACAGAGTTTGACTGCTGGTGGTTTGCAACAAGAAACCACCACTCAATAGTTCTGTTGATCATAATGGAGAAAGGGATCACAGCATCCTAAGAGGAAACAAATTGAGGGAAGAATAAATAAATACATATTCAAGAGGAAACATTAATGGAAAAAAAAAGTCAGATGAAGCCTTATTAATAAATGAAGACAATTTATTACCTCAAGTGTTAATGGTAAAAAAAATTCAGCACAGCTGTTGCATTTAAAAAAGTGAAACTACAATTAAGAAGTACTATGTTCTAGTTCAATAAACAGATGAACCCAATGTTCTTTAAAATAGTTAAGCATTATACAGTACATCTTATGAAGACCCGTAAATTAAAGAACTACTTCTTAAATTTAGAGATTAAAAAATTTCTGCATTCACAGCTTTAGCTTCTTTTTTCTTCCACGACCATCAGGAGTACCATCCATTTTGCGCTTCTGTGCCTGCAAGGGATGATTTTTTATTAAGTTATTGTGATGCAAAAAGGCTGTAAGCAAATAATGTGTTTCAAAACAAAGCAGATGGAGATGATTTACACCCTGGCAGCTTTAAAATGTGATCAACTGCAAATGTACAATATGGTGAATATGCACATCTTTGCTGTTGTTTTATATTCCTCCAATTATCTGTTTCATAGAGGTAAAAAGTGTATAGAAGGAAATAAGGATTTTATAAAGCTTACTATTTATAAAAAGGTATTTCTAAATACCCATTTGAATGTTCTGTGAAAACAAGTCTAAGAAATTTTATAATCCACCACTATCGACTTTACTGATTTCTGCATATCTGCCAAATAATCTGTGCTTCTAAGCTGATGATACAACAGCTCTAGGCAACAACAACCTGAACAGCAAACCAATAAAAGAAAATGCACAAAGGTGATATTTCCTTTACAAAATAGTCCTGCATATTAGCAATACTTTGACTTTAGCCAGCAAAGAGAGTTGTCAAGTTTTCCCAAATCCCACTCCAGAAGCCTATTTGTAAACAGAGCTGTAGATAATTTAACAGATTCTATAAATCAAAAGGCCAGATATATCTCTGGTGTATTTACCGGGGTAAATGTATAGAGAGCACCAACACAGTGATCCAAACACAACAGTTTATCTGCTACAAAGCACGTGAACTACAACTGAGGACATAAACGTAATTTCCTGTATTTGACATCCTCAACTGAACACCAGTGTGAACTTCAAGCAGCTTTTAACATTGCCCTCAAAATTTCTGCTGTCGGTTTTAAGTAACTTTAGGTATCCCTTCTCCCAGACAATTGGAAAAGCATTCTAGAGTGTCTTTCAAGGGAGCTTTTCCACAGAAACCCCTTTTAAATCTTACCGAAGATGGTTTTGGTCCACGTTTCTTCTTTTCTGCCTTTTCCTTTTCTTCCAGTTCCATGTTTTCTCTTTCAATGAGAGTGATTAAAGTATTGCATCTCCTCTGCAGCTCCTGAATTACATAACATATTCAATTAGTACATCAGGCAGCCACTTAATGTAAAAATCACATTAGAATATTAGAAATGCATGTGAGGAGCTAAGTGCCTTGCACTATCTTGCTGAAATGACAAAGGAATGAAAAGTTTTCTGATACTTACTGGCTGACTTCACAGGAGTGGATTTAATCATAGCTGTGTTTGCTTTTTAAAACACGTTTGTATTTAACTCAAATTCATGTTGATTTTGGAAAACAGTACCTTAGAACTTTGAATTTCTCCTCCCATAAAGAGTTTTTAGTTTACCTGCACTTGCCACCAGCTACAGGTGTTGGTAAGTTATATAAGGAGACGTCTAGTTTGCATGCACAGACCTCAGTATTTCAGAAGTTAAATTAGATGGGGGTATAATTGTATTGTCAGAGGCATTCATGAACAAAAAAGATTAATATATATACATATACCATTGCAGTTCTGGACTTGAGAAACCAGTCAAATCTGAATTGCGGCGAGTTTCGGATACATTGTCTTAACTCATCATAGACATTTTCTTTATCAAATCCTAGTTTGTGAAGCATACAGATTAGAAAGCGATCTTCCTCTTCAGTGTAATTCTTCCCTTTATTAGTACCATATGATATTCTTAGTTGGTGGAAAGGGGCTTTATATCTCCCAATCTGAACAAAACAAATAAGACCATATAAAGCTAAGAAATAGTTCAGAATTAGCACGGCAGTCTTTTAACTGAAAGCAATATAACACATGAAGACAGAAAACTAGATCATTTATGATCTCCTGTGCTAAAGTCACCACAAGTAAAGGACTGTAGGTAGAAGACAGAACCTTTATAAAAGCTATCTAAACCAGCAAATTGAAGTTTAGACAACAGACAGCTTTGTAATCATTCAATTAATGGCAGACTTCAGACATATCACTACATTTGAAAACAGTTGAGATCTGTCAGGATTCAAATGACAATGATCCTTTTCAACACACAAATCCTAAAGAACTGTCAAAATCAGAGTAAAAAGGCTCTTGAGACTATAGCACATGGTTCAGCACCATCCTCGTTAATTGAGTCCAACACTTTTTCTTCCTTAGAAGAGAACTAATTCATCAAACCCAAAGTGGGGAGAAAATTCTGAAAAACTGTACTACACATCTGTTCACTGCAAAACCCTGACCAGAATGAAAGCATCCTCTGCTTGGTAAGTCTTCCTTTTAAGTGCTCTAAACACGTGTGATATATACATCTACGTATTTTCATACTTATTTTCAGTTTACACAGGTCCAACAGAAATTCTGCTTCTTCCAAAGGCATGTAGTTACCAGGAGTTTATTCTACAGCACCACAAACTGTGTCCTGTGATACAGATGACTGCTACAAACCAACAGGTTAGGTCACATCTAAAGTCACCATCACATCTATCTGCCAGAACAGCACTGCCATGGGATGGAAAAGCTATAGGGAACAATTGCTGAGGACTATGCAAAGGAGGCAGATGTCACACCTAACACCTTGTCTTCATCCATCAGTGGCACTTGCAGACACAGAATCCTGTGCTTCACCTCACTGGCACCAGGAAATAAAGAAAGCAAGAAACAAGCAAACTCACCTTTGTGTCAAGTGCTTTTTTTATGCTGATTCGTCTCTGAATTCTGGCTTCTCCTCTTTCAATCTGAGCCATGATCTTCTCTATGTCCTGGAGTTCATTGCATCTTTCCCAGAACACAGCTAAGAAAACAACAATTGATTAGTTTCTTATCATGCATCTTAAAAGTCAGGGGTTTTACTTTAAAAAAGATGTTACTTCCTTTTACCAGAGTTTAGTGTTGCCTAGGCACAGGCCTGCCCTTTCCCAATAAGGAACCTTCCCTTCCTACTATCATGTGTTGCAGTATCATAAATGCTATTTTGAAGGGTTAGATATAGGAGTCCTCATTTTAACTGAGGTGTGATACAGGCCAGAAAGTTTTTTTTTAGCCAGTCACCTCAGAGAAAAAAAACCTGCTTTAATTGGAAACTGATACATCAGCAAGGGTTTTACAGAGGAAAGAGGGAGGGCAACCAAGTTGCCAAAGACAAGCAAGTGCCTAAAAGACAACTAGGTGTCTAAATAAGGTATTTTAGAATTCTTCCCATCTGCAAGCTGCGCTATACCTTTAGAAATTTAGCCCCAGGACCTTGCCAGCTGCACTACAGCGGAAAATACTTCTGAGACATCAGAGGTAAGCAGCAAATAGGACTCAGATCACTGTGTGTTCATTCAAAATGTGTTTACTGTATCCCACTCTTTCTTGAGGAGGAGGTAAAGGTTAATTACTAGTTAGCAAATACAAGGAAAAGTTAAATCTCGCCAGCTAAGCACTGTTTCTCAGCACCTCCTTTTGCAAAAACTAACAAGAACTGAAGACAGGATATAGTGAAGTGGATCACCAATAATTCATGTGTGCAGTTTAGTACAGCCTTAATTATGCAGGGGCTAAAGATGGTCAAATCCAGATCAACAGATTCAAAATCCATCACTGCAATTCTACCCTGAAAATCCTGAAGAGCAGTGCAAGAAATTCCCAGGCAGTTCAAAGCAGGAAAGCAGTGTTAGATAGGGACTCACAGAGTTGAGTTACCTGAATACTCAATGACTTCCTCTGGGGTTTTTCCTTCTACTTCTCGTGCTATATTTTCAATGTCATCACGGCCCCACTTCTCATTGGCTTTGATGAACTGGTTGAAATCTCTCTTATTCCAGTTAGTGAAGCCCTGTACAGCAATTAAGGAAACATTGCAAAGAGATTCAGAACTTGTCTGTCTCCAAATCTGCTTCAATAGGTTTCTTTAAACCACCTGTAACACTTTGACCATTCCAACAGGTTTAAACCTCTTCTTTCTCTGCAGTTTAATTTAGCAGAAAAACTGTTTTTATACTGCAGTCTCTGTAGTCTCTCCATTTAAATACTGCATTAGGATTGGTTCTCTAGTTACCTACTAGTTTCAGGTTAAGAGTTTCCAGCTCATAAATTAATCCCTCCTCCTAATATTCTCTATTATTAGGGGACTCTGTTGCAGGGGATCACCTACTTAAGAGTTAAAATTGCTCAAGTGAAGCAAGTGGTGCTTTTTGCTCAGCCAAAAAGGCCCACCAAGTGCCTCACGGATACCTGGTCACAGCCTTTCTACCTGGTCACCCTTCCTCAGAAGGTCTAAATTTCTCTTGTAATGATGACACTCAGCAGGGTCACTGCTGAAGTTATCAGCTGCCAGAATAGGCTCATTTTATATTACCAGTATCTTTCACAAATTGGTGGAAGAAATACGTTCTGTCAGCTATGCTGTGATTTAGCCACAGCTTACTGGACTGCCCTGATTCCTGACCTCTGTGATTCTGCTGTCAACAGTGAGCTGTTGCAGCACATACTACTCAAGCAAGAGAGCTTGTCCTCTAATTCTGACCTCTTGAAATCCAACATGAAAATACAATACCCAAATAAGGCATTAACCTGTTTTAAGTTATTTAGATTATGTATATGCTTCCTAATGATATACCTGTTCAGCTCATACCCTCTTTTAGAGAGGGGCACTACACACTATCAGATGTAGTTTTGGGAAACTGACCATTCATTCATCCTCCAGGGTTCTCTTCCACATGCCAATGAAAGTGTGGCAGTAGATACGCATTAAATAATGTGGATCAGAGCACATCCAGCTCTGCAGTGAGTCTGCAAAGTCCCACAGCCACGGAATAATGTCACAGTCTACAGTCAATGACAGCTTAGGAAGCCAGATTCGGATTGAGGAGAATCCAAGCACACTAATTTGGTGCACATTCTTCAAATGTATCCAAGGCCCACGACAACCCTAATGCTAAAACATTTTTTCAGCCAGAGCCAAAATTTACAGTTGTGTTAACTGCAGGATATGTGACTCAATGACCAAGAAATGCTCCTGTAACACTGGAACACACAAAACAAGCTTCAGCTGATTTCAGTCTCACTGAAGACCCAAGAATACCTGTGTTAGAAGCTTCTCTTTTTCTTCAAGTTCTTCATCATTAAGAGGCTCAGCCTCATCAATCTTGAGCTGCTCTTCCTTTTGTGCTTGGGCTGAATTTGGGAGATCAGGATTACGAGGTACCTGAAAGGTATTGCATTTTGTAAAATCTGATGGTTTTCACAGGTAATTGCTAATTGTCACTTTTCTGTTAATATAACTGAATATTTATATTATTTAAATATATTTATATTTTCTACTAATATAGCCTAATAATTTTTTCAGCTCTACATGATTTTATATCATTGAAATTCTTGTGAAAGGCAGGACAAGTACATATTCTCCCGCTGTTGCAGTAAACTGTTCCAATGTGTGAATTCAGAGAACCACACACAATGGGATGGGTTGGAAGGGACTGGATCGTTCCAATCCTGTGCCATAGGCAAGGACAGGGGACATCTCCCACTTAGACCAGGTTGTTCAAAGCCCCATCCAACCTGGCCTTGAACACTTCCAGGCATGAGGCATCCACAGCTTCTCTGGGCAACCTGCCCCTGTGTCTCACCACCCTCACAGTGAAGAATTTCTTTCCAATATCCCATCTAACCCTACCCTCCTTCACTTTAAAGCCATTTCCCTTGTTCTGTGACTACCATGCCCTTGAAAAGAGTCTCTCTCCAGCTTCCCTACAGGCTTCCTTTAGATACTGAGAGGCTGCAATCAGGTTTCCCCAGAGCCTTCTCTTGTCCAGGCTGAACAACCCCAACTCCCTCAGCCTTCCCTGCTAAGAGGTGCTCTATACCTCTAATCAAGGAAACTCTTAATTACCTTGTAACCAATTGTTTTCCTGTAGTAGAGAATCTCTTTTTCCAACAGCTCAAACAGGCGAGGAGGAAAGAACTGGAAGTCCTGTACATTTGGCTGTTTTGGAGGCCGTGGTGCCTGAAACAAAGTTTGTATTTGTCTCCCTTTCACATCCAGAATCTGCCTGCTCATAAGAACTGGTTCCAATTTATGAGCAAACAAAAAAAAAAAAAGGTCACACCATGCAAGCTACAACTACAATGAATTCTAGAAGTAAAAGACTTGTGAGAGAAGGGGAAGAGGGGTCTTTTGGGAGGAGGAGGTAGCTGGGGAAAGTCACACAAGCATCCCCTTGGACAAAGTTCAGATGTTTTAAGAAGCAATAAGGAAATCTTTCACAGGTAAGGAAAACTTACAGCTGCTTAAATAAAAACATGAAAAACCTCGATCCTGCCCTTGTAACATCCTGCAAGTATTCTCCTGCTCCTTTTTCCTCACAGAAGTTTGTTTGAAGTCCTTTAGATTTTTTCTCAATTTAAATTGTCTCCACAATTTATAAAAGTGAACAGTGCAATTTTTATGAAAAAAGACCAATTTGTCGCTTACAGCTCTAACCCTTAACCATGCATAATGAACAATTTACTTTTTAATTAGTCAACTCACCTTGGGTGCTTTTGGTTCACTGACTCGAAGAGCCTCTCTGAAGTAAGCATCCACAGCATAATTGGCTTTTCTTTCTCGTTTAGGTGGTTCAATCCACTCTGTAAATGCCAACTATAAAATAAAAAACACCCACCACCCCGAAAAAAATGCTAAGTCTTGCGAAATATTCACACCAGCTACAGGTTTTATATAAAATTAGATCTACATCTACTTCATTATAAATGCTGTAAGTGGTTTTATTTAAACTATTATCACAGATGACACTGTATTTTACCCCACACCTCTTAACTAAGTATGATTAAAACATGCAATTTAGTGCATTCCTCTGAAAGAAACTTAAAACATTACCTTCTGTTTTTCTCTGTAGTCTTCCCCTTCAAAATTATACACGCTAGATTCAGTATCCATAGTAAAATTCCTAAGGGAACTTTCGCCCATCTTTGAAAGTTTTTCGTTCATTTCCGCAGTCTTGGACGGGGGACACAGAAAAGAACAGTAGCCATTTGGATGGTACTTCGGGATTTAACATCTCATTCCCAGTCAGAACAGGAGCCGTTTTGGAAGGCACATCATTATTAAACACCTCATTCCCAGAAAGAAGCCACTCTGAAAGGTACTTCCTTTTAAAACATCCTATTCCCAGAAACAAGGGCAACCATTCTGGAAGGTACTTGATTATAAAACATCTTATTGACAACATCAGAAAAAACAAACGTGTCTGACCAACATGAAAACCCTCCACAGCAAACCCCTTTTTCTCTCCAGCTCAGAACAAAATGATGATCATCCAGGGATATACTATCTTGCCGTCACATTTAAATCTACAGGGGGCCTTCCCCTTTTCAAACTTTCTTACCTTCTTTGCACCTCTTTCCAAAATGTGGTCAATATCTTCATCTGTAATCTCACTGTCCTTTGAGGCAAACACATGTGTTGCTCCATGTCTAATCATTTGCAGCATTTCATCCTTTCCAAGTTTATTCAGGTTTTGATCCACCAATCTCCCTTAAGACAAAAACACTCAAGGATAGCAACTAACTAAAGAGTTTATGTTATGGAATGAGCAATGTAAGACTTTTCTCCCTCTTACATTTCCACATTCAAGCTAAATCCTTTTCTTTCAATAAAGAAAACTACAAATAAAGAAATTTTTTTAAAAGGAGATAACAAAAAGAGCAAGTACAATTTTGCCAAGTATTAAAGATACTTGCTGTATTATACATTAACTGTGTTCAACAAACATAATTTTGGATCTAAGATGTTTCAATAAGGAAAAAGGAAACAGCTTCAAGCTGCACTGGGAGGGTTCGGGTTGGGCATCAGGAAGCATTTCTTCACAGAAAGGGTGGTTAAGCTTTGGAATGGGCTGCCCAGGGAGGTGGTGGAGTCACCATCCCTGGAGGTGTTCAAGAAATGACCGGATGTGGCACTTGCTGCTGTGGTTTAGTTGATACAGTGGTTGATTAGTCAATGGACTTGATCTTGGAGGTCTTTCCTAACCTTAATGATTCTGTGATTCTACAACACAAGTTTGGCTATGGAGCATTTTTACAGTTTCCTGCAAATCTCAGTGAATCCTTATTTCAAAAATAAAGCTACTGATTCCATGTTACATTACTTCTCCCCATCTATTAGAAAATGGAAAGGCATTCCAGTCTCCAGATGGAAGAAGTGGAGCGCTTAAGTAAGAAAAATCTGACTATATCCACTGTACACATGCATCTCTAGGGAGGTTATATGAAAAAGTTAGTGAGGAAATGCCTACTCCTCTAGTAAAATAAATTTTCAAGTGCATGTGGCCTTTGCACTCTCTCTTCAGAGTTCAGCTGAGGCACAACATTCTAATTGACTCCTACTGACTGATCCCACCACTTTACAAAGAGGAACAAAAGAAGAGAATCCCACCCCAGCTACAAACTGCCTTCATATACTTGCCTTGCTGAATGACTATGGAATCGAGCCTGAGTTTCATTTCTGCACGTTCCACTATTCTTTCTTCCACTGTATTGTCAGTAATAAACCTGAACACTCGAACAGTCTTGGTTTGGCCAATTCTGTGCGCTCGATCCTAGGCACAAAAAAAACCAACAAAAAAATTCAGTATTTGTTTTCCAGCCTGACTGTATAATTAATTAATTAATTTTTCATTTTTTTCAACATACTAATTTATGAAACAGAATAGCATAGGTTAGTTAAATCTTTACAGCCTACTCAAGACATTACATTCATATTTCTGTTGCAATTTTTGGGGTGTTTTTTTTCAGTAACAATAAATATTGTCTCTAGGTGTCATACCTAAAAAAAACAAGTGTTTGGGGGTTTTTGTTAAATCACACAGGACTGGATGCTCCTTACCTTATGCAACCTACTGTAAAATCAAAGTATTGAAGAAATCATCTCTGTACTGACCAAAGGCTACCTTTTTCAGAATCCTTCAGTTGTGCCATGAATATTTCAAGAAAAACACAACCCACTGCCTCTCCTGACTGGCAAAACAGGAACTACTGTGATAATCAGTATTCTGAACATACACCTGTAGTGGCACCTGGAACCATCTTAGTTGAGCTTCTAGACCCCAGTTCCATCATTTTGAAATTATTTTTCCTAGAATACTTGAGAATCTACAGCTTAAGTGAAACAAATAATTAAGAGAGATTTCCAAGAGATATTTCCATAAGAGATATTTGTCACTGAAAGGCCTCATTTGTCAAAAAACCACTAGTAGTTTTTAAATAGCTTTGCTGTCTTATGTGGTCAGTAGCATTCTTCACATGTCCAAAGACTGGAGATGCATGAAAATCTACTTAAAAAAAAAACCCGGTTGCTAAAAGCAGCTTGCTCTATTACCACCATAAAAGCAGTTTGTGAAAAGTTTAATTCAACTTTTCTAATTTTCAAGGTCTCAGGGAAAATAGTGTAAACACATTCACCGCCATTCCTTGTAGAAGTGAAGCTTTTAAAGCTTTATAGTTCTAGGATTAACATACTAGATTTATTTTTTTTTAAATCAAGTATGGTATTTTCATTAAATACTACTAAGAGTGGTGTTGCACATACCCAGCATTTCCCACTGCATAAAACACTTATAGCCCAAATGTGACAAAGGGCTGCACACAGTGGAAGCTACACTGGAAATGAAAATCTGTCATACTACTCCCCTGGGCTAAAATGGCAAAATACCGATTTATTTTGGAAATACACATTTCTAGGAAAGTTTTGTGAGAAAGAAAAGAAGAACAAAACTTCCGTCTGGATTGTTACCATAGCTTGAAGGTCCACTTGTGGATTCCAGTCTGAATCATACAGAATTACGACATCAGCAGTAGCCAGATTGATTCCCAGCCCTCCTGCCCGTGTGCTCAACATGAACACAAATTTTGAGCTGTCGGGATCGTTGAAGGCATTAATGGATGCCTAAATGAATGAAAAGAAGGCATCAGTGAACCAGAAGTTTTACAAGTAGGATTTTTACTTCAATACGATATGTAAAATTTTAAATACCTGCCGTTCGTTGTGAGGAGTTTGTCCATCCAGTCTGCAGTACTCGTAATTTCGCCACATACAGTAATCTTCCAAGATATCCAGGACTCTGGTCATCTGACTGAAGATTAGAACTCTGGAGCCTGTTTGGGTAAAAAGGTTTCTTATGCTTTCACCAAAACATAAGACTTCTCAAATTCTGCAAGTCTGCATTATCAGAAAAGGAAGGGGGGCAGTTCCATGTGCTAAGAAAAGTAGTTAGAACTTCAGTCCCTGAACTCCAGTGCAGAGCTCCAGGTGCTCTTCCCATGGCAGGGTCCTGTACTTGCCATGGGACATGTTTGCCTTACTCTGTTATGTCCTTTTCCCTTTTGCTTTCTGTTGTACTCTTTAACAAAATATTCCCAGACACAGCATAGTAAGGTGACAGTAAAGAATGAGATTTTCAACTATTTGCTTGTTTTGGATTTAAAATCTCTAGAAATAAAGTAAGTTCTTCAAGAACTACCAGCTGCCAAGAACAATGTAAAAAAGATTTAACTGATTTATGTATAAATACAAACCCACATCCAGTGTACTGGAGAGATTTAGGTAAACCACAGAATATAACAAAGCTTCCCCTTCACCCTATATTCTCACGTGATTTTTTTTTTTTTTTTTTTGTCCTTCAGATTCAGGGCTAATAATGAACTCTTTTGCTTAAGATGGTAATTTCATTTGAGACCAGGCCAGTATTAATTGCAACATCAATGAGCCTCATAGCAGGAAGAAACTAAGATCAAAACAGGCTCAGTAACCACTGAGTTGTTCTTTTTTTTCAGTCTTACCATCAGCTGTATAGCCACAGTTGCTTGAGTGATACATAAAGTACAGGCTATTTTTACTTTACCAAGGGCTGAGGTTTGGATGCAGTTTTGTCCACACTCACAAACTTACCTCTACTCCTTTAGCCAAGTTATTTCACTAAGTAAACTCATAAAAGAGTTAAAATTTCTTTTAGAGTCAAAAACACTGTGGCAACTGAGTTTTACAGTAGTGTATTTCTGAGCTTTGTCCCCACTATCAAATAACTTTTAAACAACTCAGAGTTCCCCCATGCCTGAGTGCATTATAGAATACACTGAAAAAATCTCAAGTGCTGCTCAATATCATACCCAGCAAGAAAGACAAGCATTTCACAAAGGATTTGATTTTAACTCTACATGAAGACTGTGAATCTGAAATGGTACTTCATGGCAAATCAAAGAAGTGGCTAAAATACCATAAAATTACGTTTCAAATAGCTAATAATGTTAAGAAAGAAAACCTAAAGCCCAGACCAACTGACGTTTCTTTGGTCTCAATTTAGCTGCGATGAAAAGGATTAAAAAAAAAAAAAAGGAATCAAAACACTTCAGCACAAAAAGCCTACTGCACAAAAGGACTATTGATCCAATTATTTCTGAAGGTACATCACAAATTGTATTTGTATCAACTATTTAAGATACAGTGCTTGACAGGCTGGTATCTTATTAGAAACCAACAAAAATCCTAATTTTAATCAGGATACGTGGAAACATTAGGCAGCACTGACTTTCATTTTTGTCATTAAACCAAAAAAACCTCTCAAAAAAAACGAGAAATGAGATGCCATACCTTGTTCTTTCAACTTGGGTAGCAATTTATCCAAAACTACCATCTTGCCACTGTTGGTGACCAAATGCATATCTGTTGTATAAGGTGGGCCAGGCTCTGCCCCATCAAAGAGGTAAGGGTGATTGCAACATTTTCGCAGCTGCATGAGGATGTTCAACAGCCTCATCTTGTCCAGCTTCCCAGCCGAGTTCAGGATGTCTATATCCTTCATCAAGATCCGTGTATACCTACATCAAAGAGAGGAAAAGCTTTTGTAGCTCTGAAACAATGTTTGTCTTTTCTTTAAATGATAAATAAGAGTCAAAAACTCATCCTCCCCCTCATTTCACCAGGTAACTCCCCCTGATATACATGGTTTTGTGATCACAGAAGTGTCACAAGGAAATACGTACAACTTGGGAGTACAGCAGAATTAAACCAAGTTCCACACAATGTTCAAGTCACAAACAAACAGCACATTCCTTCTGAGCCTTAACCACAGCAGACTCAAGAGTGTGTATTAATTACCATTCTCGCTGCATTTTGCTGAGGCCCACATAAATTTTAACTTCCTTCTTGGGAGGCAAGCTTTTCTCTACATCAGCCTTAATCCGACGCAGAAGGAACGGTCGTAGCACCTGAAAGAGGTTGCATCAATTAACTGTATTTTGGAAACTGAAACATTGATCAGGTCAGTAGACAAAATGCAGTGCAGATATTCTCTATCACAGAAGCTCAAATACATGACATCAGACAATCTGAAAAAGCAGACACATTATTTGCTATACATGGGAATATACATGTGCTTTCTTCGGAAGACCTAAAGATGACGCCAAAATCATCTTTCAGATGGTTCTATGCCCCTCAATTTAAATCTTGCTTGATTGAAACACTTATAGTCTCTTCATAGCCAATATTTTTCATGAAAGCAATTCAGAACCCTGAAAGCCAGAGCTACTCACCCTTCTCTCCCTTCCAAAACAATTTCCTTTTCAAGAGAAAGATCTTCTGAGCTTCTCCAATCTACACTGAAAGTCTACCACAGTTTCTGGAATAATCTCTCTTATGTTCTACAACTTAGATTCTATCCCAAGAAGCATTAGGAGAATTGTTTAGAATCTAACTTAGATAAATGTAACACTTGTACAAAAGGCAGCCAGACTCACCATATGAAGGCGCTCCACCAGTTTTTGATCCCCTAGACAATTGTTTGTATCAAACCACGAATCAAAGTCCTGTATCAACAAAATCATGGGTTTATAAGAGTCTTCCTTTCCAGGTGCACTGTCATCACAATGGTGAATAAGTGATTCTCTTACATAGGCTTTTACTTACATAGTAAGTAAAAGAACAATCACCCTGTTTGGCCTATTTTAATGAAAAGCTCTCTAACACAAACATTGCTTACTGTCAATCCCTCCTTTATCAGTAACTGACACTCCTAACTACACATATTCAAGTCTGGAAAACCAGCAAAATTAATTTAATTTGATTAGCAGAAACAAAGACTTACTTCAGCTGAGTTAAAGACGTCTGGCAAAAGGAAGTTGAGAAGTGCCCAGAGTTCATGTAAGTTGTTCTGAAGTGGAGTTCCAGTTAATAGCAGCCGGTTCGTAGTCTTGAATTCCCTCACAATTTCTGATAACTGAAGGACGTTGAGACATGAACAAATACAAAAACATTACTAGTCCCCACACCACCACCAATAACCCACATAAATCTCTCTTTCGGTGTAAATTACCTTTGATTTTTCATTTTTAATCCTGTGGGCTTCATCTATAACAAGATACCTCCAGTTGAACTTTTTGAATACTGACTTCTCTTTGATAAGCATTTCATATGATGTTACACACACATCCCATTCTCCAGGCAACAACACATCTCTGACAAAGGCAGCCTAGACAACAAGGTGACAGTTACTGAGGCTTTGTCAAATCTAAACCAAAAAGAACACAGCAGCACTGTTACAATTTTCTCATTTGAAGATTCACTGGGCTTTGTTGGTCTACAGGGTGTAATTGCCTTCACAAAAGGAGAGCACAAATCTTTGGACAAGGAATTACAAACACAAAGCGACGAAGCAATAGCTTTGTAAATAGGCAGCACTTGCATGTTTTACTGTTTAACCACTAGAAATCCAACTAATATCCTTCCCTGTGAAGGAAAGGCAAAGGACAGCAAGATCACATGCTGGATTTACACGGGAATACACGGGGAAAACCACCACACCAAAACTTACTCGCTGGTCTTTGTCCCCGATCAAGCAAACGGCTCGAAGTGTTGGGACCCATCTCTTGAATTCATTCATCCAGTTTTGCAGAGTGGACTTAGGAACTAACACCATGTGAGGTCCAGGAATATTTCTGTAGTGTTTCATATAGCCAAGAAGAGAAATTGTTTGCAGTGTCTTCCCAAGACCCTGTAAGACACATTAAGGTGTTAGGAAAAAAAGAACCCCAACCCTCTCAGAAAACACCTTTAAGAAAACTCAAGAGTGAGCTCTGAGTACAGCATGGAAAGCACAGTAGCCTGAACAAAAGAGTGAGAATATGAAAGACAGTGCAACTCAAAAGGGCATCAAAGTCTTGGTCAGGAAAGTGAATTCCACCACTTAATTAAAAAAAAGGAGTGACAGTAATGTTTTCAAATCTTGGATTATGAAGTTAGAATTTTGCCTTACCTTTTAAATAAGACAAGAAAACATTACATAGGATTTTGTTTTGTAGAGTAATGGGTACTCATATAATTTAAGAGGTCAAACTTCAAACTGGATGTACATATTCTCTCAGAAGACTTAGAAGTCTTAATTTATTCAAATACTTATTAAATAACAACTCACTTTATTAATATTTTGTATTATAATATTAAATTATTATAATAGTAATTAGGTTTTTAATTAATTTTTTAAGTAGGCTTTCACAGGCCAAAAATTACATCAGTTTATGTGAGAAGAAAGCCAAACAAACAATTGCATAAGTCAAAGAAGAAAACAAATATTGAGCTTCTGTAGAAGTACTTCAAATATCTGGTTCCTTTTTCACCTAATTAAAACCTATATCCAGCATATAACTTTAACTAAAACAAAACAGAGGACGACCTGAAAAAAACAGCTCATTCCTCTAATTAAAAAATATTACGACTCAAACACATGGGAGGTACAAAATCCAAAAACCATCAGCACGAGTTATGTCTGGTTCTAAAATTCAAGTATCTGTCTTCAAAATAACCACAATCCACCTGGTACAAGATGTGGAAAAGTGTTTACAAGCTGTGTGAAAGGCATTAATAACTTCAAAAGTATTAATGCCTAAGAAGGATAAAAAATAATCTATAGTAATAAATACTGTAACCCCTCAACATTAAATGGATTTTGGAATACCACAAATCCAAGGACTTGTAACACCTCCCTGTTGTTTTTGTTAAAACAAGTCTGCTCCATTTAGAAGAGTTCCCTGAGAAAAACCCCACAACTCCTCTCTCTATTGATAAGCATGTATGCTGAAGAAAATCTTTGATGTATTTCAGAATTAAGCATGTTACTAAGCAATAATTTAAACTCATTTGTCTCTAACTTATCTTGAGGAAGTTGTATTACACAGAAATGACAAGACATGGGAAACACAGTATCTTGAAATTAGATTTTTGTTTTTTCTTATCTGCTCCTTATGAAAAACAGATGCAACTAAAATCACTAAGAGGATAAAAAAACATCTGTTTGTGAAACTACTACAATTTCTTCTGCATTCATCCCTTGTCTTTTTGGGGGAAAAAATAAAAGCTACTGTGGCCAGTGCTGACTGAAATGTCCATGATCATGCTGTGTAAGATATTTTAACACAGCTCTCTAGCTACATCTATCTTTGCATCATTTTTCCTAGAAAATTTCCCACTGCTGTAGATCTTGCTGCAGAGATCAATCCACATGGGACACTCACACCCTGACATCTATCTGTTAGTTCTGCCCTAAAGACAGGAAGTGTTTCTGCATTTGTTCCTCTTTTCATATGACACTCTCCTCACAAGGACAGCTTGAGAATACCAAACAAAATACCCACAATTTAGAGGGAAAAAAAAAGAGGGCATGTCATTCTATGAAACAACTCCCCTCCATCAAGTTCATGTTTCTAAAGTTTGACAGATTCCTTTTTCATATGCCCATTCCCAAACCTGCATGCACAATTTAAATTATGAGACCTGTGACACTTTTAATATTTAGTGACTTAGAGCACACTAGACTTTGCAAATTATATATTGCATTTTGTGTTGTTAAAAATCCCATATACATCTATCTATAAATGTATATAGCTGGCCTAAAACGGTGGTGTGTTGCATGTGTTCTTAAGCCCTCAGAAACACAGGCTGTGTGCATACCATTTCATCTGCCAGGATGCCATTGATGCCATTTTCATACAGAGAAATGAGCCAGTTCAGTCCTCGGATCTGATAATCACGCAGCTTCCCCCACTTCACATCTAAAAGACATAAGAGACTGAGAGATCTGCAAAAACTTACAAAATAATTTCACCACCTGCCTGTTAAGTGACAGTGATTATCAAAGCTACAGAATAAAGGCAAGTAGTAAATTCATGTAATAAATTCCAAGGACAATGCAGACTGGAGACAGCAACACATTAGTTTTGTTTCTGCAAGCTGCTCCAACAGCTTGGTTTTCTGCAAGAACCCACAGCACGTAGAAATTACAACTCTATCATCACCCTCTAAAGCAGAACACAGTCAAACGTTAAAACACACAATACTGAATTCGATTAAATGAACTGGACGTTGTTAGGTACTTTAAATTCTATCAGAATATAGGTTACATGTGTAAAAATGGGGAGATGACAGACTTCAAAACTCTTTCTTAGTAACTGAAGTATAGCAACTGGGTTTCTAAAGGACAAGACTCACTGGATCATCTTTCTAGACTGAAAATAAACAGTCCCTCAATAATATATTTTGTCCCATTAGATAGCTTCTGGATTTTTTTCTCTCCTTCTGTCCACCCAGATTAATTCACTATCCTTGTGGAGAATGAAAACAAAGAGGGGGAAAAAAAAAAAGGCAACACACATGATGGAGACTCTTCAAATCGAGTGCAGACATTAGTAGTCTTGGAGCTCTCTGTTAACAGCTCCTCGTCCTCCTCCTGCTCTGTTCTGCGGTGCCGGTAGCTGAAACAGTCCAAGACAGGAATAAGTTTCTGATAAACTGAAAAGACATGAAGCTGTTCCAAAATTACAGATCGTGTCATTGCAATACAGAGCACAAACACCCCAAGAAGTTTCTAGGGAGATTTTTCAGAAGACCTCATGCTCAGCAGGCTCAAGGAGCAGCCCAAGGTGCCTGGGAAAGGATCAATGTGTGCAGCAGTACTGGAGAAGGCAGGGAACGAATTAGTTCTGCTGCACCCACCAAACCCCAGGTATGCTGCAGCCACACAAGCTGCAATGAAGGCAATCCAAATCCCTGGAACAGGACAACAGCTCAGCAAGTTTAACTTACATTTCTAAAGTACACTAAGACCTTAATTACAGTACAAGTTGGCCTGTGTGCCATCACTCACTCGCCAGCTGACAGTAAAGTCTGTTTCTCATCCTTCTTTATTCGTGGACGTCCAGGCTTCATTTTTAGAGGTGAAGTTGGAGTTTTCTGAGCAGCAGGCTGAATGAAATGAGCAAAGAGCTCAGTCTGCTTCAACAGATACTCAAATCTGTTTGCTCTGTCTGTTTGCTGTTGACAAAGGAAAATTAAATGGAACAATTGTGAGACATGACAGTATGTATTCACTCCAAACCTAAGAATACTGTTTAAACAACAGATTCACATTTCCTTATATACACAGAAAATATGATTAACATCCACGTAACTGCTGCTGAAAGATTCAATATTCTCATTTTGGGCCAAGGCTTGCCTTTGCTATGCAGCAAGACCAAAGCTGCAGGACAGAGCTGTGCCAGGACTGAAATCTGACTTTGGCACACAGACTGCACCAGCCTCACTAGATAAGACCAAAGTCCCCTTAGCACCTTTCTTCTGTCAAAAGCTATTTTTTTATACCCACCCACCATGCCTAGGATTCTTCAATGAACTTATTCATCTCACCAACCTGGCAGCAACTACTTTCTACTACACTGGTGTCCTGCCTGCTCAGCGAGATAAGCCACCTCACTGGGGTGTCAGATAAGCAGCCGAGCTGGCATGAAAGGGGGCAGTGAGGGCACAGCAGCCCATAGCTACAGGCCAGAACATCTCTTTCAGCAGCAGAGACCTTAGATATTCTCAGCCTAACTTGCCAGGCTGCCCCCTTTGATATGAGCTGCTATTCCTGCTGTGCAAAAGAAAGATTACAGTAGAAAATATTAGTATCTGAAGGGTTCAGTTTCTTTGAGACAGGTTCCTTTTGGAATCAACACACCCTCCTAAAGCCACATCAAAACTTTGAAGAGACAAACAAGATGGAAAACAGCTCCAAGGTTAACAGCAACCACTCTGACATTCTGCCAGCTGCCACAACATAACCTGGTATTTTGCAATTTGCAGCAGTTACAGGAAGTCAGTTTTCATAGTAAAAAGGAACATATGTTCCAGACTTCTGCAATGCCAGCTCTGTGAGTGTTCTCCTCTTCAAAGCAAGCAGATCCTGCTCTATGCAAGAGACAGGAAGACAAAATGTGAGAGAACAAAGAGACCGGGAGAGAAGTCTGTCTGTACCACAGAGGACTCACTCGCTCTAACCTTGGTTTAAGCTTGATTGACACACATCCCACATCCACTCAAAGTTTTCCTAGATATGCTTTGTAGGGTTTGTTTTGTTTTTCTTTACTTTGCAACAGTTTCTGAGGTTTAAACTAGGTAAGATCTTCCCACTATCCAAATCGCTGACCCTTATTTTAGAGTCCTTGTTTCACTGACTGTTCCAAAGAGAAGCAGAAGAGATTCAAGCTGCGCTGCAGAAGATTCCTAGTTCTAAAATTTCAGTGAGGAATCTTCAGCAGGTTTTGGCCCTGCACACATGTCCCCACACTGGCTTCCATTGCACTTAAGGATGTTCTTTTAAGAGACTAACAAACATTATCTGTATCTCTCAGGCAGGACACACACAAGAACAGGCTGTACCCTGCAACCTTGATCTACCCTTCTACCAACAGAGGCACTTTTCCCATTTTCTTTTTCAGTGCATCTTCTGATTATTGTGACAGTAAAGCACAAACCCCCTCATAACTGTGTCTGTCTCAAGACTAAGGGAGACACTTCCAAATCCATTTTCGCCAGTTTGACAGAAAGTAGCACAAAGAAATCAGCAGAAGATGACTGGGTTATTTTCAGCGCCAAGAAATAACACAGGAAGCAGGAATTATAAGAATCAGTTTCACTTTCCTATGAAGAAATTCTACATGAAGTCACAGACACCAGAATTAAGAACAGGAAGAAATGCAAATAGGGAGAAACAGAGAAAGAAAACACAGTGAGATGGTGAGGGATGGATGGCTCCACTTCTTACATTACAAAAAGTAAAACAAAACCTGTATTATAAAAATTAAGGAAAATAGCAAATTCTCTCCTTTCTAACCCGTGAAGCACAGAATCATTCATCTTCAGAATCCTGAGGACTCTAGAGCTCCACAAAGGAGATCGCTAGAGAATCTTTCCATTCCAGACTGACAAATGGAATACTCAGCTCTTTATAACCCCCTCCCTTGCCTACAGGATGGACAGCTCTATAGAAAACTTTAAAATGCTGAAAATGAGAAGGGTCTAAGAAGCCTTTTCCTGGATATTTTCTGGTTTCAAGTAACTCACGTATTTTTTAATAACTAGACAAAATTTTATAAATCCAGTTAAGACATTTCAAACAAACAGAAAACTCTGGATAAGCTGTACACACTCCCAAATACCACATACCATTTTCTCTTCATATGTAGGATCTGTTTCCTGTATTTCCTTTTGTTTTGCCAGCAATGCATCATCAAAAGACTCCTGAAATAAAAAAGAAAAAAAACCCTCTGAAGAAGAGAAGATACCCATGTAAAGGAGAATAAGCTTGTTTCAAATTACATCAAAGCAGCAAAAGATGGCTGTGCCATCTGATGTGGATGTATGGGAGTCAGCTTTCTATTATTTACTGCAGAATTACCTGGAGATGGATCAAAGATCCCTGCCAGTGGGTGAGGGACACAGCTAGGTCTCTGTAATCCGATTTAGCTCCATCATTAAAGCATCGCATCACATGAATAAGAGAGACAGCTGTGGTCCAGGAGCTCAGCATGGCCCTGGCAGGGGGCTGAGCCAAACCCCTCCTGACGCTGGCTCTGGAGAGGACTGAGAAAGCACTAGCTCCAGGACTGAAGCAAGAGTAATTTCAATGTGTTTTCCTATCTCCAGGTTCCCCAAGTACCTCATCATCCCTTATCAAGGGAACAAATCTAAACGAGAACCCAGACAGCAGTTTTGTCCTGAAAGCTGAGCAGGAATTTAGAAAAGCTGTATTTTCCCCCCCGTGTAGTTTATTAGGTCGAATAATCGTTATCACCAACTGTACCACTAACAACAGAAGAACAAACTGGTTGGGAGGGGGCAGTCCTCCCTCATCCCCTTCCTGCCAAATCCTTAACACACTGCCTTCAATTACTCTTCCAGATCAGGGCTGCTTTATCCCTGTCTCTCTTGTTATTAGGTTAACTCTTTCCGCCTCATCTCCCACGCGTGTTTTCATCTCCTGTTGTTACAACTAAAAGCAACAAGATACTCCTTCCCCCATAAACAACGCTAATGATACAAAATAATTCCCGAAAGGAAACAAACGAGGCGCCTTCAAAACGATGATGAACCATCTGTTCAGTTGAGCCAAGTCAGAATTCAATCCTTAGCGGCCAGTGCAGAACAAAGGAGCAGGAAAAGTAAGAAACACACGAAACAAAGGCTGGCAAAGCACGGGATGCTTGTGGGCGGGTATTTCCTCGCAAACCTCCGCAGGTAAGTGAGGCACGTGGAAATAAGGAAATCCCAACACCAGTGAAAACACAAAGAATTGAGCGTAGTAAGCGATGGCTAAAGCTCTGCCGAAGCCACAACCAAAACCTCTCATTCGCCTCTCACCGGGCTGTGCCAACACCCCCAGCGCACAAGCGCGGGACCGTCGGAACTCCCGTCCAGAATTCCCACCTCTCTCCCAAAACACCACGGCAGAGGAGCCCCCTGACCCCCGAGCTCACCCTCAGCCTTGGCCGAGCCAAGCAGCCCTTCCCACGGCCCTGACCGCCGGGGAGGCGCTTCGACTTCAACTCGGCTTTGGGAAATCCCTCCCGAAGGTGGGAAGGAGCCGCCTCGGCGGCGCTGGGAGAGCCCTGGCACACACGCCTTCCACAGGCTCCCGCACACGCTCAGCTCCAGCCTGGGGACTGCCCTGTTTCTGCAGGTTCGAGCACGACTTATTTCCCACAGTGCTCCGGCTACTTGTTCATCCGAAAAACCCACGGCGGCATTTGCAAATTTATTCAGAACGAGTAGGTCGGACAGCCCAGCGTGACTCAGAGCACAGAACACCCAGCGCCGAAAGCAGGACCGACCAGTTTCCTCCCATCACTGGAGAAACAATGCCGCGGCACAAGGAGCATCTCCAGGCAATCGCTTCGAACCCCTTGGAATTTCTGGAATACACGCGGCACCTGTTGGCAAAACAACCCCTCCAACAACCCACTTCCCACCCACCCCTAAAA
>VXBA01002083.1:0-24794 GCA_013399895.1 Serilophus lunatus
CACTCAGCCACCCTGTGGATCACTGGCCTGGAGGTAACAAACAATCCCCAGGTGGATAATGGTGAGTCAAAGTTGCTGGGATGAGGTGCTTGCCAAGGTGGCTGCATGGTGCCACCCCCATGAGAAAGCCCGACGTCCTAGGGAAGGCTCCCTGTGGGGTGGCTGGAATGCCTGTCCTCGAGCCCTGGTCTCTCAGGCCCTCTGTTTTCACTGCAGGTGTGAGCCTTCCATCCAGCCTCCTCCTCCTGCTGCTTGGCATCCTGCTGGAAAAAGGACTCCTTGGTGGGCTCCTCTTCTTCCTCTTCAAGCGCACAAAGAAGGAAGTGTCACGGATGGTGCCCTGTCCTGCTCCGAGTCATTCCCCAGTTCCTCAAGCTGGGTTGCAGGGCTCGGCCACCACCAGCTCTGTCATGTGAACATGGAAATAAACGACCAGAACGCCGAGGCTGCCCTGAGCTACTCTGTGCTGCCAGCCCCGGGCACCCGGCCCTGCCCGTGGCCTGTACTCGTGCCCTCCTCCTCCAGGGCTCCGATGCTGCCCATCCCCGTGCCCAGTGCCCGGTGCTGCCCATCCCCGTGCCCAGTGCCCGGTGCTGCCCACCTCGGTGCCCGGTGCCCAGTTCCCGGTGCACGGTTCCTGGTTTCCAGTTCCCGGTTCTCAGTGCCCAGTTCTCGGTGGCCTTCGCTGCCCATCTCGATGCCCGGTGTTCAGTGTCTGGTGCCCGTTTGCCGGTGCCCGGTGCTCAGTGCTCGGTGCCCATTTCTCTGTTCCCGGTTCCCTGTTCCCGTTTCCCGGTGCCCGTTTCCCCGTTCCCCGTTCCCGGGGCAGCGGCACCTCCCTCCCGCCAGGGGTCGCTGTGCGCGGGTGTTTCCGGCCGGGCGGGTTTGGCGGCGCACGCGGGGGCGGCGCGGGGCGGCCCGGCGGCGTTTGGGCGCTGCACCGCGGCAAGATGGCGGACAGGGAGGAGGCGCTGAGGGAGTTCGTGGCCGTGACCGGCGCCGAGGAGGAGCGGGCGCGGTTCTTCCTCGAGTCCGCGGGCTGGGACCTCCAGGTACCTCCGCCGCTGCTCTCCGTCCTCCCCAGCCCCGCTGCTGGGCTCGGCGGCGCCGCGGCGTTGGCGGCGGGGAGCAGCGCTGGGCCGGCGCTCGTGTCCCTCAGGCTCCGGCCTCGCCCCCGCCCGGCCCCGGGCTTAGCCCTTGCGGCCGGACCGTGGCCTGGTTGGGGCCGAGGCTCGTCGTATTTCTGTCGTTCATTTTCTGTCGCGGGGAGGGGGACGGCGGCTCTGGGAGTTGCCGGGTTTGTGGAGGTTTTCCTGGAGTGCCGGCGGGGTTGTCAGTACTGTGCTGTCAGCGCTCTCAGCAGCGGCCCCAGCGCCCCCAAACTGAGAGGGAGTCAGCCCCTGTTCTGGTCTGCACCTGTCCCTGGACTGTCTGGGTGTGTTACACTCCGCGTCTGGTCGTGGATGGCACAAAAGCAGCTGTTTCAGAGCAGTATTTTTGGCATAGGCCTTGTAAGTGCTGCAGAAGAAGGGCCCTGACATTCCCTGGCAGGGAAGGTGACATCCCTGCAGCAGTGAGTGTCCTGCCATGACACAGCCAAACAGCAGAACCTGCCAAGGCCTCGTCTTTGCCAGGGCCTGCAACGGGGGGAAATGGCACCAAGTGTCCTCAGTGTGAGGTGCCTTAAGAGGTCCAGCGTGACAGATGCTTCAGCTGGGTTGGTGGTGTGTGTTTTCCCTGTTTCTCTGAAGTATTTGCTCTCACCCTGAGAAGCTCTGGTGGTTTTCCTTTCCAGATCGCCCTCGCCAGTTTCTACGAGGACGGGGGTGATGAGGACATCCTGACCCTTCCCCAGCCCACACCCAGCTCCATATCCAGAGGCACTGGAGCCAGGTGAGGAGGGAGCTTCAGCTCCATCCTGGAAATCTGAAAGCACTGATGGGTGTTAATTTTCAGGAGAATTAGCCCTGTGTTCAGATTTGTTTCACCTTGTCTGGCTCTCTGGGCATTGGGAAAGCCTGAGCATTTGTGCATCACCAGCACGGGTGACATTGCACAACTAATCCAGAGATAAGTTTGGAAATCTTGGCTCATTGCTCAGGAAAAACTGGATTTTGTCTTTTGAGGTTAGAGTGTCAGGTGGTGACACTTTCACTTGAGCAGATCGTGTCTCAAACAGATTCTGTGATTTTGTGTGAGACCTGGTCTGATCACGTCGAGCATTCTACAAAAGACAAAGAAAAAAGTGAATTTTGCCTTACCAAATCCCTGTGAAGAAGGGGAATGATGCCCAGTTTTAAAGAGGAGTTGTTGGGTGTGTTTTTTAAAGAGGAGTTGCTGGGTGTGTTTTGAAGGAAAAGCGCTCTCTTGGGTCGGGCGTTGGTGAATAGAGTCCACCTTACAAAAGGAGCCCAGTTTCAGCTGGGAATGTTTCAGTTGGGAATGTGTCTCAGGGCTGACATCCTTCTTGCTGGATCTTTGCAGTGACCATCGAGTAACTTCGTTCAGAGACCTTGTGCATGCACAGGAGGAGGATGAGGAGGAGGAGGAAGGCCAGCGGTGAGTTCCCAGCTCAAGCCCTGGGTGTTTATCCCTCCCCTTTTGGGATCACTTGCTGCTTGTGTATAGGTTTTTAAAAATCAGATTCATGTCTATATGAAATTTCTGTAGTGAAACATCTGAGGCTTGACAGGGCAGGTTTGTCAATGCAAAGAGCACTGAGAGCCTAAAGTAGGATGTGGAAGCCCTGGGTTAAGAATAAAAACCAGCCCAGATCCTCATTTGTGTTCACAGAGGATGGAAACGTGGGAATAATGCAGGGATTGGTTTTGTTTCTGCTTGGGGTCTGTGGTTTTATTTTGGTTGGAGTTTTGGTTTGGGGTTGTTTATTAAGTGCTGCTTAAGGGTGGTGTAACAGAGTGTGGAGGGGGAAAGAAAAACAGGAACATGGAATACTAGTGGGAAAGTCTACAATGTCAGCTGTAAGTAGGTAAATACCCTTAAGGTTGACAGAGTAGTTAAATGGAATGGAACTGATGTATCTGAAGGGGTGGCTTAGCCTGGATGGACCATGGTCTGCAGGCAGCTGGGAGCTCACTCTGTGTGTGTTACAAACCATCTGGAAACAAATAAACCCAGTCTTCCAGAAATGCTTAATTGCACTTCACTGACTGTGCATCCATTGCTTCCAGTTGAGATCCACCCTTTGTGTGGCATGAACGTGTGCCTTCCCTCAGAATTCCAGCTGGATGTTTCTCTGACAGGTCAGAGACTTGCTGGAAGCCTCGTTCAGCCGAGTAATGGAGCTGATACTGGTATTTAAAACTGGGCTTGTCCCTCTGGGCTGCTCCTCTTGCCAGGTCTGAGACTTTTTACCACTTTATTGCTATTGATCCACAGGTATTTTTACAGTAATTGACACAAAAAGAAACTCTCTGCAGCACAGGAACTTCCACGTGGCTGCAGTGGGAGACGCACTGGCAGTAGCCAATATTTGTAATTCCGAGGTGTTTTACTGAGCTGCACAAACAGAACCGCTGGATCCTCTGCCCTGACCAGCAGCTGTGTGATTCCTGTTAGGTTTTATGCCGGTGGCTCAGAGAGAAGTGGCCAGCAGATCGTGGGTCCTCCGAGGAAGAAGAGTCCCAACGAGCTGGTGGAGGATCTGTTCAAAGGCGCCAAGGAACACGGCGCGGTGGCCGTCGATCGGACGGCCAAGAGCGGTGGTGAGACGAGCAAGCCGAGGGTGAGGAGGGATGAGCTCTTCCTTCTGTTCCCTGTTTCAGTTAAGGCTCCACCGTGCCAGCTCTTTGGTCCTGAGGACTCCTGGAATTACCTCGACAGCTAAGTCTGGACTCCTCTCTTAGTGCAGCTCCATTTTGTGTGTCACAGTGGCAAGAAAAGCTGCTTTCTTGTGTCGTACTGATGAACCTGCTGAAGCTGTCGCTGTGCCTGCAGGGTTGCTGGTGTCTCAAAGCCCCTGTTCATCCATCCACAGGGGTGGTGGGGAAGGGAAGCAGCTCTCCTGGGTTTGTGTGGTTCTGTAACCCTTTGCCTGCCTCTCTCTTGCAGCCTTTTGCAGGGGGAGGGTATCGCCTCGGGGCTACTCCCGAGGAGGAATCAGCTTATGTGGCAGGAGAGAGGAGACAGAACTCTGCTCAGGATGTGAGTATCTGTGCTCAGGTTTGTAGATGTCACCCAAGGGATTTCTCTGCTCCAGCTACAGAGCTTGCCAGTCTCAAGAGTTATAAAGCTTGATAGAAATTCACAAGGAGAGAAATATGGTAAATCCTGCTTCCTGTGGGATTTCCGAGTAGAAAATAGTAGATAACTGGGCCTTGGGTAAGCAGGTTTCTGATGAACTTTTAATTAAAAATATGAGTATTCCTTAGAAGTGCAGATTGGGAAAAGTAGTGTGCACAGAGCACTGGGCAATTAACTCTTCGTTATCCATTGAAAAGATTGGAGCTCACAGCATCAGTGTGAACGTCCTTGGTGCTTGGTTTGTGACCAAACATGTTTCTAGGCCATGGTGGGAGCCTGGTTTAGGCTCCTCCCCCAGCACACTCCTGTCTCTTCAGCCACATCTCTCAAAAAGGGGACTGTGGTGCCACGTTCTGGGAATAGACACGTGGGCATTACATACAAAGCCAGTGCTTTGAGTTTTTCCCTCAGCCTAGAGTTGCCTGGCTGGAATGTTTTCTGCACCTTGAAGCAACTCTGCCTGTCAGGAACTTCTTACTTTGTATCAGTTTTTGTCACCAGGATGCTCAGTGAGGCTGATTGTTGTTTGGGGGCTGCTGCAGGTGCACGTTGTATTGAAGCTCTGGAAGAGTGGATTCAGTCTGGATAGTGGGGAGCTGAGGAGCTACCAGGATCCGTCCAATGCCCAGTTCCTCGATGATATCCGCAGAGGGTACGTAGTGAGAGGAGAAAAGGAACAGCTGTTTTCTGAAACACAAGTGTTTCTGGAAGCCAGGGTGCTGAATCCATGGCACATTTCACCTGAGCTTTCTTGTAAGAAATTAATTACTCTTAATATGGAACATTTGGTTGAAGTAAAAGGGGAGTGGCTTTGTTTTGTGTGAGGCCTTGAGAGTTTGAAGGGAACAAACAGATGTTCATATTTGGGCTGAGATTTCTGATGCATCACGTCACTCCAGGTGACATGGAAAAAGTAACCTGTAATTTGTGTCTCTCAGTGGGGCGGTGTGCCCTGTTAATTAAGCAAGGCCACACTGTGATTCCTGAAATTCCAAAAGTTTGGGGCTTTTTCTCCACACTTTTCTGCCTTGGTACTTCAGGGACTCTCTCTTTGCAGGGAAGTCCCAGCCGAGCTGCGCAGGTTAGCACGGGGTGGACAGGTGAACTTGGATATGGAGGATCACCGTGATGAGGAGTATGTGAAACCTAAAAGTGTTTTCAAAGCTTTTACTGGAGAAGGACAGAAGCTGGGCAGGTGAGAAGATGGTGACACTGGGTTACTCTGTGTGTGATGTGAGAGGGTCACTCAAGAGCCTTGCTGGAGGGGAGCCTTTTGATTCATCTTTCTAAAGGAAAGGCACTGGGTGCCTGTGGGATGGGAGGTGTTCCTTTAAGGAAACAAGGTTCACTGGCTGTGAGGTGGTTCAGCCCCTCCCTGGCAGGAGGCAGGTCCTTGGTTTGGAATCTCCAAGGTATGTCATGCAGGAGCAGTTTCCAAGTCACACACTGCCCCTGTTTCCATGGGGATGTAAGGACCCATGATGAGGTATTAAAGGAGATGGTAGAGGTGAGCTGTAAGACAAGTTCCTGCTGACTAGCTGACTCCTAAATTCTCACTTCCAGCTTGCTTGGAGCCCTGGTAGTTGGGTGCAGCAGGCAGTGACCTTGCTGCCCGATCCTGGCTCCTTGCAGCCAAGTGGGTTTGGTTTCTAACAGCCCCTCTTGTGTCTCCCTGTTGCCAGCAACGTGCCCCAGGTGATGGGCACCAGCTCACCAGCCCAGCAGGCAGAGAACGAAGCCAAAGCCAGTTCTGCCATCGCCATCAATGAGTCGGAGCCCGTCACCAACATCCAGATCCGGCTCGCCGACGGCGGGCGCCTGGTCCAGAAGTTTAACCACAGTCACAGGTATGAGCAGGAAACACAGGGAAGGCCTCAATGGCACTGCAGACCAGGCACAGGTGGAGCAGGTGTTAAAATCATGGTTTACTGCCAAAGGGAGCTCTGGGGAGCCTTCTGTAAAGATGAAGAGGAATAAAATTATTGTGGGTTTTTAAGGCAATAACTGTTGGATAGGATTTGCTTTCTAAATAGGGATAGATTATAGCCAGTAATACCACACCTGGGAAGGTCAGTGTTAGCAGCAACGCTTTCCTTGATGTCACCTGTAAAAAACTGGATCCCTTCTAAGAGCTTTAGAAACTGTCAGATAATGAGGAACCTGGTTCAGTTATTCTTCCTCAGTTTAGACTTCTCTGTGGGACTGTTCTCTGTGCTGAGTGGAGCACCAAGGGATGGTCTTAGCACAGTTCTGTTCCCTTGGACAATGAAAGCTGGCTTAGCTACCCCACTGCTTCATTAGTCTGCTCTCCTGAAATCCTGCTCACCTCACCGCTCCAGTCCCTGTAAGAGTCAAGCCCAGAGCAAAAAGTTACAAAAACCTTTGTCTATGATTGAGTTCAGGAAATGGATCCCGTGTCAGTTTGTTAAATCTGTTCATCATGAGGGCTTTGGAAGCTTTTGGTTTCAAATAACCCCCTGACAACACAGACAAAGGACACTGATCCGAGCCTGTAGCCCGTAAAGCAGCTGCTGCTATTTCACTAAATGGGAGCCCAGGGAGGAGCAGATTGACTCAGAATAGTCTGGCTGTGGCCTGTGATGTGAGCTGGAAAACAAGTGCAGCACAGGTTTGTAGAGGCTGTCGAGTAACAGGATCACCCTTGTGTGTTTGATCCCTTTGGACAGGATCCGTGACATCCGGCTCTTCATAGTAGATGCTCGGCCAGCGATGGCTGCCACCAGTTTCGTCCTCATGACCACCTTCCCCAATAAAGAGCTGACTGATGAGAACCAGACCCTGAAGGAAGCCAACCTGCTCAACGCTGTCATCGTTCAGCGGTTGACATAAAGGAGCCCCAGCTCTGGCCACACACCTGCCACAGTGCGCGGGCCGGCTCCTCCCGGTGCCGCGCAGGCCCACATCTGCTCGTAGCTCTGGGTTCTTAGGTCTTGGTTGGACTTTTTTTCTCTTTAGTTGCATTTCCCATGGGGGTTTTTTTGTGATGATGATCAGTGGACTTTAAAATAAATAAATGAAACGAATCAGTTTTGAAAGGAGCTGCAGCCTATTGTGCCCCAGATTCTCCCAGGAGAGTTCAGTTACCTTTGTGGATTGAGTTACTGCACTCAGAGAGAGGTGGAAGGCGAGGGGGAAGGGAGCTCTGGGGAGCAGTTTCTGTCCATTGACTGCTCATCACAGTCCTTCTGCTCTTCCCTCCAGGGACTGGTGCATAGTGCTCCCTTTTTTATCGCACATTAAATATAAACTATCTGAGAATGGGTGATATGATTGTCAGGATAATGGTAACACTCCTGTAAAAGCCTTGTGGGGGAAGTATTTGTGAAAGAGTTCAGTGTGGGGAAAACTCCTCCAACATGTGAGGTGCAAGGTTTAACACTTGCCAGACTTCTGGAGAGAAAGCCCTGACTTTCCTTCCCTCAGCAGAACTCTTGGGGCGTTCATTGCAGTCCCCACCTGCTCTGCCTGCACCTTCCCCGGCAGGCCAGACTGGCTGCAGGTTTAATGTGCTGTATTGCATTTCTCTGAGAAACCCTGCTGCTGACTTCTTCTTTCCAAGAAGGCACAAAGCTGAATCAGCTTGAAGTGACTGGAAGTAAAAGGCAAACAGAGGCTAACTGGAAAGCAAGTTGTGTCCTAAGAGGTGCATCATTGAGATGATGGCAACAGCTTGTGTGGAAAAACTCAAGGCCGTAGTACCCTTTGATATATTTCCTCCCCTCTGCTGGGGACTAACATAGCTGAACACCTGGAATTCTCCAGCCTTGGTCTGTTCTCTTCATGTTTGGGGCTCAGGTCTCCATATCTTTCTTTCTTTTGAACAGAATCCTGCAGGTCACTTCCTTATGCCCGGACAGGAGGTGCTGGTAGCGTTGGCATCGCGTACAAGTTGCCATGGGGAATGTTGTGCCACACCTGCTTCTGTCCTTGCCCTGGGCTTCTGAGCAGAGGCCAGAGCTGAGCAGGGTCCCTGGGAGAGGCCCTGCCAAGGGCTGGAGCACTCCCTTCCCATCCTCCTTAGGCACAGCAGGGCCTAGTGGTGCCAGTCCAGCAGGCTGGGGAGGGCCGGCAGGTAGGGCAGGTTCAGCGTGAGGAACTCGCTTGGCTGCCTGTGGTAACAACCCAGCAGGAGCAGAGACCAGCCCTCAGCAAGGACATTTTTACAGCAGCTTCTCAACTGAGAGCTGAATTAACTCACATTTTTCATTACTAAATGGACATAAAATGTGCGTAACAACCAATTTGTAAATTATTGTGAAAATTGCCATTAAAAGCCCACAAAATACAGTGTTTGACCCTTTCTAGTAACAGCTGCCATCTGGTGGTGTATTTTGGATGGTGTTTGTGAGGGTATCTCCTCTTTGGGTTGTTCTGTGAGCAGACTTCCCATGCTGAGCTGTGTCCAGCTAGATGAGCTTCAACCTCTCAGCAGCATTTTTAAAGATGTTTTTTCTGACAGGTGAGCTTGGGGTTCACCCACCTGCATCACATGCTGATGTATGTTAGGACATTGAGTAACCTGTGCCCCTGTATTTAGTGAGTGTTGGCATCCAGAGAGCGACTCTTCCACCTGCTGACCCAAGGGTTTTGCTACGAGGATTCTGCTCAGCGAGGGGAACTTTCACATCCAGCTTTGCTGCCAGCTCTCTCCTTGCCGCTGGGAGGGAAAGGGGATAAATAAAATCCAGGAGCTGATGGACGTTTCTCTGCCAGGAAGAGGGAATTTTCCCTGGAGCCGGAGGGTGGCAGTGCTGCAGAGAAGCGGCTCTCCGCCTCTAGGGCTCTAGTGAGATCCAGCGGGAGCTGCGCCTTGAGCTCCGGTGTGTCCGTGAGCAGCCCCGGGACATCACTGCCGGCTCCATCTGCCTCTGATTCTCTCCTTGCTTTTTGATTTTGTAAGCAGCGCTGATCTCCTGATGGTCAGGGGATGGTCAGGTCAGCTCTGCCTTGCTGCCTGGTGGAGCACTGAGGCGGGATCAGTGACCAAGACAGACCTGTCTTCTTCCAAAGCTAGCAAAAGAGCCTGTGAAACCAACTGGAACTGACGTACTTGTGATGTCCTGTATTAAACTGTCTCCTGTGAGCTGGTGGAGTGTTTCACTATAAAATAAACTATAAAGCTGAAATGACAATGAGGCTTATGAATGGGGAAGAGGTAATGCACCAAAACAGGAAAAAAGGGGGTGGATTTTGTAAAGGAAATCACTTTCCTTGTCACTTGTGCCACCCTAACCCTGGAAGTGATCAAGGCCAGGTTGGATGGGGCTTGGAGCAACCTGGTGTAGTGGAAGGTATCCTTGCCCATGGCAGGAGGGTGGAATGAGATGGGGTCCCTTCCAACCCAAACACTCCTTTATTCAATGATTCCATTTGATGGCGTGCCCTGCAGTACATAAATCCTTATTTCTGACACTCCTGTAGTTTTTGATGGTTGTTAGTTTATTTGACTTTAGTAAAATCTCTTTCCTTTGTCATTTTATTTCTACTAACAGTTGTAGGCTGAAATTGGGCTTTTCTAAAACTGGCACTTATGCTCACAAAAAAGTGTCTTTTTCTTTGCCTGAAGAAGTGTGCCTGCAAAATTTTCCTTTTTTTCTCTGGTCATTCCCCCACAAGGAAGTTGTTTCTGTGTTCCTGGCCTTTCACACCCTGGTGTTAAGACAGTTTTCCATCTCTCATGTGAAAACTCACTTCTTTTTAGTTTCTGGATGATAAGATACAGTGCAGTTTCAGGACTGCACTGTCCCATCTGGAGCTGGTGTCTTTCACTGTATCTGACTGTTTGTCTCCAAGTGCTGTATTTTAACAGTTTTCTCTTCCTCAGATGGGTAATTTCTGGACTTCCTGGGATTTTTTTTTTCCTTTGTATGCAGTTCTTTATTTCCTCTTCTTTCACATGTCCTCGTTGCTAAGGTTTAGTTCCTGTGCTTTCTGATAGCATTTGCACCATTTCCTGGGAACTTTACCTCCCCCTCTCAAATGCTGCTTTTGCTGTATATATTGTTTCCTGGTCCATGTTTCTTGCATGCTCAGTGCTGTGCTTACCTCAGGAGGTTCTGCTATCCCAGGGCCATAGTTTTTTAGTGATCCTGGTATAGGAACATCCTTTTCTAGGTGTAGCTGTACCTTCAGCTGCCTTTTTGGGTAAAACAATTTTAACAGCATAAAGGAGCAAGTTTTGGTTGGCTGTTTTTGGTCCAAAACTCGGGTGGTTTAGCTGGCAGATTAAGTGGAGGCAGCAACAAGAGAATAGGGAGCAAGAAATCCCAGTGGGTACAGCAGCAGCTACAAGAAGATGACTGGAAATAAAAGCCAATTTTTTTACTTGTTGCTTTTGGTTGTAATCCTTTATATTTAATTTAGGCTTTGCTCCTCATTGCTGGACAACCCTACATCTTCCCACGGCTCCTTCTTGGGTGGGTCTTCAGCTCCCTGTGTCTTATCTAGAGGAGTGATTAAAAGGATGTCAGTCTGCTCCTGGGATGCTCTCTGAAGCTCAGTCAGAAGGGTTTTCTTTTGAAAGCAGCTTTGCTTTACAGATCCTTTGTTACCAAGAAGAAGGACCTTGAATTGGTGTTTCTTGTGACTCTGCAGTTACAGTGGAAAATGTGCTCAGGGGATTGTTGTCATAGTCACATAAAACAAGAAGCTGAGGGGTTCTTCAAAGCCCAGCACCACGAGGAGAGGACCTGTGATACCTGTGTTAATCCTTGGCAAGGAGCCGGTGTCTGTGCAGGAGTTTGCTGTTCAAGGTACCTGTGTGAAAGATTGCTGGATAGTGACAGCAAGAAAGGGCCAGTTCCTTACTGCTTCTGAATGCCCTTGTTGATGAACCAGACGGAGACCAGTACTTTTAAATGACAGATTTAACTAAGCAATGAAGTTGTTTTTCTTACCAGGTTGGTGCTTGCATGGTAAACCCCTGGCACCCTCCAAGGCAGGGTGTCTGACAGCCACACGAAGCATGGCTGGGAGCTGGAGCCCACGTTTCAGGGCTGTGCCTGCTGCCGGGAATGCTTTCCTGGCATCCCAGCTTCATGCCCATGAAAGAAAAGCCTGTCAGCTCCTCTCATGCTGTGAGATTCAGACCAGACTTCTGAGAGCTGTGTGTTTCTGTACCCGTCCCTCAGGCACAGGTACATGGATGCCCTGCCTGGTGTGAGGGACATCACACACATTGCTCCCAAATCCTGCAGAGCTGGGTCTCTCCTCACCTACAGCCTTGTGAATGAAGTGCTGTTGCCCTGCCAGCTTTTTTGGCTCCTACACAGCACTGATGGCCAGGTAAGCAAACATGCACTATCAAACCAAGGGAGCAGCTGTAGGTGCTCACCAGGTGATGAGGCTGCCAGAATCCTGCAGGATTCCACAGAAATGGGAGATGAAATTCTTTCTAGTTACCTGTGAGCAGTTTTCCAAATGATTCCCACGTTTCCCAGTTCCACACTTCTACAGGGATTAGTACAATACTAATGATGCCATGGGCCCACATCTTTGGCAGTTGAACAGTTCCAGTGTCAAGCACCTCTCAATTTACTAATTTATCATTTTGTGACTTATTTACTACATTCCTAAATGCTTATCTTACTTGCTGTTCTGTCTTGTTTGCACTGAGCCTGTCTATCCCAGCACTGGGAGTTCCTGAAAAGATTCCAGATGTTCTTATTTACTCAGGTACATTTCATGGCTCCTCCTTAAATTAACTCTTTAATGGCTTCTGGGGCCTACAATGGCAACACCTCCTCTCCTGCCTGATCAATCTCAGTGGCTGTTAAGTTTTGGTTCTTGTTCCACCAAAAGAAGGCAGCTGTGCTAAGAAGAACCTGAGAGCCTCTGGCCATGCCTAAAACAGCCAAGGAGAGGTAAACATTTGGACACTTGCTGCCACTTGCTCCCATGCCAAAAAAAATCCCATTTGCCGGCTTTAGACATCTTTTTACTCTTTTGTTTTTTTTTTCAATGTGGATCCCTTGCCTGATTAGCCCATCTTTAGGTCACAGTGCCCCAAGAAAGCATGGCTTGGGTCAGATCTGTTGGTATCACGCATTCCTAGGCTCTGGGCTGGTAAGATGTCATGGCTCTGCTGTGGAGAAGAGGGTGCAGGGGAAGGGACTTTTCCTTCACAGTGAGTAACTCCAATATGACCTTGTTTCTTAAGCTGCTGAGCTTTGGTTTCTCTGAGCCTTTTGCTGAGTATTTGCAACAGAACAAGGTGTAGCTGCTGTGTTTGCTGAGTGCTTTCCTTTTTTTATCCCCAAACCTATTTTTAAGCAACTGGTGGTAAAAAATCAGTTAGTAATGGAAGAGGCTTTGTCCTTTTGCTCCAGCCCCTTGGTTAGATTTCAGGTCTTGGCACACCGTGTTACTGGAAAGCTCACTGCTTGCAGCAAGTCAGTCAGTGTACAGCAGTGATTAACAGTGGGATTGGTGCTTTTCACCAAAATCTGCCTTTCCAGCACCAAGCTGAGTCCTGCTGTCACGCAGAGGCGGGCTGTGAGCTCCCCGTGCTGCCCTAGCAATCGTGACATCCTGTCGAGCCCCAGTGGGTGACACTGCCTTCTGTGAGGCACTAAGAGCACAAGAGAGACTTTGGGAGGAGCTGAGCAGGGCAGAAATAAAGCTTCCCTGTGTGGGAGATAATTGTGCACTGATTTACCCAGGGAGCAAAAGCTTCTGCAGGAGGTAACTGCTGGTCAGCTCTTGGCTTTCTAGTCTGTGAGCAGAAAATGCAGCTCTGCACCTGGGGAGTAAATGAGTGCCAAAAAGCCAGAGGATTAAGTGCTGAGAACAATTTCCAAAGTACCTTGTGTCTGTCCAAATGTAATTGTGTGGTGAGTGGATACAAAATGGCCTAGAAAAAAAAATAAAAGTCAGGAGTTGAGTTTCCCCTTTCCCCTTGGGTAGTGAGAGATGTATTTTGGTTTCTTATAGAGATGTATGCCTAGATATGCGGTGGGAGACAGAGATTCGGATTCCATTGCACTGGTTGTGGTCCAGTGTGAGTGATATTCGTTATCTGGGATGTCAGTAAAACAGCAGTGAGGAGAGATGTCGCTGACTCAGTTGTGCTGTGGCTTACTAACCAAGTTCTGACTCAGCTGGTGAAATTCAGGTGGTTTAGATTAACCCCCACTGGACAAGGCAAGGCTGAGCCGAAGACGACACATTGTGATGAACTTTGTAGAAAGGGTGCTCAGTTCCCCTTGAGTATGGGGCATGGTACAGAGACACTCACACAGATTTAAAACTCCCAGTGGGAGCAGGGAGAGGGTTTGCCTCTGTTTGCCCTGGCTGCTGCAGGTAAATCAGAGATTGAGGCAGGACCTGCTTTGAAAGAGCTGCACGATGGGACAAGATGTGTCAAACAGACGATTAGGGGGCAGAGTGGTAGTGCCATCCCGACCTGCCAGCCTTTTCCTGTGCCTTCTGTCCTCTGAAGCCGATTTCTCCTTTGCTTTGCCCAGCGTTCATAGCAGTGCTGTGAGCTGTGAGTGCTGCTGCCTTGGGAACGCTGCTGCTCCCACACAGCCAGTGCCAAGGATCTGGGCTCCCACTGCTCCTCATGCAGGAGTAATTCTTGGTTTGTGATGCTGAGACTGCTGGGTGCTGTGGGCTATGAAGGGTCTGTGAAATGGGACTGAAAAGCACTGTTCTTGTCACCAGGCTAAAACATAATGTGTGAGGTCTTACATTGCTGAGATCTCTCAGGAGTTCACCAGCTGAAAGAGGCTGGTAATTGAAGATCTTCTCTAATAAAGGAAAATGAATCAATGTATCCAACCTCCTGCACTCACTAATGTTGTCATGGCCAAGGGCAGTGCCAACACCTCACTCCCGCTAAGGACAGGGCAAAGCACAGGGGCAAGGGGTTTCCACAGCCCTGAACATACGCACAGGCTGAGAGAGCTGGGGTTGTTCATCCTTAGAGACCCTTCCAGTATCTAAAGGGGCTCTGAGAGTGCTGGAGAGGGATTTTGGACAAAGGCATGGAGTGACAGGGCAAGGGGGAATGAGGCCAGGATTAGATTGAATATTAGGAAGAAATTCTTCCCTGTGAGGGTGGTGAGGCCCTGGTACAGGTTGCCCAGAGAAGCTGTGGCTGCCCCATCCCTGGAAGTGTCCAAGGCCAGGCTGAACAGGGCTTGGAGCAACTTGGTCTAGTGGAAGGTGTCCCTGGCCGTGGCTGGATGACCTTACAGTGGTCTGTAAGGTCACTTCCACCTCAAACCATTCTGTAATTCTATGAATAAGGAGCCAGAGCTGGGTTCTGGGTCTTCCTGGGCTGCCTTGGGAGAGAGGGGCTTTGCTGGGGAGTGACCTGGGATAAGAACCTGCCTGTTCCTCCTGCCCTCTCCCTGCCTGCTCCTGCCGCTTTGTCAGCCTGCTGGTGCTGAGGCAGGAGTCCTGGAGTGGACTCACAGTGTACTCCTGCCTGGAGCTCAGGCGAATGACTTCTTCCCTGCACCCATAAGATCTCATCGTGGGAATAGCCTGGGATGGGGAAGAAATGTGCTGTGAGCCCTGACAGGGCTCCTGCCTCCACGGGCAGGGTCTGGCCACGCTCCTCTCACAGGGCAGGTCACTTCCCCTGCACCAGCTCCCCCTGGGGCCCCACGGGTGTTGTACCTTCACTTGTCAAACCTCCAGCCAGCTCTGATCCACACCTACAGTGCGCTCCTTGACGTGCAAGGCATCATCTTCCTCACTCCGGGTGAGGAAGGCTCTGCTTCTGTGCCACGTGCTGCTGCGGGACACAGCCTTGTCTGCCCGTCAGGCTTCCAGGCACTCATGAAGATGCTGAGCTGCACAGGTCAACCCAAGGAGCTCTCCCACAGAGGAGAGTGGTCTGCAGGGAGGCAAGATCAGTGTCTCAGGGTGCTCCTTTCTCACATGCAGCAGCACATTTCACACGTGCAGCTCACCCTCGCGAGTGCGCTCGCCCACGCGGAGCCTGCCCGGCTCGAGCCGCAGGCTGTGGGGGTGGTTTGAAGTGTTTATGACTCAGGCTCGAGAACACATTGTTAAAGCAAGGCTCTGCGTTGTGGGGTTGTTGCTGACTTTCAAGCGAAACGGGCAGAGCCGTGCAGAGCACTGTCCTACCTGCTGAGAGCATCAAGGGAACAAAAGCTACCACAAAACCGTACAGCCCAGAAAAATGCCTTTGTAATTTTAGAAACAGAACTGCTGTGGAAATAAGATGTTGTGTGAGTTAAGTGCCTCTTGGTTATGCAAGCCTAATGCCTGAGCCGTCCCCGCGGGACAAAGCTTTTTAGATCGCATGCCTGCAATTTGGAATGCAAGGGGCCTGATCCTTGCTGTGCTGTAAAAAGCAGAAAATGTACTGGGACTGGAAGCTGAGAGGTGGGACCAGGCTGCTGAGCTTACCTGACATGGGGAAAAGCAGGTGCTCTGCTCCCCTGGGTGTTCAGGGAGAAGCTGGGTTCTCCAGCCTGCTGGGCAGGGCAGTGTCAGCGCTTTTTCCGTGGCATGGGCTGTGGAGGAGTTATTGCTAATCACTGCATGAGGGAAACTTACTCAGTGCCTTCTGGAATGCTGCTTTTTGGGACTGTGCCCGTGATTTTGTGCACTGATCCCTAGTACCATCACCATGAAGGTCTGTCATCCCTTCAGAGTAGCTGTCACCTCAACTGGTGTTGGTGGCACAGCGAGCTGTCCTCAGCCCAAACAGACCGGAGAACTGGCAGGTTGCCCCCTCACCCCACCAGAGATGAGGGCAAGTGGGAATTTGAGGTATTCCTTGACTGAATTTCCTGGTTCCCCAGCTGTCCATGTGACGTTGCAGCCATTTCCTCAGTCCAGCCTCTCGTGCAGCTGCTCTGTGCCAAGTGTTCATCCTTCCTCACATTCTGCAGGGCTCTTCTGGAAGAGCTCACAGTCCTTTACAGCCCTGTCTAGACCAGGTGCCTGGTATCGCTGTCTGCCCTGCTGAGCAAGGGAGCCTTCCATGTCTTTCCAGAAAGGGCTGTGGATTTTTTGAGTGCAGGACAGAGCCCACCTGCTGCTCTCTGAGCTGTGCTGGATCGGGAAAGACTAAATGTGGAACCCAAGACACTGATGAGCCTGTTCATCGTCCAAGGCAGCCTGTGCTGAGAGGGGAGGTCAGCTGTATGGCCTGGTCTGCACTGTGACCACACCACTGGTCACCCTGTCCTGCAGAACAGCTTTGGGACAGGTCTGCTCCAGCTGAGCCCAGATAGGCTGTCCACCTCTCTGTGCCTCACCCTGAATCCTGCAGGATACTCCTGGTCTTGTCTGATGCTGAGGTATATCATACTAGACAGCAATTTTGTTTCAGGGCTGGGGGGAAGTTGGTGCTGTAGGTTGCTTCTGGGAACTTGCCAGATACTTGAGGCTTGGTGTGGTGTTTACTAAAGCAAACCACATCCAAATAAAATAGAGGCTTTGCCATCAGTGCTTTTCCTGTGTGCTGAAACATTCCTTGTGCTTCCCCTGCTAATCTATAGAAATCCCCTGGGCTCTGGCCTTTGCAGTCTCTCTCCTCCCTGCTTCCATTACAATCACTTTAAGCCTGATGCAATTTGTACTTTTTAATGTTACAGAACTTGACATGCTGGATTGTGGCTCAATAGAACAGGAAAGGACAATGTTAGAGAGCTCAGCAGAGCACTGTGCCTCGGTTAGATCTGTGTCCCATTTGTTAGCAGCCTCTCATCTGCAAACGTGCCTTGAGGAAATCAGGGGAAACACCAGGGATGTGACCCTGGTGATAAGACAAGCCTAAGAAGACCAAATGACACAGATGCTCACTGATCAGCTCTTGCCTTGGGGCTCTGGCTGGTGGAGGAGTGGGTGTGTGATCACAGAATCACAGAATGGTTTGGGTTGGAAGGGTTCTTAAATCTTATCTTGTTCCAACCCCTCTGCCGTGGGCAAGGACACCTTCCACTATCCCAGGTTGCTCCAAGCCCCGTCCAACCTGGCCTTGGACACTTCCCGGGAATGAGGCAGCTGCAGCTTCTCTGGGCAGCCTGTGCCAGTGCCTTGTCATCCTCCAATGGTGGGCTGGAGCAGGATGAGAGGCAGCCAGCCCGGGGATTAAATCAGCCTCAGGGATAAGCAGCAGCTGGGCTTTAGCTGTCAGCTAAGGTGGGATCATTCCCTGGAGTCTCGGCTGTGGAAGAAGTCCGGGCTGTCATACAACGGTTTGCTCTGCTGCTGGGGCATTCTCTTCCAGATTACAAGCAATGCCCTGGGGTTTTTTCTCCACATCTTCCTGGTGGATGTTGTGCAGATAAGTGGCCATGTGAGACACGGTTATCTGTGAAGGGGCTCAGCATTCCGGGGCAAGGGTAGAGTTTGGTGGGTGGCTCAAAGCCCTCGTAATGTGCTCATCAGAAATAAACATTCAAACTGGATCAAAATCACATGACATAAATATTGGTGGTGGAGATGTTTCTGGGCCATTTCAATGCTTGAAGGGGTCTCCAGGGAATGCAGATGTAACACTGGTGAGAGCAAGCTGCATCATGTTGCTGCTCACAGCCTTTTGCCAGGACTTCTTTTCCTTTCGAGCTGTGGTTTTCCTTTCCCCCTCTGGCTGGAGCCATCCCACGCCTCTTTGATCATTTTTCTTGGAAGAGCCTGGGACATAGTTCCTGACCCTGCTATTGGCTTCCTGGTCAGCAAGGGCCCAAGGAGAAAATAAAGCAAGCTGGTCCTATGGCAAGTGTCCATGATGGAGCTTCAGGAGTGTCTTTGCTGGGCTTGAATTCCTTGAGTGGTAGCACAAGGAGGGAGCTGGGATACCCCTCTGTGAGGTGAGGTTTGTGAGGGGTTCAGTGCTCCGAGAGGCTGGTGTGATGGCACATACAGAGTTCGGCAATCAGCTGTGCCAGCAACTCCTCACCAGGCTCTCACCATGGGCAGATCTCGCATGCAGAGAGTTACTGCTGCCCCAAGGTCCTTCTGCAGGCCAAGGACCTGAAGCAGTTAAGCAAGAAAATACTAGATGTTGTCAACTCAGGCACTACTTTTTCGCTCAAATGGTATTGCTTCCTCTCACAGATGCTGATCTCTCAGTAGCTGGGCTGTGGTTTGGAGGCTGAGGTTTGGCTGTGCTGTGTAGCTCAGCTTGTGCAATGAGCAGTGTGTCCACCTTATCTGAGGGTCGCATCTGGCCAGATCTGCTTCCTTCCTGTGGCTGCAAGCTCCACACCATCCAGGGTGCTCAGCTACATGGTCCCACCCTCGTCTTCCTGAAATTCCTGTGGCACCTGTTCAGGTACTGCTTCTTCCAGACTTGCATGACTGTAAGGAACACGGTGCCTGGGGCTGACTGTCTCACATACCATCCTGTACTGCAAGGGTCAAGAGCACAGCCAGCTGGGAAGTCCCAGCCTCACCAGGAAGGGCCCTGGAGTGGAGTCTGGGAGAGCTGTAGCTGGGAAGCAGCGAGGGACAGATGCAATTTAAAGCCATTCCCATTGTCCTACCCCTATCTGACTTTTCACCAGGTTTCATGAGTGCTTGTGTTCCTTTTAACCCACATCAGCTAGAGTATGGCAGCTGGGAATGAACCTGGGCTGGAGAGGGTGAGTTCATTGAGCAGGACACGGATTTGCTGTGCTGTCAGGATGTGCTGCTGTAGGGGAAAGTCGTCGCTTCCTGTTGTTTCCTGTTCCAAAGGCCTGGTTTGTATCCTGATCCCCTCCCTCTCCCAGCTGTCAGGCACAGGGAGGGGGTCCTGCTGCAGCCTCAGCCTGCCACCTTACCAGAACTTTCTCCAGGGCTTGGCCTGGCAGGTCCTGACAGATCTGGCAGATCCATGCTTTCCTTTTGGGAGAGACTGCAGTGCCAGAAGGAAGAGCCTTCACCAGCCTCGGAGCAGCACTGACACACCAGGGTGTGGAGGTGTCACTTAAGCTGGTGGGAACACAGGCACAGCAAACACAGGGGCTGTTTCTGAGAGGAAACTATTTTTGACCAGTTTTTAGGAGAAATACTGCAGAGAGAGTGGATGTCTTTGTGCTCAGTCTGCCTTTTCATGGGGAAAGGTTTAGAATTTCTTTGAACAAGAGTGAAGTTGAAGCCAGAGATGGTTTAAAGCATGAGCAGAAAAACCACCTGGTAGCAGGGGGGTGGGAGTCAGCTCTGTCCACCTGCCTGGGCCATGTCATCTGAGTCACTTCTGGGAAAACAGGAGCTTCTCCCACGAGAAAGGACTGTGCTGCCTCCAGTCAGGCAGCTGGGAGGGATCTGGCAGCTTGTCCTGGTTTTTGCCAGGTTGGGAGGTTATGGCAGAAGTGTCAAATGAATGTCAAGAAGCACTGAGCTGCTTTTAAATCACAGCCCATAGCTAAATCTCCTGCAGCAGCATCTTCAAGAGATGCTGGCACCCCCACATCTCTCCTGGCAACAGTGAGGGGGCAGTGGGGGGAGAGGGGGAAATCAGCCATCCCAGGGCTGTACTGCTGGGCTGGGCTCAGCCTTTTGCAAAGGCAGAGGGAGGCTGGTTATTTTTAGGGCTGGTGCTGGATCTGACTGCAGGTTGACCTTGCAGCTCTCTAGTCTGGTGCACACTGGCAGGATTTGAGCAAATTAGTCCCCAGTTGTGCAGTGAATTAATGCAAAGCCTTGAGTCTCGTGGTGCAACACTGCAATCAGCGGGGAGATGGTGTTTTAGAGCACTGTTAGATGGTCACAGCAGCCCAGGTTCAGAAACATTTCTCAGATGTACAAAGAAACTCATTATCTTACCTTTTTTATTATTATTATTATTTGTTTTGGTTGTTGTTTTGTGATCTGGAGTGTGAAGACTCTTCCTTGGGATCATCTGGCTCAGTGCTTTGACACTGCCTTGGTTCCAGCCCACCTGCCTCTGGCTTTAAGAACAGTATATGGCCACAATCACTGCCTGGTCCTACTGGCCATAATATTGCTGATCCAATCCAGGTATTGTGGGCCTTCTTACCCTGCTGAGCATGTGCTGGCTCATGTTAGCCGCTCTTGACCAGCACCCCCAGGTCTTTTTCTGATGGGCAGCTTTCCAGCCACTCTGCCCAAGCCTGGAGCACTCCCTGGGGTTGATGTGACCCAAGGGCAGGACCTGGCACTTGTCCTTGCTGAACCTCATGCCATTGCCCTTGGCCCATTCATCCAGCCTGCCCAGATCCCTCTGTGGAGCCGTCCAGCCCTCCAGCAGATCTGCAGCTGCAGGTGTGTGTGCTGCCTGCCAGCCCACTGCTGCCTGGGGTGGTGCTTCTGTAGCTCAAATAATGTGTCTTTTATTTTTTTACAATATTAAATCTGAATGGTCACTCTTGTCCCTCTTGGCATTTCTTACTTTGCGATTTCTGTGGATGATCTAGAGGGCAGGAAGTGGTTGGGGCAGAATTCACTTGTTTTCAAGCCTTTGTGCTTTCTCCACAGTTTAAGCACTAGAATCTGACCTGAACTTGTCCTGGGTCTGACCAGCTGGACCCTGAGCAGTGATGGGTGGTCAAACCTAGCTGAGCTCCTTGTCTCTGTGCAAGCACTGCTTGTTGCAGTGACTTTGCTGCTGCTAAGATGAGCAGGATATGCCAGGAAGTTAAAAAAAAACCAAAATACCCCCACCCAGAGCAAGAGCTGCTGTGTCTGACATGTGCAAGCATGTCTGCACCAGTGAGGTGAGGGCTGCAGTGTGGGCTTACATCCAGCAGCATTTTCCCCTCTCAGATCCTTGTTTATTACTGGTTCTCATAGGGAGAGCAGGCCCAGCTCTCCACAGACACAGCATTAATCAGTAGGGATGAGAACGTGCCCCTTTTTCTACCCTGCTGTTTTTCACCTTGACTCAGGGCCTCAGACATCTGCCCTGACTATGTGGAAAGTCAGGGACTGCAGGAACGATCAATGTTTTGGAGCTTTAATGTAAAACATAATGCTATGGATCAAACAAGAAAAAAGCCCCCTTGGTATTTCAGTATTTAAAAGATGCAAGCAAGGAACAGAAGCAATTAAAACTTGCTTCATGCTGTATCTGTTACTTTAAGTCTCTTCCTCTTGTGTCCCATTTTAATGCACTTGCTGAGAATCCTGGCTTTTTTTATTAGTCTCTTGGCTGTCCTTGGAACTTCTCTGTTCCCTTGTGGAGGCTCAAGTTCATCTCCTTGAAGTAAAGAAATAGGACACTTTGAGGCAAAAGTCCTGTGCCTGGAGTGATTCTTTTTTTGACCAAAAAAGAAAATAGTTGCTGCTGTTCCCAGAAAAAAGGAAGTCCTTCTGGGTGTGGGATTGTTCCAACCTGCATGTCTTCTGCTGAGCCTGCCCTTGCCCTGTCTGCATGGTGGGGAGAAGCACGGGGAACAGCATTTCTCACGGAATCATTTTGGTTAGAAACTGATTTAAGATCATTGAGTCCAACTGTTCCCCCAGCATGGCCAAGGACACCACTAAACCATGGCCCCAAGTGCCGACATGTGCTTTAAATCCCTCCAGAGACGGTGATTCCACCACTGCCCTGGCCAGCTGTTCCAATTCCTGAACATCCTTTTGATAAAAATATTTTCCCCGACAGTCAACCTAAACCTCCTGTGGCACAGCTTGAGACATTTTCTCTTGTCCTGTCACTTGTTCCTTGGGAGCAGAGCCCGACCTGGCTACACACCGTCCTGTCAGGGAGTTGTAGAGAGGAGAATGTCCCCCCTGAGCCTCCTTCTCTCCAGGCTGAGACCCCCAGATCCCTCAGCCGCTCCTCCCAGACCCTTCCCCAGCTCCGCTGTGTGTCTCTGGACACGTTCCAGCACCTCGATGTCCTCCTTCTTCTAAGAGGCCCAAAACTGACCCCAGGATTCGTGGTGCCTCCGCAGTGCCCAGCGCAGGGGGACGGGCCCTGCCCTGGCCCTGCTCATCCCACCATAGTGGGCACAAGCCAGGATGCTGTTGCCCATTGCCGTTCGGGTTCCTGAGGAGCTCCGGGGGCTGCACTTGCAGCCTTCACTGTGTCCAGTTCTGGGCTCCNGATGTCCTCCTTCTTCTAAGAGGCCCAAAACTGACCCCAGGATTCGTGGTGCCTCCGCAGTGCCCAGCGCAGGGGGACGGGCCCTGCCCTGGCCCTGCTCATCCCACCATAGTGGGCACAAGCCAGGATGCTGTTGCCCATTGCCGTTCGGGTTCCTGAGGAGCTCCGGGGGCTGCACTTGCAGCCTTCACTGTGTCCAGTTCTGGGCTCCTCACTTCGGGAATGACATTAAGGTGCTGGAGCGAGGAGTCCAGAGACAGGCAATGGAGCTGGGGAAGGGTCTGGAGCACGAGTCCGATGAGAAGCGGCCGAGGGAGCTGTGGGAGCTCAGCCCGGAGAAAGGGCGGCTCAGGAGGGACATTCTTGCTCTCTCCAACTCCTCGAAAGGAGGGTGGAGCCAGGGGGGGGTCGGGCTCTTCTCCCGGGTAACAGGAGACTTTAAGAGGGCGCATAGTCTTAAGATGCACCAGGGGACGTTTAGGTTGGACACCAGGAGAAATTCCGTAACAGAAAGGGTGTTTAGACATTGGAGTAGGCTGCCCCCGAAGGTGGCGGAGTCCCCGTCCCTGCACGTGTGTAAGGAAAGGCAGGGCATGCCACAGTGCCACGGTCTAGCTGCGGTCGTGTTCGGCCACAGGTTCGACTCGATGATCTCAGAGGTCTTTCCCGACTTAATTAATTCTGTAATTCTGTGATTCTGTGCTGGGCGGGGCAGGCTGGAAACGGCAAAGCCCTCAGGGACCCGGGCCCGGGGGTCCCTCCCGGCCGGGACCGCGTTTCCCCGGCAACCGCGCGNTGGGTGGGCTCTGTGGGGGTGATGGGTGGGCTGGATGGCGGTGACGGGCGGGCTCTATGGCGCTGACCGCCGCGGCTGCGCACACGCGGCCCCTCCTCCCTCGGGCTGCGGGCGCTGCGGGTGCGAGCGGCACCGGCACCGGCATGGGCGTGCATGTGGAGACCATCGCCCCCGGCGACGGTGAGCCGCGGCTTGTGCCCGCTTTCCCCCACCACCCCTTGTCCCTGCCTGCCCTCCCCGCGGCTCCCGGTGCGGGTCCCGGTGCCGCGGGGTGACGGTGCGTGTCTCCCCGCAGGGCGGACGTTCCCCAAGCGCGGCCAGACCTGCGTGGTGCACTACACGGGTGAGTGCGGGGCGGCCCCGCCGGCACCGGGAGCCGAGGGGCGGGAGGGTCTTCCCGACCTGGACACCGAGGGAACGGGCCCTGCCGCCCCCCCTCCGCCCCCGGCTGCCTGCGGGTCCCCGGGCCCGGCGGCGCGGATGGGCCGTGGCGGTCCCCGGCGGCACCGGGGGGGGTCCGGGCCGCCACGGGAGGAACTGCCGGGGGCGCGGCTGGGCCCCGGGGTCGGCATGGGGATCTTGGCGGTGCCCCGTGGCCGTGGGGAGGCCCCGTTGTCCCCGTCTCTCCCGCAGCCTCGTCGATGGAGGGGCCTTTCTCACACGTGTATGGCCTTATTTTTAGGGGTGCACCGGGGAACGGCTCGGGGGATCTCCGGGGGACAGGCGCAGGCACCCAGAGCATAGTGCACAGAGTCTCTGGATGTCCCGGGGCAGCCGAGGCCTGCTTTCAGGGGGGCCCAGAGCCCCCACGGGCTCCACGAGTCATCATCGAGGAGTTTTGGGGTTCCCTGCCTTACAGCGGGACCCCCCCCTGCCAGAGCTCTCTGCAGGGATGCAATCCCCCTCCCCAGTACTGCCCCAGCCCCTTCTCCCTTGTGGGGTGACAGGAGAGATGGTTTTGGGGCAGCCTCACACCTGTCTCCTGGGCGTTTTTGGGGGGACCCCACTGTGGGTAACCAGGGCGGTGTTTGAGGGTTGGGGTAGTGCTTCGGTAAGGGGTTGCCCCAAAGCTTGTGAGGGTCATATTCCACTCGGTGTCCTCCAGCAGCTTCTGAGAGCTCAGGGCGGGGAGAGGAGAGGGGAAAGAAACCAACTGTGAGACCCTAGAAAATTCTTTGGGGGTCACTCTTGGGGGCTCCTGTACCCCTTGGCCGCCTTTCTTACGGCTTTGGCTCATCGGGGTGGTGTAAGCGAGTCAACGACTCATTTGCGACTGTTTTTGCTAATAACCAGTTCCCCTTCCCGCTCCGGCTCTTTCCGCCTCCCTGCGGGGCTGGGGGTGCCCCTCTCTTTGGAGCGGGGTGCAGGCAGCCCAGCCTGCCGGGAGGGCTCGGCGGGCATCCAGCCCATCTGCTGCTGCTCCGTCTCCCCCGTCCTTCCCATTCCCTTGTCAGCAGGGAGAGGAAGCCGCTTGGTCTGCCCGGCCGCCCCGTTTCCTCCGCCGGTGGAAGAACAAAGAGAGGCTGGCAGGCAGTCAAGTGGCTCCCAGTGGGCCAGTCCTGCCGCCTGCCAGCCCTCCCAGCTCCCAGCCCTCCGGCTCCCTGCGCTGACTTTCCCCTCCTGCGGCGCTGCCGGAGCTCAGCCACTTTCCCCAGCTCTGTCCCCCACCGTGGCAGAGCTGCCTGGGGGTCACCAACATCCCGTCCCCACGTCATGGTGCTTCAGGCAAAG
>VXBA01002083.1:24873-49601 GCA_013399895.1 Serilophus lunatus
GAATCAAACACCTCTAGGCCCTGATGCCATTTTCCCTGTGTCGGCAGCGCGGCTCCCACAGCCAGCCCTGCCAGAGCCTGGAGCAGGGCTTGGCTCTCAGGAATCCTTGCAAACCTTTGATTCCTGGTTCGGTTGTGGTGCTTGCTGATCCCGGAGCAGCATCAGGGATGGCGGTAGAGCGCAGTGCTGGAGGTGCTGAGCTCCGAGGCTCCTTCCAGAGCTCTGTGTTGGCTCCATCCCCGGCTGCCCTTTGCTCCGGTGCTGGGGAGATCCAGCCTGTGGTGTGCAGGAGGCAGCTCTCGCTGCACTGGGTTATGGCTGCACAGTGATCTGGGTAAAAACCATTTTGGGAGAACCACGGTGATGATCCAAGGGTGAGGGACTGTGGAGAGCCAGCTCGGTCAGCCAGTGGATGGTGCTGTTTCTGCCTGTGCCCAAGCTCCTGCTCTGTGGAGCTTGGCCCCACCAAGAGCATCCCAGGGATGAAGGCTGGACAGAGAACGCCCTGGTGTGAGAAGGTAATGCTGGAGAAGGAGATGGAGAGCTAAGCATCCGCTGGGCCTCCTGCTTGAGTGTTGCCAGTTGCTTGTTCTGGGATTGAAGAGTTGGAGAGGTATGGGGGCAGCTGAGAGAATCAGACCCTTTTCCCTTCCTTTGTCCCAAGTCCCAGGTCTCTTCATGGAGAGCTCACACCATGGAATGTCCAGTACAGCCGTTGATGTGAAATCTGCTACATAGGGCTCCCTTAAAGGAACTAAAGCAAGGATAAAGTTCATCAGTGTGTCTGGGATTGCTTACAGCAACTGGCGTGGAACAGGAGGGCAGCATGGGAGCGAGTTGCTGGGGAGGGGGTGTGGGTTGGGGGCCAACAGAGCTGAGCACCCTGGGCCAGAGCTGTGGGCAGGGTCGAGTGCTGTGCACCTGGGGGCCCTGCAGTGCTGGTGCCAGGAGGACTTGCTGTCTGAGCAGATGGGGGCTGTGGAGATCGTGGGGAGCACCCCACCATTCTTCTGGATGGGAAATGGGAGGCTGTGGTCATGCTGGGGAGTGCCAGGACAGGAGCAAGTCTGAGGGGCAAAAGCACACCCGGTATGTGGAACCTTGGAGGGAGGTGGGTTTGGAGCAGGGAGGGATACTGGAGAGAGCTATCTTTCTGAAGCAAGACAGCACTGAGGGGATCACTCTCCTCTCCAGCACCCATGCATGGCCCTTGGGGTGTTGGTGCTCTTCCACTGCTCTGGGTGCTGCTGCCCTCAGCGCTCTCGCTGCTCAGCAAGTGCCCTGTGGTTGTGAAATGTTTCCTCCCCAAGCGTGTGACTGCCAGTCAGTGGGTCGTGGCAGCTGTGGGAGCTCAGTACCATCTCCTGCACCCCCTTCCCTCCCTGCACTGGGGTTGTCTCTCCTGCCAGGCCACAAGAACAGTGGACAAAGCCTCCTCTGCACCCAGCTGTGGGTGGGGCGGGGTGGGCTGGGTGATGGGGAGCACTGGTGGAGGCAGGATTGAACCTCAGCTGTGCATCCTGGTCGTGGGCAGGGGGTTGGAGCATGCTGGGTAACCCTAGGCTTCTGGAAAGGTTTTCCATCCTGTCCCAGCTGGAGCAGAAGTGCCTGCACAGCTTCTCTGGTCTCTCCTTGCCTCTCCTCAGGAAGTTGGCTCCATGTGGGAGCCCCTGGGCAATGGCTGTGCCAAGGATCAGCACCCCGGAGGGGATGGAGAGGGCGCGGGTGGGGCTCCACACCCCCTGCAAAACCCGACCCGGCAGGTTTGTCCCAGGGCTGACTCTGCCTGCTCCTGCACTGCTCTTCAACGCCTCTGCCCGCCCAGGGGGGCCCGGAGCCAAGTCTCACATTGCAGCCAGCATCTCCCAGCTCCTGCCTGCCAAGTGTGGCAGAGACCTGGCACGGCCATACTGCCCATCCAGGGCTGGGGCTGCACTCCACAGACCCCACTCCCTCCCACAACTGCTGCACCCCGGATGCAGGGCTCCGTGCTGTTCCTCACTGTGGTTCCCTGAAGCACCTCAGGGTCAGTATAGCCCAGCTGGTATCTCTGAGGGCTCAAATCCTTCAGGGTGGGAGCCAGGGCAGGTGGGTCTCTGTAACCCACCTCTGTGGGCTCTGCTCTCCTCACAGCATTGGTGGTGGCAAGAACAGAGAGCCCTACCAGGGGCTGTCTGCTGCTCCTGGGGCTCTGCTGGGGCATCTGCTTTTGCCAGAGGATGCTTTGCCTCCATAATAGCTTTAAGATCTCGTTATCTCCTTGCTCGAGGGTGGCAGGGATAAGGAAATGGTTGCTCATACTTGTCCAGGGCTGGAGAAATCTCCCAGGAGGCTTGCTGGCAGAGGAAGTGCCTGAGATGGGGATGCTGTCTCTGAAGCATCATAGCTTCTTTGTTTTCCCCACTGGCATGATGGTGGAGCATGGCAGCCCCATGCTGGGGAGCGGGGACAGGCTTCCTTGTGACCTTCTCTGTCCTGGCCTGGAGACAGCTGGATGATCAATCCCTTGGCCTGCTGCAACCAGCTTAGTCTGTCAATCCCTTCTGCAGCCAGGGTGCTGCCAGCTCCAAAACACGTCCTGAGGCTGGATTGGGACAGGTGAGCTCAGCACTGGGGTTGGGCAGTGCCATCCACTCCTGCGCAAGGTTGGCAGCATCTCCTGCGCTGCTGATGGTGCTCCTCTGTGCTCCTCTGGCCAGGACATCAAACGGGATGCACTTCTGCAGGCAACAGATGCCCTGCAAGCATTGCAGAAGTCCCTCCTTGCAGTGATGAACAGGGGGTTGTGCTGTGAGCACAGCCTTGGTGGCTGTGCTCCAAGGGAGAAGGGCGGCAGAAATTGTCCCCTCTGTCCTTCCTCAGCCACCCCGGCTTGTTGCAGCACCGGAGGGCTCGGAGCTGAATCAGGGTCAGGTGGGGCTGTGGCCAGGCAGCACTGCTGGTGCCAGCCAGCACAGCCTGCCCCATGTCCCTGCTGCCAGCAGCCCTGCCGGGCGGGAGAAAAGCCAGCGGACGGGAGTGGGGAGCAGTGCCAGACAAGGCTGGAAGCAGGTTCAGCGACAAGAGGTTTATCCTGGAAGGAGGAAATGAGAGAACTCCAGATTTACTATTCCAAAGTCCAGAGCTACAGCATGACTGGCTGAGCTGATGCTCAACGCCCTGGAGAGGGGATTTTTGCTGTCTGTGAAACTGAAAGCTTAATTCTACTCCCTGGGAGAAAGTTTCCTGTAGCCCAGAGGTCTCGGTGTTTGTTGCCCCTGCAAAGGTGATGCGTTTTTTCCCATTCCTTTCTTTCCATTCACTGGCTCACATCACAGTGGCTGCTTGTGTCTCCTTGCCACTCACTCTGGTCACAGTGCAAGCAGGGGCTGAGATTCCCTATCCCATCTTTTTCACAGACACATTTTCCCTTGCTCACATGCTGTGACAAAGGGAAGTCATTCTGCCCCGTGCCTTGCTGGGAAAGTTTTTTTCAGTTTGTAAAGCAGTTTCCAGCCAGGAAAACAGGTGGTTAGGGCTGTTTTGGGAAGTGAAGAATAGAGTTTAATATTGCTCTTATCATACAGGGTTTATTGTACAGAGCACTGGCTGTCTTAATGCAGAGCTGGAGCTGGCCAGCAGAGTTACTGCTCCTATAAGGCAGTGCTGGCTCCAAGATTCCCCAAGAAGGTCAGGCAGGGAGCAAGGGAGGGGAGGAAATTCCTCCTTAGCTTGTGTTGGGGAGTTATATTTAGCTCTGGGGATATCAGCCTGGCTCAGCCCTTGCTGGGGAACAAGGGCTGCCCCAGGCACACACATCCAGCACTTGGTGCTGCCTTTCCCCATCGTTATTCCTGGGTCTGGGAGGAATTTGGCTCAGATCAGTGGGACATAGCTGGGCATGGGGAGGGCTGGAGGCCAGTCAGAGCCTCCACATGGGGCACCAGAGCATTGTTAGTGTTTTGGGTGCCTCAAGGTGGAAGCCTGTCGAGGAGTGAGAGGTGTGTTTTCTTGTGGAATGAGAAGCACCCATCAGGTCAAATCCTGCTGCCTGAAAAGTGGTAGACAGTGGTGCTGTAAGGTGAGCAAGATTTTCTTTCCCCCTTCATCTGCTCCCCTCATCAGTCTTTGATCCCAGCCTAGAGGACCACTTCCTTTTGGACTAAAACAGCCAAGAGCCATCCTGCCCTGCCCCAGGCTTGGATGATACCTTGGGGGTTTTCCCTTCCAGACCCTTTGTGTAGGTGTTTCCCAGGGAAAAGGAGGCTGAGCTGAGACACATCTTTGACTCAGAACCATGTGAGCTGTCCCAAGGGTGACTGTCACCTCCTCAAGCTGCCAGGTCACGGCAGTTTCACACTTGTGCGCGTGGCTCTGTCCCCGTGTCACCATCATCTCCCTCCCTCTCTCCCCAGGTATGCTTGAGGATGGGAAGAAGTTTGATTCTTCGCGCGACAGGAACAAGCCGTTCAAGTTTGTGATGGGCAAGCAGGAGGTGATCCGTGGCTGGGAGGAAGGAGTTGCTCAGGTGCCTGGAGTTCCTCCACCTCACGGTCCCCGTGCCGGGCTGTGCCGAGCCGTGCGCCGGGAGCTGCAGCGTGGGCAGGAATCACTGTGTGCAGCTCATTCCCTATTTTATTATTTTTTTTATTTTATTCCCCTATGTTTTCCACCCCTCCACCCCCTCGGAGCTGGGAGGTGTGGGCGTGAATATCACCTTCTGCATTGCCACCTGCCAGCTGGCAGGAATGGAGCCGGGCCAGGCCCAGCAACACCTACGGCACGTCGGTGACTCAGTGGTGACATTTCTGCACTGAGTCAGCTCCGAACGAGCACGGCGGGAGCGCTCCGGCCTCCCGGGCTGTGAAGCCCACGTGGAGGCAGAGATGGTGGGCACAGCACAGCTCCAGGCTGTGAGCCCACACCAGGGAGGGCTGGTGGGCACAGCACGGCTTTGGCTTTTGCCTGCGTGGCTGCACACACTGTGCCATACTGAGAACATGAGCACAAGAGTGACAGTGGCTGGAGGGAATTGCCTGACATTCCCTGCCTTCACCTGTGTGAAGGACACCTTAAGCTCTGTGTGTTTTCCAGCTTGTGCCACCTACCTTTCCCCTCTGATGCTCCTGTTTCTTCTCCTGCCCCTCTGGTTTGTTCAGCCTTGCTCTTGCCCAGTGTAGGGAAGGCAGTGGGTGCAGGTCTGTGTCCCTTCTGTCACTCACTTGATGGTATATACCCCTCTCCTGACATCCCTGTGTTTCTGTCCCTGCCCCAGATGAGCGTTGGTCAGCGGGCAAAGATGACCATCTCCCCAGATTACGCCTACGGCTCCACTGGTCACCCAGGGATCATCCCACCAAACGCCACTCTAATTTTTGACGTGGAGCTCATGAAATTGGAATGACCCATCCCAGCACCCTGTCCTCGGGTAAGGAGAGGCAGCTGCTGCCAGGGAATGTGTGGACTGGGGACAGCTTCAGGCCCTAGTCTTTGGTCTTGGGACAATGTGGGGAGGTGGGATGAGGGTGAGTTTGGGCGAGTGGGAGGTAGTGAGGAGTATGAGAAGGACAGGACGGGTTTCTCCCCACGGGTAGGAGTCTTGGGATTCAGCAGGGGGTCAGATCACTATGGTGGTGTGAGTAGTTCCCAGCCTGGCAGAGTGTGTTCATGCCATGGAGGTGTTGCAGTGTCGCTTGTTTGTACCTTGAGTTCTGTGCGTTGTGTTGCTGCACCACAGGGCTCAGCTGCTGCTCCCCCTTCTGTCTCGTGCGTGAGGCCAGGAGTGTGGGCAGGAGACCTCCAGCTCTGAGGGCTGGAAGATCTCTACTGTGGAGACAGGCTGAGAGCTGAGGTTGTTCAGCCTGAGGAAGAGAAGGTGCTGGAGAGACCCTGGAGCACCTTCCAGTGCCTTAAGGGGCTCCATAGGAACTGACGAAGGACTTTGGACAAGGGCAGAACACGTTGTCACTTTGGAGTGACAGAACAAGGGGGAATGGCTTCACCCTGACAGAGGCCAGGGTTAGATTGGATATTGAGAAGAAATTCTTCCCTGTGAGAGTGCTGAGGCCCTGGCACAGATTGCCCAGAGAAGCTGTGGATGTCTCATCCCTGTAAGTGTTCAAGGCCAGGCTGGTCTAGTGGAAGGTGACCCTGCCAATGGCATGTGAGGAGAATTAGATGAGCTTTAAGGTCTTTTCCAACCAAGACCATTCTGTGACTCTGTGGAGCTTTGCTCTGGGGTGTGGGATCCCCACAGTGTGGGCAGGATGGGGCTGTGCTGTCCTCATAACTGGTTCCCGGTTCCTGCCTGGTATAATTGGTGCTGAAGCCACCGTGCCCTGGGCATGTTCCCTCCTTGGCTGGTGGGTGAGCAGCTCTGTCACGCTGCCTCTCCTCTCTCCTCACAGGTTTGGCACATGGAGGAATCCAGAATCTCAGCTTCAAGAAGAGTGCACATGACTTTGTGTGGAGCTTTTCCTGATAGTCCACTACACTCATTGTATAACCTTACACCTTGATTGAATGCCTTTGGTCACTAAGCTTTGCGTCTGACTCTTCCTCCTCGTATCGTGTTTTTATGTCTTTTTAAACTATACGCCGTAAACCTCAACTCTTTTTGGGTCAAGTTCTTAATCTTATTTTTGTTCCGTTTTCCCACTAGCACACGGATGGGCTGACCAAGATAGGAGTCATTTGAACAAAAGGAATTCTGTTAGTTACTTGTTTTGGTGTTTTCAAACCAGAAATTGCTGCTGCTTCAAAAGCCATAGCAGAGTGAGGCTGTTGAGGCTAAAGGGATACAGAAAGCAAGGTAGCACTAGGATTGTTTATAGGAATTCTGCCTGGAATGGGACAGCGAGGGAGCAGCCTGGCCTTTCCCTGTTCTCCATGCAGGGAGCAGCATCAGAGAAAGGGGGCTGCTCTGCCTCTGCTTCACCCTGCCATTGGGTAGGCCTGCCTTCCCCCCTCAGCCCACCTTTGGGTTTAGGGAGTTGGGTTTCCAAGAGAGTTCCACCACACCCTGAAAACCTCACAGTGTGGAGCATTCTTTAAAGAGAAAGGAAAACAGCAGATAAAGGGAAGGTGCTGTTTGCAGGGGAGGTGGTGGGGGCTCGACTCCACCAAAATATCCCCGTGCCCTGCCTCTCCCCCGGGAAAGGAACCATCAGCCCCCAGCTGTCCCTGCTCTGAGCACACCTGCCCGTTCTGTCCTGCCACCTGATGCTGGTCATCGCTGCTTGCCTGGTCTCACAGGACGCATTGCTGCCCCCTGTGCCCCCTCCCTCTGCCCTGCCCGGTCCGTTGGTAACAGATTCCCGCCGGTCACTTCCTTCTCCGCCGCACAAAGGTATCCAGTTTATTATCGCAATAAAAACGCTTTATGCTGGCTTTTCTCAGCCCTGTGTCCTGGAGGTTTGTCCTTCACTCGTCTGTCGCTCAGCACAGCAGGGGCTGCAGGTCTGGGCTCACCGGGTGCTGTGGGTGCTGTTCTGGGCTTGCAGGGTGCTGTTTCAGGTTCATGGGGTGCTGTGCAAGGCTTGTGGGGTGCTGTGCTGCTGTGCCTTGGTGTGAGGCTCAGGTGCTCAGGCCTTTGGAGCACAACAGGATGCCTGAGGCTCCTGGGCTCTGTGGGGAGCTGATGGCGCCTGCTGGAATTTGCATAATTAATTGCCTCACCATAACCTATTAAGCGTTGCCCTCACAGCCTCGTGCCAGTGGAGCTGTGACTCAGCCCAGACTGGGAGCATGAAGGGCAGACTGAAGCATATTCCCAGGGTCCCTGTGGTTCTGGGGAAGCCTGTCCCTACATCTCCCTGGATTTATCTTGGTCCTTTCTGGAAGCTGGATATGACACGTGGGACACAGAGCACCCCTGCTCTGGGCTCCCCTGCTACAGCTGTGGATTTTGTGTGTGTAGAAACTGTTTGGGCCAGTGCCCGGCTCCTCTGCTGCCAGCCTTTGATCTGTGTCCCATGATTGATAACACAGCCATGATCGATAACACCAGGCAGTCCCAGTTTCCAAGCAAAGTTTGTGTGTAGCAAGGCTGGAACAGCAGCCCTGGGGCAGAAGCAGCTCAGCCACTGGGATGGATCTGGGAACACCAGTGCTTGCACAGGGCTGTGCAGGATTGGGGCCAGGCTCCGCAGGAATTAGCACTGCCCTTAATTGCTGCTCAATTAAGCAGAACGGGAGCTGCTGGGGCACCAGCAGCCTGCTCTGCCCTTTGCTATGGCCGTTCCTGGATGGAAGCTGGAGGCCAGTTTGTGTTTCTTCCTGCAAAGCATTTTGCTTTAATTATTAACCAGTGCCAGGCAGTGCTGTGGCTTCTTGCTGGGCATAAGCCAGGGCTGGGGAGAGGCTTGGGTGACCCTGCTGTCCTCAGGGCCACAGCCCCTACATAGGTCCCACAGCACCCATAAGTGCAGCTGGGATCTGGGTCCTCTGGTTTTGAGGGGAATGAGGTTTCAGGGAAGGGACAGACTTCTGGGAACCATCCTCTCTGTGTAGGACTGTCCCTGCCTATGGTGCTTGGGCTGTTCTTGTCCCAGGCTGGCCAAGGCAGCCAGGCACCATCCAGCTAAAAATAACACCAGTAAATAAAATGCTTCCTCCTGGTCTGGCACGCTGGAGCAGAGGCACAGGGAGCTGGGACGTGCCTGGCTGCAGCTCCACAGCAGGAATGGCTCCATGCTGGGGAGCTTTGGGCTGGTGCCACCAGCTGAGTGTCCTCAGCACCCCACTGCCCAGCTCCTGAGGACACGGTGGTCCATGGCATTCCTGGTGCTGGCAGCAGGATGTTACCTATGAGTGCTGAAGAGCTGGATCCCAGGGTGACATGGCACTGTCCTTATGGCAGCAGGATGCCACATCCATCCCGTGCTGAACTCTGCTGTGGCTCAGCTTTTCCACCTGCTCTGTGGGACTCCCACGGGGCCGTCATGCCTGGCACGTGTCCCAGGTGATGGCTGGAAGGGTGCGGGACACAGCATCCCTTGTCACAGCCACGTCCACCCCACATGCCTGGGCAGTGAGGTGTCAGTGGGAGCCACCGCCCACGGGCTCACAGTGGGGCATCCCCTTCATCCCTCAGAGCCCAGGATAGGGTGTGAAGGGAGGGGCCTCTCCTTGTGGGGGTCAAGCCATGTGCTGGGGCTGACAGGAGGGGTGATGCACTGGCGGGAGGGCTACTCTGGGGGGGGACAGCCCCATCCCTGCTCCACCAGGATGCCCAAACCCACAAAAAGCCAACCCTGTCCCCATCCCTGCAGTGCCAGGGACCTGCGCAGTGTTGCCTTCACCTTCCTCTTCCCTCCTCTTCCTCTTCCTCACCTGTACCCTACCTGGCAGGGTTGCAATCAGCTGAGGCTGCCTGGCCCCTCCCTGGGCTGGGCACGGCTATAAAATCCAGGGGCCAGGCAAAGGGTGTCACAAGGATCTGGGAGCTGTTGGCAGGTGAGTCCAGGGGTACCAGGGTTGGGTTTGGAGGGTCTTGTCCATTGGATGCTGTTGTCCCTTGGCTATGGATAGGATCCTGCCTGCTTCCTACAGGGCTCAGAGCTGGGTCTGGATTTGGCCCCTGCCTGCCAAGTTTTGGATGATACTTTTTGGGGAAGACAAGGCTCTGGGGCAGAGCTGGAGAACACAGCCTTGGCCTGGGCACAGCACTGGGGGCAGAGAAGGCTGATGGGGGGACACAGGGGCTGCCACTGTGAGATATCCCACTCTGTTGTCCAGGTGATTCTGGGATGTCCTCCCTGGGCAAAAGGACATGGGAAGCAGAGGGGTCTGATGAAGGGCACAGAGGCTGTTCCCATAGGATATCCTGCTTCATTGTCTGGGTGATGCTTGGATGGCCCCACTTGGGCAGGTGGACATGGAGAGTGGGACTTGCCACCAGCCAAGCAATGTCCAGGTGCCTGCACCTGGCTCACGGCCACCTGTGTCCCAGCCACCAGGAAGTGGTGGCCCTGGTGACGTAGCCTTGAGTTACGCCAGAGACTCTGGGTGACAGCCCATCTCAGGCAGATGAGAGGAGGGAGGGATGCTTGGAGAGAAGCATCTCAGTTCCTGAACCACCCCATCCCCGTCCTCAGGCAGCAGCAGCAGCGATGGCAACACTCTACCCCTCCCTGGAGGACATGAAGGGCCACCAGGTCCTGCAGGTCAGTGCCAGCACAGCAGTGTTCTGAGGAGGTGAGCAGACCCCAATGGAGGGTCCGCAGGGTGGGGGGCACAGCATTGAGCAGATCCCTTATCTTGGCAGGCGCAGGCAGCTGCTGGGGTGAGGACCCCCCCCACCACAGTGGTCACGGAGAAGCCAAAGCTCACGTCAGGCACTGGTATAGATTACTGTCCAGGGGCTGTTTGGGGAGGGGAGAGATGCTCACCGTGTGGGGGGGCTCAGCTGAGACCTCCCACAGCTCAGTGTGTGGGTGGAGGATGGGATTTGAGGGTTTTTTTCTGTTGGCCCATGGTCCCAGGGGGCTCCCGGGATGGAAGCAGCAATGGTTGTGGGCTGGGGACCCCAGGGGCTGAGGCCACCCTTGTTATGTCCCACAGAGCCACCCGTGCTGTACCCCAACCTGGCTGAGCTGGAGAACTACATGGGGCTTGCGCTCTCCAGTGAGGAGATCCAGAAGAACCTGCACCCAGAGAACAGCACTGTAGGTGTCTGGGCTGGCAGCTCTCTGGGCCCTGCATGGGGTCCCCATTCCATTCCAGGACCATATCCTGCCCAGGGAAGGGATGCAGCACCTCCTGAGGGCTGATGTGCACAGGGCCCCATGCCCCCCATCCCCATTGACCCTCAGCTCCACCACAGGCACTGACCCCCGTTGGACCCTCCCCGGGCCAGCTGGTTGCCCCCCTGACCGGGAACAGTGCGGGGCTGCGGCGGGCAGAGATCAAGCCAGGCGTGAGGGAGATCCACCTGTGCAAGGATGAGCGGGGCAAGACAGGGCTGTACCTGAAGAATGTCGACCAGGTGAGGGGCTGGACTGGTACAGGGCTGGACATGGCACAGGACTGTGTGGCATGATGTGACGTGGTGCACCATGGCACAGCATGGTGCCATCATGGCACAAGCATGACAGTAGAGTGCAGTGTGACGTGGCAGTCTATCATGGCAAAGCAATGCTTGGTATTAAATGTCACAGTGTGCCACAGTGCAGCTCAACAGGGTGCAGGAGGCATAGCATGGCATGGCATACCATGGCACCGTGCCACACTCCTCTGTGTCCCCAGGGCATCTTTGTGCAGCTGGTGAAGGCCAATTCGCCGGCGGCGCTGGTGGGGCTGCGCTTTGGGGACCAGGTGCTGCAGATCGATGGCAGGAACTGCGCGGGCTGGAGCAGTGACAAGGCACAGAGGGCACTGAAAAAGGCAAACCCTGAGAAAATCGTGATGGTGGTGCGAGACAGGTGAGTGGGTGGCGGTGGTAGTGGCAGTGGCACTGGTGGTGTGGGCGCTGACTGTGGTCTCCCCACAGGCCTTTCCAGCGCACTGTCACTGTGCACAAGGACAGCACTGGTCACATTGGCATCGTGGTGAAGAAGGGAAAGATCGTGTCGCTGGCCAAGGACAGCTCGGCCGCCCGCAACGGGCTCCTCACCCACCACTGCATCTGCGAGGTGAACGGCCAGAACGTCATCGGCATGAAGGTAGGGCTGTGCCCCACCGGTGGCACGGGACGTGCCTGGGCAGTTCAGGATGTGGCCAGAGAAGCTGCAGGGGTTCTGAGCAAAACACTGGGCATACCACAACCCCACCGGTCTCTTCTGCAGGATAAGCAGCTCACGGAGGTGCTGGCAGGGGCTGGGAACGTGGTGACACTGACCATCATCCCCACTGTGATCTACGAGCACATGGTCAAACGGTGAGGATGTGGGGCTGCAGGGACCCCCACACCCCACAGAGCCTCACAGGTTCTCCCCACTGACCTCCCCTCCCTCTGCCCAGGCTCTCATCAGGACTGGTGAAGTCATCCATGGACCACTCCATCCCTGACCTGTGATGCCATCACTGCCTTCCTGGGGAGCTGACGCTGGAAGCCTGGAGAGGAGTCTGCTGAGGGGATCCCACAATGCCTCAAAATAGCTGTTTTAGCACAAAACCTCTCATCCCTCCACAGGTCTGTGGCTGCTGGGTGGTTCTTCCTCTCTTCAGTAAGGATGGGGCAAGTGTCCTGTCCCAGGGTCCTCACATCCCCATGGCCCTGCTCAGGTCAGCCCTCCTCAGGGCAGATGCCAAGGGCTGGCTCCAGCCAAAGCAGACACAGACCCAGTGACGTTTATTACATCCACCACAGAGAGCAAGTACAGGACAGGGGAAACAAGAAAAGGGGGGTTACAGCTTTTTCAGTTCTGTATTTAAAAAATATATAGATTTGTCTTTCAAATATAATCGTTACATTTATTTCTTGGCAAAGCTTTGGATAGTCTAACAGACGTGTACACAGATCCACAAATACATTGCACGAGAGGCGAATATCCCAGCTCCGCTTACATCTGCCCCGGCTGCCTGGACACTGCTATTCCCCAAATCCTTCCCCCGGCACCTGGTGCTGTGCTGGTGGCAAGAGCTGCTGCCCCTGCTGTCCCCCAGCGTGGGCAGTGCCAGCGGATGGGGGATGCAGGGAAGTGTGGGGCACGCGGGATGTGGCATGTGCCCCTCTGGGGACCGCTGGATGCCACTGTATGGAGCATCACTGGCTCCCAGGGCACCTGGCTGGTGGCACCCATGGATATGGAGGAGTGGGCTTGGGTTGGGGTGCAGGGAAACACTGTTAGTTCAAGTCACGAAGAAACCACAGACATTCGTGGGGTGGGAGCGCGGCGCACCTGGGGGAGCCCAAGTCCCACGCCCCAACAGCCCCGCTGAGCAATCCTTGCTGTCTTTGCGTCTCAACAACAGAAAAAAGGCATTTTTCCAGAGGCCACCAGCAAAGCAGGGATTTGGGTGGGCCAGGGAGGCAAAGGGGTTGGCTCTGCCTGCACGGCACTGCCTGCACCCTGGCAAAGGCATCCAAGCTCCAGCACGTGGTGGGATAACTGGCATCACCACTGCCAGCACTGCAAGAGCCCCCGATCCCACTCTGGTGGTCAGAGTCCCAACAGTCGGGCTTCAGTCTATACCCAAAAAAAAGTGAATATAGTGCAAAGCAAAGGGAGGGAGGGAGAGCCCACAGCTTTCTTAGGGCGCTCCATGTGTGAGCTGCAGCACAGTTCCATCCCGATGTGGGGAGGCATCTCCTGCAGAATGGGTGGCTGGATTGAACAGCTCCAGAGCTGGTTCCTGTATCTGGGCAGGATCCCCCATCCCCCTGTCCACGGACAGACTTTGCAGCTGGAGCAAGGAACCGCTGCACTCTCAGTGCTCCCTGCTGCCAGTGGCTCCTTGCCATCACCTGCCCGTGGCAGGGCTGGCCCTGGGGACAACCAAAAAGCAAGTGTGATGGAGGGAGATTCCACCTGGTGGGTGTAGCCCCCTGCAGCCAGAGGCACAGGCAGAGGTGTCCATCAGCAAGGGGTGACGCTTGATGCCAACACCCATCTTCCAACAATGGTCCTTTCCCTCCTTTAGGACAGAGGAGCTGGAGGGGGCAGCACACACTGATGCACCCACAGACCCCTCTGCCCCTTCCCATCCGCCAGTGCCACGCCAGGGCTTTACAATCAGCAGTCGAGTTCGTGGGGGCAGGTGGGAGGTGTTGGAGGTGTCAGGGCTGGGCGCTGCCCCCAGGGCTGGGGCTGGTGACGGGACGACAGCCCATCCTGCGGATGGAGTGGAGGGCAACGGTGCAGCAGCCCCGCAGCAGTGAGCTGATGTTGTAGATGGGCTGGCCCTGCCGCCGCTGCGAGCGGCACAGCCAGGCCACCGTGGGCACTGCTGGCACCACCACAGCCAGCAGATCCACAATGAAATGGCGGCTCCAGTAGCTCTTGGAAGGGTTAGTCTCGCAGCCGGTTGTCTCCGTCAGCTCCTCCTCCGCCACGCAGGCGATGGCCACTGAGGGGCTGGCACTGGGGGGCTGCCGCACCGCAGGGTTGCAGGGGACATCCCCCTCGGCACCGGCACCTGCCGTTGCGGCATCGGGCTCGGCCAACACCATGTCCGTGGCCCCAGTGGGGTTAGTGAGCTCGGGGACAGGCATTGTGTCTTCCATTTCAGAGACCCAGGCAGAGGTGGGGCTGCCCAAGCTGCAGGCCTGGGACTTCATCACCTTCTCCAGGATGGTGTCCAGGTCGGGCTGGCAGGGCACGAAGTCTGTCTGGATGGCCCGCTCCTGCATGCAGCTGGCCTGCACCCCTGCCTCCACACTGCCCCGCAGTCCCAGCACCTTCTCGTAGGTGTTGCCGGGCTCACTCCCCACTTCCAGCGGGTCTGTGTTGCCTGGAGCCTCCTCCATCCCCACGAAGCCGCTGTCGGCTCCCTCGTCCAGTGAGATGGTCTGTGAGCCCCCCACGTTGCGGTCCCCAGCCCCCTGGTCACTCAGCTTGGTGTAGGTGGAGCTGCGGGTGAGGGATCGGGCTGGGGACCCCCCAGCCGACTCACCAGCCCCATCCTCCTTCAGCGCCCCATTCTGTGCCACCTCCATACTGTGCAGCAGCGTCTCCAGCTTCTTGTTCTGGATGTTGATGTCCACAAAATACTTCTGGAGGCCCTTGTCCTTCTCTAGCAAGTTGTTCTTCACTGTGTCAATGACCTGCTTCAGCTGCTTGATCTCCTTGCGGGCCTCCTTCAGTGCCAGCTGGGCCTCCACGCGGTGGCACTCCTCCTCGATCCAGTCCTCCTGCATCCGTGACAGCTGCGTCTTCAGATCCTCAATCTCAGCGTCCCTGCAGAGATGGAAGGGCACCGCCACGGTGCTGAGGGGGCTGCAGGGACAACCCTGTCCTCATGTGCCCGGCACGGAGTTGGAAACAGCTCACCCAGTAACACTCGTGACTGGATCCAGTGGCTTGGGGACCCTTAGAAGTGATGCTCAGGACCCCGGGGGGGGGGACACTCAGGGCCTCTCAAGAGCAGTGTTCAGGGACCCCCAGGAGGGATGCTCAGGGACCCTTGGGAATGATGCTGAAGGACCTCCAGGAGTGATGCTCAGGGAGCTCAGGGACCCTCAGAAGCGATAATTGGGGACCCTTAGGATTGATGCTCAGGGACCCCCTGGGAGCAATGCCATGGGATCCCTGAAGTGATGCTCAGCCTTCTCCCGGAGGGGCTGCAGCGCCCAGGGCCCTCAAGGGCTGTATGGGGGTGGGCAGGTGCCCTGGGCAGGCACGTAGCAGCTGGCACGCTGGCGAGGACATGCCTAAGCCTGAGAAGAGCAGATGGGGATTAGCTACCCTGTGACGCTGAAATTCAGCAAAAGCACGGCAGGGACTTAGCTGGGGCGAGGGGAGAGCACAGCCACCACAGGTGGGATGTGGGGCTCCACAGCCCCTGAATCTGCAGCTCCTGGGTAGGACGGGCAGCAGTGCCAAACCCCTCCAATACCACAGTACAGCTGTGACCTCAGTGCCTGGGCACGAGCCTGAGGACAAGATGCCATGCTGGGAATGAAGACTCCCAGAAGGACCAGTCTCAGACATGAGCTACCACAGTGGTGGCAACGGCTAGTGCTGGGACCCTTCCCAGAGTCTCCCTTGCCAAGGAGCCTGTGCCTGCTGCTCCCATGCTCACCTGTCCTGCAGCCGCTCCTGGGTGTCCTTCAGGCGAGCTTTCAGGTGCCGGATGCAGACCTCCTTCTGCTGCAGGGGTGTCAGGTACTGCTCTGGTGTCGGTGGCTTTATCCCATGGTTGTCACTGCAGAGGTTGTATTTGGACGAGCGCCTACGGGGACATGGATGTCACCCACTGCCACTGCCAGGGTTGGCACAGGCTTGACCCAGGGTACCAAAGGGTGCAGCACCACAGCACATCTCAAAGGAGCCCTGAGAGCAGGAGGGGCAGGGTGGGTCTCTCAGGTGCTGTGCTGCTGGCAGGAGGGTGGGTGCAGCTCCCAGACCCACTGGTGCTTCTAACGGGCACTGAGCCCCCTGTGGAGCTGGAGATTTCACTGGGGCATGAGCAGAGCCAGGAGCAGGTGGGCACCAAGGTCTCTGTGTTTCCCAAGTGAGCTTCCCAGGAATGATTGATATGGATGGAGACCCCAGGGTGGCATCAGCCCCAACAGGGATGGAGGCAGAAGATGGGGAATGGAAGGGTTTGGGATGGAGCAGATCTGGAGATGGTGGCTGTCCTGCCATGGAGAACAACCCAGGGCACCCAGCATTTGCTCCAGCAGAAGGTCCAGACCCTCCTTGCTCCTTGTGCCACCACTGGCACTTGGGTGGATGAAGTGATGTCTCTGGCCCAAAGCCTAGGGAAGTGCAGAAAGCAGGGGCTGGCCATGGACAGGGCTACACAGCTGGGCTGGGAAGCACATGGAGAGCTGGAAGCAGCATGAGTGGCTCCTGCATGGCAGCGGAGGGACTGAACTCCCTGTGCATGGCAGCAGGGTGGTGGCGATTCCATCTCAAAGCCCCCATTCATAGTGGCCACCAGCCCAACAGCCTTCAGCCAGGGACAGAAGCAATCAGATAGGACTGTGGTCTTGGAACGCCCCATGACAGCCGGACAGCCATGGCCCCTGGCTGCAGCACTCATGGGCCCTAATCACAGCCACCTCTGGATCCCTCAGATCCTCCCAGATTGATTCCACCTCTGGGAGCTGGAAGGTGGCTGGGGACAGACAGGAGATGAGCCTCATTCCCTGGAGCAGTACACCACGGGCTGCTGTGCCTGCAGGGCTGGGGCTGGTGCCCATCCCATAGGCCAGTGCCAATCCCACAGTTCACTGCCGGCTGTTTGTGCCCCGCACACACCAGGAGCTCTCTGTTGAGAAGCCAGGCTGCCACCAGCTCTTGCCAAACCTTTGCCAGGCAACTCGAAGGGATGGAAGCAAAACTCTTGCCCTTGCACCTTTGGTCTGGAAGGATCCAGATGCTTCCTGGAGCGCAGGAGCAGCGGAGGGAGCGTGCAGCGTGCAAGCCACAGCCACAGCAGGACGGAGGGAAGGGGGCAGGAGTCCCTGAGCGACAGGGAGGGAGACAAACACAACAGTAGCAGCGGAGAGTTTTGGAGGAGGATAATGAGGGTCTTTGGAGACGCACCAGCAGCTCCGCCAGGTCCGGCTCCCCCAGCCACCAAGCGCACAGCCTCGCTCCACCGGCCCCTGCGCTCCTGTCCCTGCCGGGCACCGGCAGCACGGGGGTGGGGGCTGCTCCCCCTGCCCGGGGGCACCCGGCAGCCACCCTGGGGCCACGGGTGATGGGTTACCTTGGGGTGGGGCTGCTGTCGCTGCCCTTGCAGGAGCCAGAATTGCTGCTGCTGCTCAGCGAGGAGGTGCCGTAGGTGTCCCTCCCGGGGGGCGAGGGGCGCCTGGAGGCAGGGAGAAGAGGCTGTGTCTCAGGCCGAGTGGCTGAGGGCGCTGAAGACTTAAAGAAGGAGGCAAAGCCACTCCGTCCATAAACCCCGCGACTGCCAACCACCACACCGAGAACACACAAGACAAAAGGACAAAACAAACAGCAGGGATCAAAATGGCACGGACACGGTGACAGGCACAAGGGCAGGGCTGGGGGCGATGCCCACCCGCTCCCCCCTCCCTGGCGTGGCAGCCCCCGGATGCTGGCGTTGCATCCTTGCACCCTGAGGACCTTGGGAGCCCCTAGGATCCCCTGGAGCCCCTTGAGAGTCCCCTAGGGGCATGGTCCAGGCAGAGCTCAAGCCACATCTGCCAGAGCATCACCCACATGTGGGCAGCTCTGCCTCTTCTCCGTGCACATGCTGAGCCCATACCTCCATAACAGCAGTCCAGGTCATGGAGACATTGGAGAGGAACAAATGCTTTTCTCCTCTCTTTTTTCCCCTCTATCAATCAGCTCGAAGAGAGGCTTTCCAAGGGCTAACACACCTCCCAGTTTCACTGCCCCAAACCCCAATGCTCTCCACCACTCACTGCCTGCCTTCGCCCAGATGGGCGGAGGGGTCGATCCTGGCTGTGGCACAGACGGACAGAGGGACGGGGAGTGCAGCGCTCAGGGGGCCACATGCACGGACAGGGAAGTGCTGTGCAGTGGGCAGCGCCATGCAACCCCCCGAAAGCTGGGCTGGGGGTTCGTGCTGCGAAGTGGCAGCTGGTGGTGGAGGTGTGGGGATCATCCCCTCCCGGCTGCAGGTGCTGGTGCTCGGTCCTGGGGCCAGAGGTTGAAGCATATTCACCTTCGTGATCCGGTGGACGAGCGTCTGCTCCCCGGCAGGGACATGGCCACGGTGCCACAGGTCCTGGGCACGGGGAACTGCGGGTGAAGGCAACAGAGAGAGGAGGTGAAGGCAGGAAAATGGCCCTTATGAGACAGAGATCCTGCAGAAAGAGTCCCCAGGGCCACCAGTACAGGGACAGATGTGGACAGCATCCCCCGCACATCTGGGCTGCACTTCCTGCCTGCCTCCCATAGCCCAGGAACGCCAGGATGCCGCATGCCTGGGGCCCACCAGGATGCTCTGGGGACAGGGCAATTTGTAAGACAGAACAGAAGCAGTGCAGGTGCCTGCCCATGGTCTGGAGCCCCTGTCCCACCAGGTTCCAGACACAGGACAAGATTCACTCTGCTCCCAGGGAAGGGCGTATGCCACAGGGACACACGGTGCCTGCTGTGGTAGCATTGCTCAGGGCAGAGATGGGACAAGGGCTCTGACACCTGCCGGGACCTCCCTGGGCAGGCAGCTCTCCCTGCAGTGGGCTGTGTGCCTGCTTTTCCATAATTAAGTCCAAATCATCCATTCAGCAGTGAAATCAGCTGGGGAAGAACAGATCCCTGCATGATGAGGCAGCAGCAGCTAATCCCTTGGGAAATACACAGCCTGCTTTCCTGTAAATAAATAGGCCAGATCCAGAGGCTTGAAGCACCTCGGGCACACGCAGGATGTCAGGGAGCAAGGGAAGCATCTGCTCAGCATCCGCATCCTGCCAAACATCCCATGGCACTGCTGGGATCCCCACTGTGCTCATCAGCTGCCAGAGAAGGATGGGCCCGGGGCACCGTGTGGGGCCCCCTCATCCCCAGGCCCCTTCACAATGCCAGTATTTATCCCAGATTTTGGCAGAGCAACGCTAGCAATAGGACCAGCCAGCACGTAATCGATGGGTGACAGGAAACACTCTGTGGTGCTGGCCTTGCTCCAGAAGTGTTAGGAGTTGGGCAAGAGGGGAAACAGGAGAGGAGGGGAGGGCACAGCCATTGCAGCTTTTTGCACTTGCCATCTCAGTTTCATTTTATTCCAGGCTATCTCAGAGCCTACCCTGGCCAGTCCAGGCCTCTCCTCTGCCCAGGATCTGCTGCTTCCTGATCCCCAAACCAGGGCACTGAAGAGTCCAGATCCCCAGGGATGTGCAGCCACAGGGTACCCCCAGCCCCAGAAGATACATTGCCCCACACCAGGAGGGTGCCAGCACCCCATGGACACTGCAAGAAGGAGTTGGGGATCCTGCTGCTCCCATTTGGGATGGATTTGCCAGGAGACGACCTGGGCAAGGAGCTCTTTGTCCTGTTGGATCACTGCTCCCGGGTGGCTGCAAGCTGTGCTACTGCAGCAGAGTGAATCAGCATCCACAGAGAGCTGAGCGTGGACCCGCACCGGCAGGACCATCCTCCAGGATTCTCCGGCATCTTCCAGCAGAGCAATGCAGGGCTGCGGCACAGCCTGGGCTCCAACAGCTCTTGAGCAGGGATTTAGGGAGATTTGTAGCCGTGGGGGTTGACTCCTTGCCCTCTCACAGCCCCAAGCCCTGTGTCTTGGGCCCTGCAGCCCAGTGATACTCAGTATCAGCCCAGCAGTGCTCAGCCCAGTGGTACCTGAATCTTCCTCACTCATGGCAGTCACCCTGATGCCAAGCTGCTCTGCACAGGGGCCCCTCTGCCACTTGCTAACATGCAGCACCAGCAAGTGCCAGCACCACAGACGTGTGTCCAGCACACGGGACTCCTGACAGCTCCCCATGCTGCCCCCCCAGGTACCTGCCACCAGCATCCACAGCCAGGAATGGCTCTGTGGGGAAGCCTGGACGTGGCCTTATGTCTGAGGAGCTCATTTTGTCCTCTTCCTCCTCCCACTGCTGTAGACTTGCCTGGTGCCCACGCTGAGGCTCAATGCCTCCCACAGCAACCAGGGTGTCTGGAATTTAATCACTGCTAATAAGTTGTCACTGTCTTTATTCCCAATGAATCAATGGGCCACTTCAGTCTCCCCGGAAGACTCACCGTGCCCAGGGGTTGCCCAGAACAGGCAGGGTGGGCAAATTCAGCACCAAAGCTGAACATACAGCTTCCCATGTGGTACATGGCTATCAAAGGCTGAGAAAATTTACTGCTCTGCACTCAGAATTACCCCCAGGATCAGGATGAGCTGCTGCAGAATCAATGGAGCCTCACCAGGAAAGCAAGGGGAAATCCAAGATTAGTCCTGGTCTAGTAGGTGGCATCTCTGCCCATACAGGGGGGGTTAGAATCACAGGATGGTTTGGGTTGCAAGGTACCTTAAAGACCATCTCATTCCAGTCCCCTGTCATGGGCAGTGACACCTTTCACTAGACCATTTTGCTCCAAACCCCATCCAGCCTTGACTTGAACACTTCCAGGCAGTCACAGCTTCTCCGGGCAACCTGTGTCAGGGCCTCACCACCCTCACAGGGAAGACTTTCTCCCTAGTAGCCAATCTCACCCTGCCCTCTGTCAGTGTGAAGCCATTCCCCCTTGTCCTGTCTCTCCAAACCCCTGTTGAAAGTCCCTCTACAGCTCTCTTGGAGCCCCTTCAGGCACTGGAAGGCACTCTAAAGTCTCCCTGAAGCTTCTCTTCTCTTCTTCCAGACTAAACAACCCCAGCTCTCTCAGCCTGTCTCCATAGCAGAGGTGGCGAAGACAATTAATGGAGCAAGAGCAGGGGGACCTGAGGGGCACTGGTTTGTCCCCATACTGGGGGGACCAGTAGAACTGTGCTCAGCACAGCACTTGTGTGCATGCCCTCGCTCCCTGGGAATGCCAGCACAGGCCAGGGACCAACACTCCAACTTACATCAGATCCAGACACTATGCTGCAAAACAACCTGCGTGTGCTCCAGCATCCTGCAAATCCCCTAAAACGCAGCTTGGGGGCTGGGCAAGGTGAATACTGCCCATTGCAAAGACCCATGTGTTCCTGGAGCCTTCAACACCAAATTCCCCTGTGAGGCTCCTGGCACATGGGGAATAGGAGGGGCAGTGCTTTTAGAAACAACAGCACAAACCAGGGCTTGTTCCATGCAGTGGAATTAGCCTGGGGAGTTCCTGATAAATAAAAACAATGAGTCTTAATAAGGAAACAACTTGAGGTACAGCATGAAAAGCAGATCCTCCCTGGAAGGTTGGGACACAGAACTGCCACAACACCCCCACACTGCAGCTCTCCTGGGGTGGGTGACCATGGGACCCATCTCCTGGTGAGTCCTCACCTCCTGACAACCACAGCAGGGACGTGGGGCACTGCTACCCACTTGTCACACCATGACAGTGATGCAAAGGGCAATGGATGACAGAACAGGGGCAGAGCACCCTGAGATTCAGCCTGGTGTCCCAGAGGAAGATTTTCCCAGGAAGAGCAGCTCAGCTCCTTTTCATAATCACTGCCCTGCAGAGATGCCTCTTTGCCTCCAATCCTGCCACTTCCCCACTCCATGCTGGATCGATCAGCTGTGCCAGTGATAGACAGACTGGGCTGGGCAGGTATTGCCTCTCCTAGATGCTTCCCACATGGGAAACAAGACAACGGAAACCCTGGAGAGACCCTCACCATCACTTAGTGAAGTCTCCAGTGGTTCCTTGTTCCTTTAAGGGTTTCATGGCTGCATGGCTTCCAAAGCTCAACTCCTGTGGGATTCAGAGGGATCTGGCTGCTGCACTGGCCTGAGACACCCCACCAGCTTGTCCCATCCCCACAGGGAACCTGAGAGAAGGTGTGAGAGCCTCTGGCTCAGTGCCAGTGCCAGCCCTCAGCACAATGCTGCTGTGCCAGCAGCTGCCACATTTTCCCGGATTTCTCGTTCACTGCTTCCTTTGTTGAGGTTCCCATCACCCTGCCCACTGTCGGATTCCCGTGTTTCCCTTGGCACATCCCGTGTGAAGAGTGTTTTGCAATGGTGGCACTGAGCCCAAGCGCCTGAGAGCAGCTTCACCCACTGCAGAGACCTGGGAGAGGAACCCTGGTGTCCTCATGGGTCCACGGGGAGATCTCCAGCCTCCCAGTATGAACAAGATTAAAAGCAGAGGGAACGCAGGGAGAAAAATCACAGCTTTGTTTTTCCAGGGGGAAAAAAAGGCTCCACTGGAGTCTCCCTGCCTTCCTGACACTGGCTCTGTTTCTCTTCACACTAAAAATAAGCCAAGCATTGGATGTGGCCAACTACCAGCAGCTGATGTGGGGCAGAGCCTGTGTCCTCTAACAGTACCAACGCCAGGGGTAGCTTGTGATGGAAAAGAGACTGGGATGCAGCAGGGTCGTGACGGGAAGGAGCAGGATCCAGCAACCAGGGCCAGCAGAAATCCTGGCAGAGGAGGGGTCAGCACTGGGGGCACCACTCGAGCAGCTGGGGGCAAACACTGGTCACAATGTCTGCACTCCTTCTCCTGCCACGGGATTTTTGGAATACAACTTGCATTGCTCCTGCTCAGGAGATTCCAAGGATATGGTGATATCTTCAGGGGTTGGGAGCCTCTGCTCCAGTGGATATGGATCATCTCAAAGCAGGCAGAGCTTCACCTGAGTCCCAGGCAGAGGGAGATGATGGAATCACAGAACCATTTAGGTTGGAAAAGACCTTTAATATCATCAAATCCAACTGCTAACACAGCACTGCCAAGGCCACCGCTAAATCCAGCTCAGGGCAGAGCCCAGTGCTCAGGGCATGAGCAGGGACAAACCCCACGGGGTGTTTATGCAACACCACCAGAAAAATCAATGTTGCTAAAAGTGGTTGTATCCCATTCCAAAATGCAGGAGTGTCTCCTTTTATTCTCCTGTTTGTTATAAAACGCTGAGTTGACACCCAGAGATTACAGGAAAACAGAGACCATTTGGAAAGCTCGGGTTATGCAGCTCATCACTTTTCCAGCTGACCTGACTGCAGCTTCAAATGGGGAGGTGGCAATTCCCAGCCCTCATTAGCTAAAAATAAGATGTTCCTGACCAGAGGGCACAGGCTGGGCTCTTGCTGGGCCCTCTGGATCTGAGAGGAAACAGGAAAAGAGCTCCGTGACAAATGCAGTAGCAGCATAAGAGCAGGAGCAGGACACCCAGGATGCAGACCCCATGTCTCACGTCAGGCTGAGAAGGTCAGCAAGATGGGAGAGAGGTAAAATCTCACTGCAGAGCCCATCCTGCACACGTGCTCTGCCAGGAGCCAAGCTGATGACTGGGAAGCAGAAGGAAGAGCCCACTCCTCCAGGATACAAAGGCAAAACCATGGAAGACAAACCCAGCTCCCAGTGCAACAGCTACTCCTCCCCTCTGTGCCTCGGTGCAGCGGAAGCAGGTCTCCCATAACCACCATCCACCTTGAGTGAGGGCTGGGAACGACGGCGGTGCCGAGGGATTAGCCCTGGGTCTCTGCACCGCTGGAATGGCCTACTTTAACAACACACCAGATCTCCTGCCTCAGCCCACTGCAGCACTGCCGAGGTGGCAGCAGGGGCAATGCCCTTCTGACCCTCACCCTGGGACCCCACAGTCCTGGACACTGGGATTTGTACTTTCTGGCACAAGGTCACAGCACAATATGCCCATTGCCCAGGGAGAGTGGGAGTGCTGGAATTTTTTAAGAACAGGCACCCAGCAGCGGGTTCTGACCTTGCAGGGAGGAGATAAGAGAGCACCGAGCGCATCAGCCCACTCTGGTGTTCCTGTGTCCCTTTGGAGATGGAGCATGAAGCCATTAAGTAATAAAATGCCACTTGAACAGCAGCTGTAGCTCCTGCAACACCCCATGGTGTCGGAGACACGCCTGGATACTGTACGAGCAGATGTGGGGCTGGTGCTTGCAGGGAGAATGCGGTGGATGAGATGAGGGTATGATCCATATGACGTGGGACTGGTGTAAGCAGGGAGGCTCTGGTGCACAAGATGTGGGTTTAGGATGTGCAAGGAGGGTCTGCTGCTCGCAGGGAGTGTCTGATGCATGTGATAGGGTCTGATGCATGTGACGAGGGTCTGGTACATGAGATGTGGGTCTGGTGCATGTGACGTGAGACTGGGGCATGCAGTGAGGATCTGGTGCATGTGATGTGGGTCTGGTGCATGTGAAGTGGGTCAGGTGCATGAGATGTGGGTCTGGCGAGTGCAGTGCAGGTCTGGTGAGTGTGATGTATGGCCGATGCTGCTGTGTGGGTCGAGCACCTGTAATATGGGTCCAGGGTTGTGATGCAGGACCAGTGGGTGTGGTGGGGTTCCCGGTGGATGCTCCAGTGCATGGAATACGGGTCTGGTGTGTGCCGCGGGGGTCTGGCACACGCAATGCGGGTGCGCTGCGGGCCCGATGCGTGACCCGCCTCGAGAACCCTGTGCCCCGGGAAGCCGCCCCTCTCGCCCCCCCTCTCCGATGCGGAGCGGCGCTGGCAGACCCCTGCTGCGCCCCCCGCCTCCCCTCTCCGAATCTGCAGCTAGAAAGGGATGAGTCA
>VXBA01002083.1:49659-67661 GCA_013399895.1 Serilophus lunatus
CCGGCGGAGGGGGCTCAGCGACCTGCCGGGGAAGGGAGAGAGCGGGCGGTGAGCGGCGGCGGCGGCGCGGGGCCCGGTGCGGTACCCGGTGCGGTGCCCGNAGGGATGGAACGGGGAGGGATGGAGCGGGGAGGGAGGGATGAGCCGTGGAGCTGCGTAATTTGCTCCCTCCTCTGCGATCTTAAAGCGACGGCACCGCGGGTGCCCGCCTCCCCCCCGCCGGGTTTCCCCCCGTTTCTATGGCAACTCCCCTTTGCCGGGGTGTAACGCCTGGAAAAAAAAGAAAACAGCCGGATTTTGGGGTCCCTCCCCGTCGGGGTTGCCCCGCGGGTCGGGTGCATCCGGCTCCTCGCCTCGCGTAACCCCGGAGGAGGAGGAGGAGAAGGAGGAGGAGGACGAAGGGGAGGAGGGAGCCGGGGCAGCCCCGCGCTGCGGCCATCCGGCCCTTGGGGTCCCACTGGGCGTTGTAATTTTCATCCTAACCAGCCCAGCTCTGAGGAGATCCCTGCCCCAAATTAGTGACGCATTTTCGTGAAGTAAAATCAATAAATAACCGGAATTCTGTGGCCTATTTCCATCCCTTCGGATGAGCCCGAATTGCCGTGGCTGGCGTGGAGAAGCAGCATCAGCCACACGGAGCTGCTGCCCTGGGCTGTGTCTGGGGTCTGGGGGGCTTGGGAGATGGGGCTGAAGGCTGGCACGGCACGGCACGTCCCATCCCATCCTCCAGCACAGCCCGGTTGCTCATGGCACTGCCCACACGCTTCCTGCTGTAGCTGTCGAGATTAACCTTCCCAAATTATTTTATGAGGAAAGATCTCGGGAGCCCCCGCGCTGCCTGGAGCTTGTTGTGGGGGAGCAGCAGGGAACCAGCGCCGGCTCCACTCCGGTGCCCGCAGCCGGGAACGCCCAAGGTCGGCTGCGGACACTCCCGTGGAGACCGGGAGCATGAGATGCGCGTGTCCATGTGTTACAGGTAACATCCGACGTGTGCGTATCCACATACGGCCTCATGGAGGGAAATGGACACATACGGGCACGGTCAGAGCAGAATCTGCTCCAGCTTTGGGTCTGAGGCCCATTGTGCTCCCCAGCCATTCCCAGCTCCCTTTGTCACTCACCCATGGTTATTCCCGAGTTCTGACAAATCTGTTTGGTAAATACATGCCAGTCTTTCTTCCAGTTCTATTTCCTGCATGATATGTACCTCTTTAATCCCGACACACAGACTATTTTCAGTGTATATGTATATATATCTATCTATCTCCTACCTCCCATTTATTCCTGCCTGCCTCCAGCTGCCTTTTGTTTCCCTCTTTCCCGGTGAATCCAGTGCACAGCCCTCTATCCTTGAAAGGAAAATTAATGAGTTATCACAGCTGCTGCCACTGGAGCAGCTCTGACCATGTGTCACAGGCAGCAGCTCTGCTGTGAGATGCAGAGTCATTCCTGACGGATTTGGGGGAAGAAAAATGGTTTCTCCTTCCCCCTGCAGTCTGCAGTGCTTTGGTTCCTGGGATGCTCACACTCTCAAAGCAGGAGCACTGCTCCAAGGGGATTGGGCTTTTTGTGAGGAGAGAGGGTAAGGTTTTCACCAAGACCAAAACCCTTTTCCCACCTGGGTCAGCACTTGGCTCTGGAACTGCCAGGCCTGAGCCAAGGAGAGGATGAGCTGCCCTTGGTTCCAGTCTTGGCCTGGGACATTCTCCTGTTCCCACCCAAAAAGGGAAATAGCATTTCTTTTGCAGAAAATGGAGAGGTTTTTACCAAACAGGGACACTCTTCCCTTCTTCACACCCAGAAAAGGAACTCTGCAGAGAACCACCCACCGATCCCCCCATCCTCCTGCCCCACACGGTTTTTTCACTCCCTTTTAAAGCCTTTTACTCCCTTAAACCCTCAAACCCAAACCTTAATCTCCCTGAACCCCGTGTGACAGGGCCTGGAGACACAGGGATGTCACTGGGGTGAATGAACACTTAAAAGCCAGGTGACAATAGCACCCATCCTTTCAATTTTAAGTAAAGTCACCAAATATCCCTGTCTCAGAGAAAAATGCACAGGATTTGATCCTTCAGAAGAAACACAAACAAGCAAAGGAAACATCTTCTGATTTTTATTGACTCCACATGAAGGGAAAGTGGTGACAGCACTGGAGCACCTGAGTGGGAGCACAACAACTCCTGTGGCACAGGTCGGAGGCAACTGGAAATCAAGAACTTCAGAAAATGACAGTAAAAAGGATAAAATTTATCTTAAATTAGACAAAATGCAAGGAATTAATAATATTTCAGTTAACATTCATTTTTAAATATGTCTGTACATGAATAAATTAGTAAGTAAACAAGCTCCATGGAATCTGAAATTGCAGGATTTGTAGGAAATAGAATTTCTTCCTTAAACTTCTACGGCGTAACCTCTGCCTGGACACACAAAAGCAACACTGAACACAGGACCTTGCTAGACCTTAAAATATCAAACTCTGAACATTCTTTGAAAGGAATAATTTTCATATTTGTTGATGACTCTTACTGATGGTGTGAGAGAATGAAGAAACAACAGCTTCAATAAAAATAATGTAACCTCCAAAGGTGGTCTCTGAGAAAAGTTTTTATAAAAACTTTTCTAAAAACCCTTCAAGGACTTCTATAAAATTCCTTTAAGGACTTTCATAAAATCCCTGACAATGCAAAGCTCTTATGCAGAATATATATTTTAGTGGTATTTTATTAATATATAACTTGTATAACCATAAATATTAAAACCAAACCAAACCTGGGGCAGCCCACCTGCACGAGGCGTTACTGCGTGGCGTGAAGGACAGGGAGCTCTGCTCAGCTGCCACGGTTTGACAAGACATTCAGTCCTTCTTGCAGGAAAACTATGTGCTGAAAAACATAAATTAAGCTGTATTTTCATTAGTTTTTCTGATTCTGTCAAACATGGGCCCAGCAGTGGCCGTGAGGTCGGCGAAGGGTGCGCGCTGCCACAGCTTGAGGACCGACTGCTTCTTCAGAACCAGGAAGATGTAAAACTTGGCTGCAGCTTCTTTCCGGCTGTTGTTCCGACAGAGCTCATGGAAACTGAAGGAACACACACCTGAGCTCTTCAGTTGCTGCGTGAGGGAAATGAGGAATTGGTCAGGTCAGTTTCCCCACCAGTCAGACTGTGTCCCACGGAGCCCAAACAGAGAGCACTGCTCAGAGGGAAAATCTCTGCTTGGATCCGACCTTCCCAGAATCATGGAAACACTTCCTGGGTTGGAAGAGACCTTATAGACCATCTTATTCCCCAGCCTGGGGCAGGGACACTATCCCAGGTTGCTCCAAGCCCCATCCAGCCTGGCCTTGGGGAGTCCACGAGCTCTCTAGGTATCTTGGCATCTGTGTTTATAGAAGTGGCTCTTAACATTTTACTGCCATAATATTGCTGGCACCTACATGTGTTACTAAAATCTATAATTCCACCAAATTCCATGACACTGATGGAGCACTTCCATCCTGGTTTGTGATTGAAAATAATAAAAATCCTTGCACAGCCTTCTCTTTGGTTACAGAGTGCCAGTGACATCACTGGCAAGAACCAGGTGTTATTATCTCTTGTTTTTTAAAGGCTACACTCAGCTGTAAGTATTCATTTATTATTTGCACAGAACCTTTAAAATAAGTTCATCTAAAATAACATTCAGAAAATTCTAGTGGTTCCTGCAGCTGTGGGAGGAGATGCCCCATCAGGCACCCAGAATCCTGACAGAAATCCCCAAAAAAGCAGAGTTACAAGCTGCAGGTGAGGCAGTGACATGATGGACAGTGGAAGGAGGGTCTTTTCTGAATGGCCCATCTGAAATCAGCGCCTGGTTTTGGTATCTAATAACAAAATCCAGCACTAATACCTGTAAAGTTTTTTGTAACTGCAGAGTTCTTTTGCTCCATCTTACTTCTTCGCTGTCTTTCCCGGTCCTTTTTTGCTCCTTGAGAGGAAGGAAACAGAAGGTCAGTCTGTGTGTGTAAAAAGTCACAGACCGTGTTAAAAGGACAGGAGTTCCAGCCTCACTGGAAATCCATCTGGAGCTGGCCACCTGCATGGCCACACTCAGGGAACCTGGTGCCTCTGACACCTCTGTGCTCACATGACACACACCTTTGGCACTTCCACTTCCTCTGCTTCAGCTTCCTGGCCCAAGGAATTTTTTGAGCTCTCAGAAAAAGCTGCTCCATCCTGCTGTGAGCATGGAAAGGACAATCAGTGGGCCTGACCATCCACCCACGCAATGCAATTCTCATTACACAGTTCTGCTCTACGAGTTTGTTGTGATGAAGTTTTCCAAAATAGTTGGTATTTCTACCATGTCTTCCCTGACACAGGGGATTTGTCCTACAGCTGAATCTACACCTACAGGCATAGTTCAGGCATGGAACAGAGAACATGTTTTCTGCTGCCATTAGGTCCAATTTTGTCACTTTTCAACTTTAATGAGCCCCATATTCTCTAAAGAATGTCCTTCAGCCTAAGCCAAGATGGCATAGATAGATAATTTGTTATTGCTTAAGTATTTCCTCAATATGAGACACAAAATGTAAGTTTTATCCTTTATAAAGATTATTACATTTATCTTTTTAGTACAATATTTCATATTTAATGTTAAGCTTTCATTTATAATGAGTTGTTAGACTGTAATCTGTACTGATTAATAGACATTTTAATTAATCATTCATTCATTGTGAGAGTTTACTGAAGTAATTATAAATAAACTTTCATGACACAAGCTACTTAATGCTCTCTTGACTGGCTTCAGCCTCCTTTACAAACATTAGCAATTTCTTAATGTGGTTTAAGTGGAACCTTAGCATAAAGTGGAATCAATAAACACACTTAGGTCTCTAAAACTGAAGAAAACTGCTCACTATGGTTTCATCACAGTTCTGGTTGGTTTCATTTCTGGCATTCAGTGATGTCAACATAAGGGAATCATTTCTAATTTCTCTCTCAGTCTCAGAATGAGGTGACTCCTGCAGATAGCTTGGCTCTTCTACTGGCAGCACCTCTGTATTAATAGAAAACCAAGGTTTAAGAGGCAATGGCTGTGAATCACTGTCCTTAAAAAAACCCACTGAAAACCAAAATTCACACCCTACTTTGCAACCTTGGAGTGCAAGAGCCAGAATGAGAAAATATTAAAGAAACATCTTCCCAACAGGAGTGTGGAAGAAGAACCTTCCAAGGGAGTTTTTCCTTTTCTAAAAGTTGGCTTTTATGGGCTTGCAGGAGGTGGGTTTGTTGATTAATTTCTGAGGCAGGCACACAGGTGAGGTTCCTAGCAGAGCAAAGGAGTGAAAGTGGATACATCCTCCTCAGAACATCTAAAATATGACATTTCTTCTTACCTGATATTAAGCAAAACAAATCTTCCATTACAATAGATTGGAAGGGGTTTTTTTATTTTATTATAAAAAGCTCAAATAATACTACTCAAGTCTGCAGTTTCAAAGACAATTAGAGAAACCAAAGGTAAAACTAAAAATATCTCCTTATGCCACAACGAAAAAAAAGATTGCATTTCATTTAATTTCTAAGGAACAAAAGAAAAGCTAAGTACCAATAAAAGCAGATCAATCTTTATTTTTTTAAAGCAATTAACAGCCAACTCTGTTAGCATTGAATTTTTTTGGCCTTTGATTGGTAGAATACTGCACACAAGCACCATGCACGTGTCTCAAACATTATGCTGAATAGAAAATACTTTCTAACAGCTAATTCTGCACAACAGAATCAAAATATTACCTGTGGTATCCTGCTCTTTTTGCATTTCTTCCATTTCAGACACCCTCTGTATTCCATCTCGTTTCATCTTAAACCTCTCATTCTTGAAGCATTTTTCAAACAACTGAAAATAATAATTTTTTATTTGTTTGCTTTCAGAATATCATGTCAGATTATTTGCAAACATCAACACAAAGGTATGAATATGAGCTGTGTATTTATTTCAATATTTCAATTAGGTCACTCTGAAAATCTGTTGTTTTGGGTTTTTTTAAGTAACAGCCTTCTGCAGATTCAACATTGGCCATGAACTCCATCAGAAACATCTCAGGAGCAGCTTGGATCATTTTTCCTTCAAGCCATCCAGTAAGGAAGGATGAAAGAAAGAAAAATTTGCAGTATTCGTCCAAGAGAGACCAAGTTGTAATTCTGCAGCTGGACTCTAAGTGGTGAAGCTGCACTGCTGTAGGGAACTCTTCCAAATCCATTAGCAATATTCTAATAATAATATTTAAGCCTGATATATATCTAATGCAAATAGAGATGAAAACACAAATGTAGATGCAAATATAGATGAAAGATGTCTCAAATTGGTTACAGAGAGGAAACAAACCAGAAAACAATTAAAAAAATGGAGAAAGTAGAAAAGAAATGGACAGAAACAGAAATGCACAAAGTTGTGTCGCGGTGTAAGACCAGTCAGGTACCAGTGAGTGAAATGGAACATCAGCTCTTATGTCCCTTTGTAATTCGTGGTTGGAGTGCAGGAGGTTAAGGCTGTGACCCTACACATGATGAAGCAATTTAGTGGTGACTGTGCAAATAAATCATCAGGTGTCCAGCTGACCTGCACAGGAGAGCAATGCTTCCAGTGGCACTGCACATCCACAGCCTGCTCCGAGTTCAGATCAAACTGAGTCTACAAAACCTCTCTCAGCCAGATCCCAGCTCTGCAACAGCCCTGGAATGTACACACTGGCATAGAGCCCACAGGGAGCTGATCTTTACCTTTTGCAGGTCAGCATGAACCACAGGCAGTGCAGGGTGGGACAGGAGGTTATCCACATCTCCCCACTCCTTCCACATCATGGCTTTCTTGGTTGGAGGAGCGAGGTCCAGCGTAGCCAGGATGTCTGTGCAGTTGGTGAGCCGGTTGTAAATGGCTTTGGAGCTCAGCTCCTTCTCTGCATCCACCAGCAACTTCCTCTTTCTTTTGCCTTTTTTCCTCTGGGTGACAACTACATAGAGCCAGTATTAAAAACAAGTCTTAAGGTCTATTCCCAGGATGTTAAGCACAAAAAAAAGCACCCTATGAATCAAACCAGCTGCTGACATCCCAAACACTGCCCAGACTTGAAAAATCAAAGTACCAAGTGCACAGGCTATTTCTTCAAAAGATTTCATGAAGTTCTCACTCTTTGTACTCTTGTACAGGAAATTCCCATATGTTTAATTATGGAAGACATATGACTATTGTACTAAAGAACTGGGAACTGGAGGACTTAATGAGAACACATGATTTAGCAACACGACTGAATAAGCAATCTTTAATCCATCAGGAAGTTAAGTGTTCCAAGAACTGGTGATGCACCCAACAGGTTTCATTACCTCATAATTAATATCTGTATTTGTCAGTTTAATCCTTTAGCAATTTAATCAAGATGTAAACACAAAAGAAAGACACAGATTGGTTATGTAGCCATAACTTCCTGAATACTATTTTGGCAGGCTGGAAAATTGCAGTATTGTAAATATTCCTGTCAACATGAGCTCGTTTATTTGCAAACAGCCAGCAAGGTGATAGGTAGCGTTTAGATTTACTCACAAAGGAAATGTAATACCTTTCTTTTTGTATCCTCTTAAAGCTAAAATTTCACAAACCAACGTTTTCCCCAAATGCTTTAAAGTTTTAAGATTGTTATTTAAAACATAAAAAAGTGTCACTGGCAGTGAAAGTTCTTCAGGTGAAACTTCAGTACCACCCCCGAGCAGGTTGGGTGCAGTGCTAGCAGAACAACAAAACTTGATTTGGTGCACGAAAGAAACTGCAAGCAGAGATTTGGGCAGATCAGATGAATAACCTGACACTTGTTTTGTGTAATAGTTACCATAAAGTGGAACTCTGACAGCAGGAGCAGGTTAAATCTAAAGTGGGAATAATACATTTTGCAAGTATTTTCACTACTAAGAACAAAAGAAACCTAATTAATGCAAACATTCAGCAAGAAACTGGTCAAGTTCTGACCTGTATCATCAACTGGCTCAAGCACAAACCCTTCTTCTTTGAACAAAAGGAATGTCTCGTTCATGGTGGGACTTACATCCTTAACAGGAGTGTTTGTGCAGTTGGGCCCAACTGCAAGAAAAAACCCAGCAAATAACCCAAATTAAAAGAAGTTTACAAGATGGACTAATATCTCAATTGCACAGCAGAGAATGACATCAGACAAAAATGGTGAGAATTAGAAAGCTGTGGTTTTGTCTATAATCTCATCATTATGTTCACCAGTAAATCACTGGCACTGCTGCTGCTCATACCCTGCCCTGCATGTCTCCCTTTGCTGATCCCAGAATAACCAGGCAGTGGAAGAGACAAAAACTTAATGAGCATCAGACCAAAAGAGGATTAACAACACCTTTATGAAATACTTAAGTGCCATTTCTCACAGAAAAATGAAACCAGAAATAGAATCATAGAACTGTTTATGTTGGAAAAGACCTTTTAAGCTGTCACAGGGAAAGTTCACAGCTACAGCAAACCCTTATTGGGTTTCCTTCCCCCTCAAAAGGGACATCACACTGTGAGCAGCAGGGTGGTCCAACAGCATATCCAACAGGATGTCACATAAAAGCATTTCTGAGCAATGTCAAGTTACGAATTTGGAATCCCTACATTAAATGAAGTTACCCTAAAATGGTGGATGAAGCACTTTAGGAAAAAAGGCAAAATAATTGAAGAAAGGAAAAAAATACTGTACAAAGCTGAATGTGTGTGACTTTAGGCATTAACACAGGAAGAGAGGGTTTGTGTGAGACAGAGCAGACTCTGCAAACTCACTGGCTGTGCTGTTCTCTGGCAGATCTGGTGACAAAGGACGCGCTTCCTCTATATCCAGAATGCCCTTATTTGGGCCATTTTGCTCATCCCTCAACAGGATTTCTTAAACACAAAACACATAGTTTTAGTCATCCTAAGCCTTAGTAGTCATGAAATAGCCAGATACAGTCTGATGTTACTTAAGGTTAATTCTCTTGCAAAGAAAGCAAGCTCAGCTTCTCCAGATGGCTGTCAGTGGTAGGTCTGTCTGCAACAGCACAAAAAGGAGAGGGTTTGTCTTAAGTTTGAAATTTACACCTTTTGTTTGAAAAGTATGGTCTTGAGAGTGTTAAAAGTTATAAATCTGTAATGTTTCTATAAATGTTCTAAGCCGTAACAATGTATAAGCTACTTTGGTGCCTTTGTCTTTACAATAGTAAGGATAAAATCACTGCAGTATTTCACCTTTGAAAAGAGAAATTAAGTTGTTAAACATTGAGCCTAAAATAATGAAATATAGCTTTTAAGCCCATTTGACTTGGCAATGTCTAAGTGATTATAGATTCAGTGACAAAAGCAAAAAAAAAAAAGAAGTATGAAAACAACAAACAACATGGAATTTATGTTTGAAAACAACCACTTTGTTGCTGTCTGGTTTGCTTTCCTGTAAGAGTAAAAATATTTGGAAGGGAACTGATTCAGTTTGTCTGTGGCAGAGCCTACCAATCATATCTGCAGCATCCTCCTCGTCTCCAAAACAGTCATGCTGGAAACAGAAAACATCCTCGTGCAGCACAGACTTGTCTCCACTGGCACTGGCCGAGTTGGGATCAGCCACCAGACTGTTAGTGCTGGTCAGGATGCTGCCCTCAAAGAAGCTTTGTCTCCTCAGTGCATCTGCTTCTTCATCTGAGGAAACACACAGTTTCTGATGCCTCATCTGCATGAGGTCTGGAAACCCAGATTAATTCGTTGCTTAGGTTTTCAAATAATCTTCAAAAGGCTGCAAGGCATCCCATACCCCAAATGGGATGAACAATAAGCAATTCTGCTAGTTCAGTAAAAGCAGAGTTTGATTCTCAGTCTCTGATATCAGATTATATTGCTTACACAAGATGGTATGACAGACCACTCAGCACAAGCATGAAACAAATGCACAATTAATCACAGCTTTTTCACACGTGGAAAGGGCTCAGACTGTACCAATTTTGCATAAAACACACTTTCTCTTATGGAATATTTCTCAACTTCTCTCACCAAAGTTTCTATCACAGAGAAGTATATTGCTTTCGAAATCCTCTGTAAGTGTGATGTCTTCAGCTCTGCTCTGATTCAAGGCAAAATGTTCAGCAACATCAATGGCACTGATGAAAAAAACATTATGAAAATATAGGGTGAACTAAAACCCATTGAGCATTCAGCTGGAATGTGAAAACTGTTTCTAAATAGCCCCCATACTTCTTCACTCTCCTTTGCCAGTAAACTTCAGCTCATTTGATTTTGTTCCTGAGACATCTTTTAAACCGAATGACACAACTCTTTGGGCTGGCAGAAAAGGCACCTTTACAGAACACACTGAGAACACTGAGGCACTTGAATAAATGGTATTACATTGCAGCTGTACTTACAAAATAGTAAACCCTTACTGGTCCCATCAAACTGTGTTTATGAGGAGGTACAGAGGAAGCCTTTGTGGAAATCTCTTATCCTGGACCTTCAGGGCATCAGTGCCATCAGAAACATAACTTGGCCCCTTGCTTTTTTAACAATTTTCTACATTAATGCTGATTTCTGTCAGAAAAGCCAAAGAAATATGCTGGCTTTTCCTCAGGAGCCAGGCTGACTTCTGCTGATAAAACACCCCAGCCCCAGAGAGCAGTGGAACAGAAATGAAACCAAGTTACACAGTATGACAGTGGGGTTACTAGCCAGAGCTTCCAGGATTGATACTAACTTTTATCTCTTCTCTTGAGGACAGAAAATTGTTTGCATCCTTCACTCAGACAATTTAAGATCCTGAAGTCTAAGTTCAAGACATTATTATTTATTGATTAAAGGACTGAGGAAAACTACCTAAGCACAAACCCCGTGCTTGTAGCCTTGTGAAGCTCAGAATTCAAGAGAATTCAGTCATCAAATCAAAACAGCCCCATCTGAGTCTTGATCAGATAACAGCAAGGATAGCTTCTACTTCTGAAAATAATAAAAGAATGAATAAAAGCTAGGGAAGCATTTACTTTACATCTGGTAGTGGTGTTTCAAAATCATGGAATTCTTCAGGTAATGTAATGGACTCATAAGCAGCCTCAAAGTTCTCTTCTTGAAGGTCAAAAAGCCCTGAAAGAAACAGGCACCATAACAAAGTAAGTATCAATAAAATAAAAAGCAGTGTTCTCCCAAGTAGGTATAATAAGCCTATAAACCTGTCAGGAGGGGCTGCTGCCAGTCTAAATCACAGCAAGGTAAAGCTCAGGCACTCCAAAGTGGAATTTTATTTTCCACATCCTTCAGAAGGTCTGTTTTTCACAGACAGATACAGAAGAGTCTTTTGCAACAGGACCTGAAATATGTAAGTACTTGTGTTTCTGAGTAGTTGCTTTAAGTCCCTGGAAGGTTCTCCCAGCTGACATTTCACCCAGAATCTTTCACAGCACTGCAAATGAATCACTGTGGTTTCTTTTTGTCTCCCGTGTCTCCATAACACTGTTCTCCACCATCAAATAATTATGTACTGAGTACTTGGGAATCAGAGAATCGTGGAACAATCTGGGTGAGAGGAGATTTTTGAAGGTCACCTAACCCAACCTTTTGCTCAGAACAGGGTTCATTCCAAAGTCAGATCACTTTTGACTATTTCTGCTGATGGAGCTCCCACAAAATCCCTGGACAGCCTCTTTCAGCATTTTACCATTTCTGCTGAGATTTCAACCCCCTTCTATGTAGTTTAAGTCTCCAATGCTGCAGTGACTGCTGTGTCTTGTTCTTGTGCTGTGTGATGCTATTCAAGCTGCTATAGTGTCTATCCAAAATACCCTCAAGTTGTGCTGGAGGGCTTTCAGTCGGATAATAAGGAAAATTTCTTCACCAAAAGGGTCTTCCAGTTCTGGCACAGGCTGCCCAGGGCAGTGGTGGAGTCACCATCCCTGGAGGGATTTAAAACACATGTAGATGTGGCACCTGGGGACAAGGTGTAGTGGTGGCTGTGGCAATGCTGGGGGTAATGGTTGGATTCTACCTTTGGAGGGCTTTTCCAGCCTAAGTGGTTCTGTGATTCTATGATCATATCCCTGAGAATAATGCAGAGTAGTTATCCACTATTCTGCAGACAGACCAAGTCACAAAGCACATTAGAGCTGGCAATAGACACTGGTGCCCCGTTCTCAGCCTTTTTTTAGACAACAGTGCCTCCCATTTGTTACTTAAGGACAACAAACATAGAGCCTGTTGGAAAAGGATCCAGTCATCTCAGCTCCTTTCTCCCTGGCTACATGGCTAGAACTCAAAACACGCTGTCAGGTCTGGCACTGACACTGTTAGACATGTTGTTGGTGTCATCAGAAATTAAAATTAATTATCCAGCAATGGAGGCTGAATTCAAGCATGTCCTTGTAAGTCCATTTAAGATACAGCTTCTCTTAAGGGAGTCAAAGACCTGAAACAGCATTAAATTAAGCCAGACTAAACACCAGCAGCAGGCACAAGTATGTTCAGCTTCCCCTGGGATCAATAGTGTGTATTTAACAATATCCAAAAATTAACTTTTAAAAGGAGAGCTGAAAAGGATACCGCTGGGAAAATGCTGAATTTCGAACACTCCTGGGCGAAAGGCTGTCTTCATCTTGGTCAGAGCTTCACTGCAGTCTGCCAAGAGGTACTTTGCTTTCCTGTGGTAAATCCGCACCACTCCAAGGAGTAAGTGCCCAGAGGTTCGTAGACCTATAGCAAACTGTGAAGATTCAAAAACCAAGTTGTGCAGGAGTTAGTATTTTTGGCAAAAACAGTAAGATATTACAGAGTAGCAATGAGAGTTCCTTATGAGAGACCCAACGCCTCCACCCCAGGACTCTCCAGACCTCTCTCCTCATGGCACAGCCTACCTTTGGGGAGATGATATTTTGTACGGTGGTCTCTAAATTGCACTCAAAGATATGTGCCTTGGTGAGCTTCTTCTCCCAGTGGGCAGCCAGCCAGATTCTGGCCAGCGGCCCCCGCTTGTTGATGAGCAAATGGATGTAGAACATGGTGCCTGGCCAAGGGTCGCAGGGCAGCACTGCCAAAGCTCCCCGAGCTCTTCCCCTTCCAAAGGGATAGACGGGTCCTGGAGCACCAAATGGGACCAAGGATTTAGTAGGATCTGAGGGGACAGGGGACCCAGTCAAGTGCTGTAGGCAAGGGGGGGATTTAGTGAGATCTGAGGGAATGGGGGGACACAACCGAGCGCTGAGGGGATGAGAGGATTTATTGGGATCTGAGGGGATGCAGGAGGACTCAGTCAGGTGCTGTGGGGAGGGGGCCATTTAGTGGCATCTGAGGGGATGGGGGACCCAAGAAAGTACTGAGGGGATGGAGGAATTTAGTTGCATTATAAGTGGATGGGGGGATTTAATGGGATCATGAGGGGGTGGGGGCACCCAGCTGGTTGCTAAGGGGATGGGGGAACGCTGAGAGCACTGAGGGAATGAAAGGATTTACCGGGACCCTGAGGGGACAGGAGGGGATTTGGCGGGATCCTGAGGGGATGNTCCCCAGGCCTCAGCCGCGGGCGGGAAGGCGCCGCCCGGGGGTCGGGGCCGGTGGCCGCCCTCGGCAGGGCCCGTGTCCGTTCGCCCCGCACAGGACCTGCCGCTGGGAAGAACTGCCGGCTCCTTGCCGGGCCTCGCCAGGGAGCGGCACCCACGCGCAGAAACACCCGCACATTCGTTAGAATGGAGAGCGCTCTCCTTCTCCTCTCCTCTCCTTCCCCTCCCTCCTTCTCCCTTCCTCCTTCCCCTTCCCCTCCTCCCATCGCCTTTCACGCCCGACATTCCAGGAGCCCACTTGCAGGCACCACCCCGTCTCTTTCTCTGCAGGTGAGCAGGTCCTGCGTGGCTCCAGGCACGTTCGATAAAACTCCCTTCGTGAAGGAAATTTGCAGAAGAAAATAAAAAGAAATAGAGCTTCACATGGGACCTCTGTGCAGAGGGTGAAGGGGAAAGGGGCACAGCCCCCCACCTGCTCCAGCCACCCCCCCCAGAGCAGAAGGCAGCATGTTTGCACACTTATGTGTCACAAGCCAGGGAAAAATTAGTTTGTCACCCTCTGCTTCGTGCTCTCCACGCTTTGTATTCAGCCAGAGCACAGTGAGGCTCCTGCTGCTCCCAGGCACAGCCCAGCACATCAGCTGTTGCCATATCACAAGGCACCTGTGGTTTTCCCTGTCTCCCTGGTGTTAGCTGAAGATAACGAGATCTTAATTATCACCAGGAAAATGCTGAGACTCTTCCCAGTGCGGCTCTGCAGCTGGTCATAGTGGGAAGCAGGGCTCTGTCCTTCCATCTGCCTTTGGGCAGAGCTGGAACCCTGGGCTGGGGATCAAATGTTTGGGGAAGGAGAGGGAGTTTTGCTATAAATCACCCTCAGGATGGTGTACCCCCAACTGGGACATGCAGAAACCTCTCACAAGCCCCAGAGCAAGTGTCCATTGCCTCTGCCAGGGCCCCAAACCTGCCTAGATGCTCCACACCCCCTGAGAGGGAAATCACCTGCACTGGTGCCCACTGAGCAGCTCCAGCCCTGCCTGCCTTGCCAGTGGCAACAGCTCCTGAGGGCAGTTTGCTGGATCAGAAACCCCTCTATCCCAGGGGAGCGCTGAGATGCTGTGTCTGTGTCACACAGGGAGCAGCAGTGACAGGTGATGAGGTCGTGATATGCCAGGCACTTCTGATCCTCCCCAATGCTGGTTCTCTGAACAGTGTGGAGCCAGCTCCCAAATTGCCTGCCTGCTTTTTCCCTGACCTCCGAGTCACCTTGAGCCATGCTGGCTGCGGGCGCTCGCTCTGCCATAGGATGCTGTGAATGCTAAGGAGGCAGGAATGAAACTTCGCCTCAGTGGTGGGGCTGGATCACGGTCAGCACTGCCAGTGGGCACCAGAGAGCTGTGCACACCCCAAAATCAGGCTGTGCGGCATGGGGGTGTGTTGCAGGACAGAGCCAGGTCCACAGCCCATCCAGATTCATCACACTCCTGCTCCTGCTATCCTCCTCTGCCTGCCTGAGGCTCCCACTTGCCATCCCTCTCCATCCACATTTAATAATTTCTTCTGAGCAGTGACATGTGCCCAATCCTGGCAGCCCCGTCTGGCTCCCTCGCCTTGCTCCATCTCCCAGACTCCTTCCCCTCCTCCTCTTTCCCTTTTTTTCCAAGCCTTCCGTCTCTCCCCTCCAGCACTCCTGCAGTTTCATTGTGAATTTTGGCAGTGCTCTCTGTGACCTTGGCTGTCTCGCTCCTCTCTTTGCTCCTGTGCTGGCAGGATAAATCTTGGCTGTCTCCATCTCCTCCCCTTCCCTCAGTGCCAGAGCCTTGGGGACTGAGTGGCCTTTGCCAGCCCCCAGCCTCAGGTTCAGCCACTCAGGATCAGGCTGGGGAAAGTTTTTGGGCTGCCCTGAGGCCCTTCAAAGGCTTGGGGTCACCTCCCTGCTCCCATCCAGCAACGGCAGTGGGATCCTGGGGCAGAATACTGCCAGCAGCGAGGCTGGCAGGACGTGTCCCTCCACCTCATCCAGCACAGGTGACCTCCTGAGCATTGCTGTGGGGTTGGGGTGCAGGAACAGCCTCCCAGCATGGAGGCCTGACCCCACGGCAGGCTCAGGAGCAAACCTGCAGTTCCATCTTCCCAGGGAATTTGGTGATGGTGAGACAGCAGATTTCCTCCTGCCCGTCTGTTCACAGCGATGTGCCCGCCTGCTCCAGATCCATCTTTTCCTGCTGATTCGGGACAATCTGTGTCCCATGACCTACTTGTCTCCAAGCATCTCCTGCCTTCCCGCGGAGTGGGTTGATACTAAAGCCTCTCTAAATGTGGTTAACGTGTCAGGATGCACTTACATTTATTTTTAATTCCGCTTTTTTCTCGGCCCACTTTTGGCTGCGTCCCCAGGGACACTGAGCTGGGAAGCTTCTGTGTTTCATAGTCACAGAGTCATGGAATGGTTTGGGTTGGAAGAGACCTTACAGATCATCTCATTCCAAGCCCCCTGCCATGGGCAGTGACACCTCCCACTAGACCAGGCTGCTCCAAACCCCATGCAGCCTGGCCTTGAACACTTCCAGGGATGGGGCATCCACACTGAGGAGACAGGAGCAGAGAGCAGGTGGGTCATAGCAAATAAAACTTCCACAGCAAACTTAAAAGATAATAAAATCATGTGTATCTCTGCCGTTGAGATGGGAAAAAGTGATATAGGCACTGTTCCTGGATGGGTGCTGAGCCTCTTTATTTGTGCTGCACCTTCTAAACTCTCTAACAATTTTCGACCCATTTTAGCTGTATCTGATAGAGACTTCAGAGAAAATCCCTGCCCCTGTCATGACACAGGTGGCAGGAGGTTCCCATCTGACATCCCGATGCAGGGCGATGCTGTGGGTGGCACAGAGCCCAGTGCCCAGTGTGGCTGCAGAGGAGCACACTGTGTGTGGGAAGAGGGTTCAGGACATGAGTGAGACAGGGTGCAGGGTACAGGGGGCTCAGGGCACCGGCCCAACATCCCTGCAGCCCTGGCATTACGAGCTCACCCAGCACCAGCAGCATCGAGTGAGCATGTGGGAGATGCTGGAGGCATGTGAAGGTGTTGATGGGAATGGCAATGTGATGGACAAACCTTCCAGGCAGCTGTCAGCAGCCCACCCGCTATCGCTCAGAATTTACATCCACGTCTCCAGGCACCGCTCCAAATGTGGAAATAGAGCACATCTTATTAACAAGCGAGGGAAAGCGTGTGGCTGCCAGCAGGTCACTGCCGGGGCACGGGCTTGGGTCCGGGGCCAGGTCAGGAAGAAGCAGAGTGCAGGCACTGACATGAGTGCTCTGTGAAAAATGGAATAAATAGCGCGCGCGCGTGTGTGTGTAAGGGGGGGGCTCTGTGCCATGGAACTGCAATAGGACTGTGGTGGGACCGCAGGGGTCGGGGACACTCCTGTCCCAGGCTAGAGCATCTCGTGCCTGGCCCAAACCCAGGCCAAACCCCCCGCCAGGGATTTGGGGACAGGCTGTACCCTCGTGGAGACTCAGGGTGGGCAACGGCTGAGTGGGATCTCTCCCTGCTGCCTTCGGGGCTAGGTGGGCTCAGGCTGCAGCCCCAGTGTCCCCAGCGCAGCTTTGCTCCATGTTCCCACGGGGGACAGCTGGTTGTGGGGAGCACATCCCCGAGGCACACTCCGCGCAAAACCCGCCGTGCTGCTCTGTCCTCTCCTCCACCCAGCCCCCCCGGGGTGCCCACGGAGGGTCCTGGCGCTGTCGGGGGTGCACAGAGGACGTCTCTGTTGCACGGGGTACGTGCACAGAAGGTGCCGGTGTGCAACCGGGTGTGTGCGTGTGTGTGCTCGTGTGTGCCCCCCGTACGTGTGTGCGCGCGTGCGGCGGCTGTGCGCCGGCTGTGCGCGGTGCCCCGCGGCGGCACCGGCACCGGCACCGGCACCTGCCCGGGGAGCCAGGGAGGCGGCGGGGGTAGGCATCCCGGTGCAGGGGATAGGGAGGGGAAGAGGGAGCAGTTCGGGGCGGACAACGGCGGGGCGGGCAGACCGAGCGGAGAAGCAGGAGCGGAGCCCGGTGCACGGAGCGGGGCCACAGCCCGGTGCGGGAGCAGGGAACAGGAGGGAAAAGCCCGGCAGCAGGAGCGGGTCTGGAGAGGGGCAGCTCGGTGGGGTCAGAGGGACACGCGTCCCCGCGGGGGTGTCAGCCCGGTTCAGGGATGGGGGTCGTGCAGTAAGAGCCCGGTTTGGGAAGGGGAAGGTGGAAGACCCGTTTCTGGGAGGCAGGTGCCGGGTTCGGGGAAGGGGAAGCCGCCCGGTGCGGGGACGCCGGGAGGGGGGAGCATCCCGATCTGGGGGGTCGACTCCGGGGAAGGGGGACAGTCCGGGCGGGGAACCAGCTCCGAGAGTAGCCCGGTTCGGGTAAGCGGAATCCTAGCAGGAGGAGCAGCCCGGTTCGTGGACCTGCGGGGTGGGGTT
>VXBA01002083.1:67994-124307 GCA_013399895.1 Serilophus lunatus
TCCTGCTCGCCGCCCTGCTGCTGGCCGCCGCCGCCGCCCGCCGCCGCGCCCGGGCCGCCCGCCGCACCGGTGGCACCTACGGGTCGGTGCGGCTGCGGCTGCGGAGGGTGTCAACTGAAGGGACGCGGGCGCTGCTGGAGAGCCAGCTGAGCCCCCCGCCCCAGCCTCCCGAGGGGCCCGGCTCCTAGTCCTGCGCGCCCCGGGGACCCCCTGCTGCCGGCAGAAGCGGGGGTCCCCTTGCCACACCCCAACACCGATATCATCTGGTGAGACTTCGCCTGCACCAGCCTTCAGCCACCATCCTCACTTCCTTGAACCCTTTTCGGATGGTGCTCCTGCCCAGCAGCACTGGAGTGATGTGGCTTTGGGATATTCCACCGGATTGCATGCCTTTGGCCTGAGCTGTTCCCCACCAGTAGCACTGGGACAGTGTGGCCTTCAAACACGCCATTGCCTCCCCACCACCTTCCAGGACAGGGTGCTGCCATCAGCATTGCAGCAGTGGCACTGTCAAGGCACCCATGGGATTGCCACACCATGGCCGGTCGCGGCCTGGGCTGGACACGAGGGCAAGCTCCTTCCCACAGCCAGGACCTGTCTGCGCCTCTTCCCAACGGATCTCTTCGGTTTCTGCCACCAGTGACCTTTTTTAGCAATAGTTTCCTGTAAAACTCTGTGGCACAGACCTGGTGCTTGCACTGCGCCGGGCAGAAGAGGAGGAGGGAGCAAGTGTGCCCATTGTCCGTGCAGCGGGGTCCAGCCTCCCACCAGCCCTCAGCCCTCACACCCCACCAGCCCTATCCCACACAGAGGATGAAGGCCAGGACACACACCTAGCACTGTGCTGAGCATCCCACTACCACCAGCAACCCCAGAACAGCCTCCTCAAAAATCATGGTGCTCTGATCAGAGGAGAGCAGATGATTCCCAGTGCCTCCAGGCAATGCGGTGGCCCGGCAGGCTGCCGCTGGAGTGTCCCCGCGCCGACCTTTGTGCTGAGCCAAAGGCCGTTGTCTGTGGCATGAAGGCAAAGTTGCATCTCGGGAATTAAACATGAAGCGTCATTAAAGCACAATATTCTGTGGAAAGAGAAATGGCTATGAGCAGAGTGCTGGGAAAGGGAAATAATTATCTCATTGGAAAATGCAAATCCACGAAAGGTGCTGTTTGTCATGAACTGCCATCAGTTTTCAATCCATCCTGTAAATTATCCACTTCAAACGTTCCCAGGCAGGGACAAATCCTCCAGACAGTGACTGGAGGTCACTCCAGGAAATCCTCCAGGAAAGTGACTTTTACACCCAGTACAGTTGGGTTGGGTTTTATTCCAGGATTCCAGTGTCCCCTTGGATGCTGAGGGCAGTGTCCTCTGTCCTGTGTTTCCATTTCTAATGCTTCATAGCTAATTCTTCTCACTGCTGTGAAGGGCAATGTCTCCCTCTTTTTGTTGCCACATCACCAGGCCACAGTCCATATTTATTGTAGGATCCCAGGAAATAACCTTGAATGGCCTCACACCCACTGTTCGGGCACCCAGGCACATTTCCCTGGAGTGAAACCACGCTTGGGATGAGATGTGTGGCTGTGCTCTGCTGTCTACAAAGGGGCATTGCCTGTCCCCACAGCCCTGGAGCAAAGGGCTTCAAGCAGAGCCTGTGGGGCCAAATGAAGGGGCCAAGGAAGGAAGGGAGGGCAAATGTCGTTGTGACTGTCACTGAGGGGCTGATCCTGGGACAGAGCAGGGGGATGATGTCATGGAAGGGAGAGGAGAGACGGAAGAAGGGGAAAAATGGGGAGGAACAGGAGAAAGGGAGAGTTCTGGATATTCCCGAGTTGCTGCCCTGGGGAAGGCAGATGTCCCTCCCACCACTTGACTCTGGCCCTGTGATTAGAAAATAAACCCAGTAGATGCAGAAATCATCTTTATCCCTTTTTGTCACTTTAAATAAGCTGGAAGGAGTGTTTTCAGGATGAAAGGCTGAGCCTGGTGGAGGTTACAGCTGCTGAGCACCTGCTGTATGCAAGCACGAGAAATACTCCCAGGGATTAGGGCACGAGGCTGCTCAAGAGTCTGTGGGAAGGGGCTGTTGTTGCTTTGTCAGCACGTTGTTGGGCTGTGTCTTGAGTCCCTGCAGGACTGGAGGGAAGCCTCTACATGGAGAAAAATATATTTACAGTGAACAAACTTTGTTGAGAAAGAAGTGCCATTAAAGATTTCCCATCGAAAGCTCCAGGGCTTGGAAATGATTTTGTACACAAAAAAGGTGGAGGGTGTCTGTGGCAGGGGGACATGGAGCTGTCTGACCTGGCTGTCCCTTCATTGCTCTGGCAGGCACTGAGGATGAGGCACTGGTCTGTGGTGGTCATTGTGTAGAGGGGTATTAGGAAGGAATACAAAATATTCCAGAGTGGTGAGAGAAATCTATCTGGGAAAGGCTGATGCTGTGCAGGCTGGGTGGGATGAGGGTCACTGGCTCTCCGGTCCCCCAGTGCCAGTGTTTTGGGGGTGTCTCTGTGCCAGGAGCGAGCAAAGAGGGCAGGGCCCAGCACGCCTTTCCCAGTCCTGTATAATGGGGGCTGCTTTGTTTTCCTGCTAGGCCACACGCACGGCTTCCCTATACCCAGGATCCCAAGGATGGAGCACCGGCTGCAGGATAATTAATGGCTCCGGGGGCTCTGCAATCACGTCGGGAGTGTGCGGGCAGGTGCCGCGGGTTGGGCGGGCTGGCAGATGGCCTGAAGGACTCTCCGGGGATCCCGAGCCATTACCAGTAATACAGTGTCTCTCTTCAAACGTGTGGTGGAAATGCCTCGCCGGTGCTACTGGCGGAGGGAGGCTGTGCCTGTGCCAAGACCGCACACCCAGCCCCAGCCGCTCCTTGCAGACTCCCCATAAAATTAACACAAGGGTGTGCTGCGGTGCTCCCGTGCATGTTAATGTTTCCTGCCACTTAGGGTAGCAGCAGCAGTGCCGGGGACAAGGACACATGGTTGAGGGCCTGGACTGTCCCTCCTGCTGGAGGGAGACCTGGCCCTTGCAGCCTCTGTGGTACAAGCCCGCAGTGGGGGTGGCTGCCCCTAAACCATGCTCAAGGAATGGGATCTGGGCTGGCCACCAGCCCTACAGATGGAGCAGTGAATGTGCTTGGAATCACTGGTCCTCCGGAGACATGTCTGCCATGCTCCCTCTCCGTTGGTGTGAGCCAAGCCAGCTGCAGGGACAGCCTCCTGTCCGCACCACCGTCTGACCCAGAGAGGAGGATCCCTGCCTGCCTCCTGTTACCCATCCTTTCCAGAGAGCGCTCAGCCCTGGGAACCCCAAAGGTCAGGCACGGGCCTGCAGTGGTCACTTGTCCCCGTAGGCACCCACTCTCCTCCTCTGCCACCTGTTTCCCAGCTGCACACCACCACCACCACCACCACCACCACCACCACCACAGACCCGCCGGGGCCGGGCGCTGCAGACAAAAGCCGGCTCCTCGGCCCCGCCGCAGCCTCTCCCAGCGCTGACTCGCTTTAATTAGCCCCATCAAAGCCGGCTGCGTCTCTGCCTCCTGGAAGGTTGCAGAGCATGATTAATCCAGGCACAGAAAGCAGCCGCCCCCCCGCAGAGAGGGGCCCCTCGATGAGGCCAAAGCTGTTTCCTCTCTGCCAGCACCTCACACAGCAAGGTTGGGGTCGGTGGTCTCTCAACCCCAGCAGCAAGGTTGGGGGCTTTGTTCTGCTGGGACAAAGCTGTGGATAGGCTCATGCTGTCCCATGAGCTGGTGTGGACAATCAGGAACAATGGTTTCATCGAGCCCTGGGTATCTATCTCTCCCACCCCTCCCATGCTGTTCTGATCATGGGGATCACCCACAGCCCACCCGCGGGTCTCCAGGTGGGACTGCCCATGAAAAACCCCCTGGATGTGCAGCTGGGACGGCACATCCAGGAGGTCTGTGCTCAGAACCCCAGCCCTGCACACACAGGGGTCCACACACGAGCCTGAGGGAGATTCAGGGGATTTCCCAGCTGCCCCCAGCACCAGTTTCTCTGGCTGGTCTCCCCTGCTCCCACCTATGCACAGTCCAGGGTGGCACACACCATACCACAGCTTTATTAGCTGCATCTGTAGGCAAAGAGGTTTTAAAATGAAAAAGTCTTTGGGGAAAAGAGATAGATGGGGGGATCCCTTCCCTCTTTTTATTTTTGCCTATGCAGCTGCGCACAGTGTTCTGACAGCACTCAATGCCCTGGAGAGGCAATTACCGCAGGAGCCGGGCTGGGCTGTTCTCCACTTCATTTTCCTAACACAGTTACATGTCTTGGAAAAACGGTGCTGCTCAGGGGAAGGTACAAAGCGGGTTCCCAGTGTGGATTCTCTGCCTTGGGAAGGGCTCTGGGGCTTCCCGGCAAGGAGAAGGGGGTTCCCCCAGCAAGCACCAACACAACACTGTTGTCAGGTTTTTATTTCAGTCTCATAAACATTCTTCCAAGAGACCAAACCACGAGTCAGGGGCTGTTGTGTGAGTCCTTGACAGGAAAGATGAGCTGCAGCTCCAAAATCAACTGAGCTGGGGGAATCTGTGGGGAGGGGAGGTTTCCAGAGAGAACTCAGGAGTCTGAGCCACACAAATCTTGCCCATTCTCCCAAAGCCAGAGAGGCAGAGCCACACACAAGGCTGACAGTAGCAAAACATGTTCTATAAACCTTCTTTGCAAAGCTCCCTCCCTACTACCAGAAGCCTCAGGCAGTGCCCAGTGGGGACCACACTGCCTACAGGGCTTCATGGACACCCTAGGAATGAAACACACCATGGCTGCAGAGAAACAAAGGGGCAAAGTGAGCCAGGAATTCAATCTATGTCTCTTTTCATGCACATCAAAGGCTTTGCTGGTGGTGTTCTTCAAAGCCAGTGGGCACAGCCCTGTGGAAGTTGATCCCAGCCACTGCTAGGAGTCTGCCCATGCAGACCCCATGGATTGGGCTTTTCAGCCCTTCCATCAGTGCCTTGCTCAGATACAGAGTGAGAGAGAAACCACCTCTGTGTGGAGATCCCACTTCAGTTGTCCCCTTCAGCGAGACTGCTGTGGCTGCCCTGCAGAGGAACAACAAAGAGCCAGCTCCCTCCTCACACCCCCTGCTTGTGCGACCCCAGCAGCAAACTGTGCCACCCTGGAGAAGCAGAGAAATCCCACAACACAAAGGCTGTTGCCAGAGCGCTGCACCCCATGCTGGGTGCAAATGTCCAGGCACTATCAGAGGAGCAGGGAAAGAAATAGATCTACTGCCTCCTCTTCTGTTCTGCAAACAGGGAAGCCTTTATAGCTGGTGGGACAAACAGGGATGTTGGCCCTAAACACAGAGAAAGAAAATGCTGCTGGAAACACCTAAATCCACCAGATGTGGAGCGAGGAGCGGAAGTGCACCCACTTCCCAGGAGATTCATCCCTGAGGAACCACTCAGTGACTCCTCACATGAACATGTCATCATAGCCTGGAGGGGGAAGGTGGTCTGGATCAGGCCTGGAAAGAAAATCAGAGCAGAGTCAAACAGGAGTGAGAGCTCAGGCCTGCAGCAACAGGGATGAGCCAGGATCCAGCAGCAGGCTGGAAGCAGGCTGGAATGCCAGCACAGCCAAGGACCTACCCTGGTCGCCGAGCTCCTAATGGGCTAAAGGGGTCGAATCTGGCACCTGGTGGAACAGCTCCTGGGGGAAGCCGGCCTGGGATGCCCGATGATGGGTCAATGCTGGGCTGTGGGAACCCAGATCGGAGAGGATCCACGATCATTCCCCCATGCCGACCTCTGGGGAGAGGAAAGGAAGAGAAGGAGATGAGATTGGCACTAGTGAGAGAGAATCAAAGCATATCCCTGTGCCAAACCTCTGCTGCCGGAATGCCAAGCATGGGAACACAAGGTTAACGTGACACATGGCATGTGGGAAGCTCCCAGACAAGCCAGTGAGACAGCTCCTGGCAGAAAGACAAAGAACCCTGCACAGAATCCTAGAATGGAGTAGGAAGGAACCTCAAAGCTCATCTCATTCCAATCTCCTTCCATAGGCAGGGACATCTTGCACGAGACCAGGTTGCTCCAAACCCTGTCCAACATGGCTTTAAACACTTTCAGAGATGGAGCAGCCACAGCTTCTCTGGGCAACCTGTGCCAGGGTCTCACCACTCTCACGGGGAAGAATTTCTTCCCAATATCTGATCTAACCCTGGCCTCTGTCAGTGTGAAGCCATTCCCCCTTCTCCCGTCACTCCATGCCCTTGTCCAAAGTCCTTCTCCAGCTCTCTTGGAGCCCCTGTAGGGACTGGAAGGAACTCTAAGGTCTCCCCAGAGCCTTCTCTTCTCCAGGCTGAACGCTCCAGCTCTCACAGCCTCCATAGCAGAGGTGCTGGCCATCCCCTCAGGAAGTGTAGGACCCTCACTGATGGCCCACGTTCCATCCCTGCTTCCCGTCCTGCCCTGTGCGGTGTTGCAAGACCCAGCGGCCCCGGCTGGGCTCCCACAGCTCTTTCCAAAGAGCTGCCTGGAAGTCATTTGCTGACCACGGCGGCTCCTTGGAGCTGCCCCACGCTGCGAGTGCAATTCCTCATGCTCGGCTTTGTGCAAAGGCGGCTGGAGCCTCTGGACACCGCTGCCATCACACAAGTCATTAACAATGGTGCTAATGAGTTCCATTAGGCCGGAACGGCTGCCCAAAGCGCTTCGGGACAGCCGGGTCCCACGAGCATATTCCTGGGAGTCTGGGTCTCCAGCCTCAGCGCTGGCAGGTGTCAGCACACAAATCTGCTTCCATTTACCATCTCTTTTTTTTGTCATTTACAGAGAACTCTCTGATGAAGGGCTGGAGGCAGCGACATTTTTAGCTATCCCGTTTCTAGCCAAACCCATGGAGAACCAAGTCTTGCAAGAGTGGAAAAAATGCCATCCCTACAGGAGAGTGGTTCCAAAGCGGAGACTCCCCTGGGCTGCAAGACGCTCCACAACGACCCCGATAGCTGTTTTTTGTCTGACTGTGTGCTTTTAACTGGATTGAAAGATGACAGGTTCTCCTTGACCAAACCAAAGATAGGGCATATATCTGTGAACCTCAGTCCCCCAGACAGCCCAGCCTCTGCCCAGGCTTCCTCTGACTGCCTCAGACGAGAGGCTTGCAACAGGACTTGGGAATCTGTGAACTCAGCTTTCAGCCTCCCCTTCTGCAGACTGCTGGGCTGGAGAAACAGCAGCTGGTAACAGTTTAAATTAGAGGCTTACATTCACTTAATGACATATTCAGCTTTGATTTACTGCAGGAATTACTGTGTGTTAAATGAATACAAGCTGATTATTAAACAGACACAGATTGCAAGCTATCATCTATGCAAGAGATGGGATCTTATTATGATATTAGAACCATATTGAGGTTCAGCAACTGTCAATTGGCGCCTCCCAATTTGCATCTGAGCAACTGTCCCATCGCCATCCCCACTCGGAGGTACTTGGCTGGATGATGTTCCAGAGGTCTCCAGCCACCCCCACACCTCCCAGAGGCAGAGCAGGGGATGCTCCAAAAGCCATACTCACCCAAGAGGGTCCAGGTCTTCCCCACCAACAGCAAAGGGATCCAAGGGCGAAGGCCTGAAAAAGAACACAGCGAGATGTTCAGGGAAGGGCAGAGCAGCTGTGGGGAACTGTGCCCATGGGTGCTCTCTCATGGTGAGCACTGCACCACCTGGAAGGCTCTGGGACCTGTGGGACCCTGTATGTGGAGGCTGCCACTGGGAGCCACCCTTAAGGCATCAATCCCATGCTCAAGATGCAGCATCCCCTGCTTCAGGGTCCTGCTGGGTGAGGACACTATTGTGCATGGGACAGCTTGATAAGATGAAGTGAGACCTGTTTTCCTTGTTGTTCCCACTGTTTCAGGCAGAAGCTGTCTGTGCATGCCAGGAGTTTCCATGCCAGGAGGTCCCTGAGTACTGCTGGGCTAGGCCAGGCTTTCTAGCATGTCCCAGTCAGAAACATGAGTTTCACTTCTAGGAGTGCAGGGACAGTGGGATGGTGACACATCTCTCTGCCAATAACACAGACCAGTAACACGGTTTCAGAGCTGTGTTCAGCTCCAGCCTGTCTTCCCAGGCCTCCTCACACAGCCTTTCGTACCCTGAGCAGCAGCAGACAATGGGGTGACACACAAGGCAGAAGTCACAGCTGGTCCCCAAGAGATGGCAGAGCCACTGCAGCATCTCTGACTTCCAGCCAAAGAGGATCACAGTGTGTGTGGGAGAGGGGGGAGCCCGCCTGACATGTATGAGGGATGACTGGGCAGGAAGGGGCCAAGGAGGGATGGCAAAACAGATGCCCCATGTCCCCTCTCCCCAGTGTTGCCAGCAATTGTTTCAAGGGGAAAGTGTGGTCTGGAGAACAAGAAGAGGAGGCCTTGCCCTCCGTCCTGGCTGAGTGCACCTCTGGTGTCCTTCCTGAGGGCTGCTCGGCCACTCTGTCCTTCCCACTGGCATCCCTGCTCTGCCACCCCTCAGACCCAACAGTCCCTCAGCTAGTACAGAGCAGGGCCACCCCCTTTACCCCACACCTCTCACCAGCCCCACACTCTGCCTGCTTCCTCCCAGGTCTGTCAGTCCAACGCTCATCTCCAGAACAGCCCGTCCCTCAGTCAGTAACCAAATCAAATCCAAGTGTCCAGGCTGAAACCAGCTGGGGAAGGTCTGTATCCTTCCCCACATGTGTGGGGATGGGGACCTGACATGTAGTTTGAGGTGCTGTGCCAGGATCATGTGCCCTCTAACAGAGGTCCCTCAGCAGCCACCTGCTCTTTACTCACCTGAGTGGGACCCTTGTGCTCGCTGGATGCCGGGGAGGGATCCGCAGGGGGTCATCATTCCGCGGCAAGTCCGTTTTGGGATCAGGCTCTTTTTTGTCCTTTTCTGTGGGGCCCCCAAGGGGAGTGATGATGCCTGAAGTAATCTTTGTCCTCAGCTCCTCAGTGTTCTTGTACACCCTGCAGCAAGGAGAGGGAAGGTGGTGGGCTGGGGGGACCATGGCACTGGGATGCAAGGTGCTGGACAGGCTGCAAGCGGTGTGAGGAAGGGACAGACAAGCCCAAAGTGTCCCTGGCACAAAATATGTCCCACTCTGGTAGCAGAGACAGGAAGGGGTAACAGCACAGGAGTAGCAAAGCCCTCATCCCATTTCAGATGGCTGAGGTGTCCACCCAGCCCAGGGACACCGTTCTCCTATGGCCGCAATATGACCAGTCTGCACTGGAGAAAATGACAGCGCATGGCACTGGGGTGTCTGGGATGTGGCTGAAGCTGTTGCAACCCTGGGCAGTGTCCACCCAGCACAGTGCTCTGGAAATAAACATGCTGGCATTCCCAGGTTTGGTGCCCTCCATTGGGCTCCAACCCATGGTCCCATAGTTCCCTGACAGCAGCACACAGGGAGGCAGAGGAGGGAGCAGTGGCTGTATTTCAGGGCTGGCCTGGGTTTGTACTGGGGAGGAAAGTCCTCCAGCTCCTCCCAACCTGGTTTCTGCCTCCACTCCCCATGCCAGTGGGACATTTTATCCTGCAGAAAACCAGGGAACTAAAATTACTTGTGGAAATCGTCCAGGTGCTCTGGGTTGATGTAGTCAGCCACTGCCAAGGTCACATCTGCCACCTTCTGAGAGCCACGATCCTGGAAAAACACAGGTAAAGAACAGAGTGAACAGCCTGGCAGAGCTGGGAATGAGGGACAGAGCAGGTACAACCACATCTGAGGGTTTGGGACACAACAGAGAACACCTGCTTCCTGCCACATCCCTGTGCTGTGCCTGAATACCCAGGAGCAAACCCCAGTATACAGCAAGGTTTCCCCTGCTCCTTCTCCCAATTTGGGCTGCAAAGAGTGAAACACTGAGCAAAACCACCTGGGGCAAGTGCTTGTTGAGGGCTGAAGAAGAATCCTGAGCTGGGAAAGGGACAGAAACAGGCAAACTGTCCTGCTGCTCTGAGACAGCCAGGGTTTGACCAGCTCCATGCTGGGCCACATCTTCTGCTACACAAACACCTCCTAGGTCTGCCCCATCCCAAGGGACAAACACTGCTGCCAAGCAAGAACAAGCAACAGCAAGCATTTAAGAAACAGGTCCTGCTGTTCTTTGCAGCTGCTGATCCCAAAGGACCCCAAATCCTCAGGGGCCAATGTGGGCACTCACCATGACATTGAGGATCATACTGTCCTCCACCGTGATGGCCTTCAGCAGCAGCTCACGGGCATCGTCCGTGGACTTGTAGCGCAGTGTATACACCTCCTTGTTGGCCTCCCAGCCAGCAGGCAACAGCTCCGACTTCCTTTCATCGGGACCTGGCTGCAATGGAACAGACGGGCTGCCAAGACCCTGCCCAGGGGCCTGCATGACCTCCCAGGGCTGGGGAATCCTGTGTTGGCTACACAGGGAAATCCAGGAGGGGAGTGAGGTCTCTGGGAGGGGATCTCTCAGTGCCTTGCAGGTTTTGACAGCACAGGACTGCCTGCTTGCCAGTTTCCCCCAGCGCTCCTGTTCTGGAACAGGAGGGACAAGACCACCCTTTGCTAAGTGAGCAGGAGGAGCTAACAGAGACTCTGACTAGGAGATGATGTTCTTCCTTCCCTGGCACCTCTTGCCTTCTCAGCTTGACACAGAGCTGTCTGGGGGGAAAGACTGTCCTTCTGTGTGTCCCATCCCACAGCAGTGCTGGGAAAGGGCACTGCCCTAAACTATCGCCTCTGGAGGGGCACTGCCATGACATGGAGGAGTTTTCTGCCATGACAGTACCCTGCACTCCCCCACTGCCCCCAAAACCACAGCAGGCACCGTCCCAATACCTCCAGCATCACACCAGGCTTCCAACCCACTAGATTCCCATCTTAGTACTTGGTCCAGAACTAGAACTAGTTCCCCCAATGCCCCCAGTACTGGCACCCTCCAGCAGCACATTTCCTCCCCAGCACTGCATTGGACACCTCCTTTTCGGTATAGGGATCCCATCAGCACCAAGCTCTTCCCAGCATTATATTAATCCCCTTCCTATGACCACAGTGCTCCCACCAGCACCGGGATCTCTCATCCCGTGACACCGCACTGACCACCCCCAGCACCGGGATTTCCCCAGCACCGGGACGCCCTTAGCATGGTGGTCCCCGCAGCCCCCAGCACGGCAGCCGTCCGCTCCGACCCCCCTACAGCAGCACTGAAGTCCCTCGGCCCCCGCCCCGGCTCGGGCGCCCTCGACAGCGGTCGCCCCGCAGCGGTGGCCGGGCCCGGCCGCGCGGCGCCGGCGAGCGGCGCTAGGAAAGGCCGGGGCTTCACCGCGGCCTACTCGGCCTCGGCGGCGGGGGAGGGCGGACCGGGCCCGTACCTGGTCGCCGGTGCCCAGGCAGCGGTAGCCGTGTCGGACCAGCTCCCAGTGGACGCCGCAGACCAGCGCGTCTTGCGGGCAGGAGATGGCGGCCCTGGCCCAGGCGTAGAGCGGCTCCAGCCCCGCCATGGCTGCTCCGGGCCGGGGCGGAGCCGCTGCCGCGCCGCCCCTCACTAGAGGGCCCCCGTCTGCTGCGGAGAGAGCGGGCCGCCTCCCCGGGGCCGCGGGATGTGGGCAGTGGCCGTGCCCCTGTGCTCGGCCCTGCTCCCTCGAGCCCTGGGAACAGTTCAGGACCCCTCACAACAAGGACATTGAGGGGCTGGAGCGCGTCCAGAGAAGGGCAACGAGGAGAAGGTGCTGGAGCACAAGTCTGATGAGGAGCGGCCTGGAGGAAAGGAGGCTCGAGGGGGACCTTCTCGCTCTCTACAACTGCCTCACAGGGTTTTGTAGCCAGGTGGGGGTCGTGCTCTCCTCCCAGAGACAGAACAAGAGGAAACGGCCTCAAGTTGTGCCAAGGGAGGTTTAGGTTGGATACTGAGAAATTTTTTTCACCAAAAGAATTGAATTATCCAACCCTGGTACAGGCTGCCTAGGGCAGTGGTGGAGTTGCAATCTCCAGAGGCGTTTAAAAGATGTATAGATGTGGCTTTTGGGGACATGGTTTGGTGGACTTGGGACTGCTGGGGAAATGATTGGACTCAAGGGTATTACAGGGCTTTTCCAACCTAAAGGATTCCATGATTCTATGAGAGGTCTCTGCCCAGCACCATCCAGCAGCCTCCAGATTAGGGTGACCCTGATCCTCCTTCCCTGTTCCTGGATCTTCCTTGCCAGCTAGAAGAGTGTTTGTGTCCATGCAAGGTCTGCACACGCTGCCGTAGTGAGCCTTCGCACCAACACCAAAGGGACCGAAGCGCAAACCAGCCATCAATGGGTTTATTTCCTCCCTTCCACAACTCCTTTCTTTGGGCCACATTGTTTACAGCACCTAAATTGTATTAAAGTTGCCACTGAAAGGCATTCATGAGCTTTTTTTCCTTGCCCCTGGGCCAGAGCCAGTGTCCTCGCTGTGGCTGGCAGGAGGCCGGGGCTTGGGATGAAACAGCCCCATGCCGGGGAATACCATCATCTGCTGCTTTCCCAATCTGAGCTCCAGCTCCTTGGGGATGCTCATCTTGACTTCATTATGCGTCAATTAATTAACTCGCACTGTTCGCTCTTTCCATTTCCCCCTCAAGAACTCACTGAGGCTGAACAAGCGACCGCAGCCGGCAGCTCCCGTGGGAATCACCACCAGGAGACACCGCACCTCCTGCCATACTCTGCCACTCCTGTCTTCACAGAAGACAGCTGGATTCGTCAGGAAAGCTACTGGATTTTCCACGGGGCTGGGATTTCAGCACAGGAATTCCACGAGGGAGGTGTCCGATGGGGATGCATTTGAAACAGCAGGAAATGTCTCAGCTGGAGCTTCTCCATCACTGAGATGTGATTCAGAGCAGCAGCAGTGTTTTCACCCCACAGCTCGGCTCACTCCCGGCAGGCAGTGGCCGTGGTTGCCGATTTTGACAACATCCACATTTCACTTTCCTGGCACAGCCCGTCGTGGGTGGGCGAAGCAGGTACCAGTGGCTCCATTCGAACACTCCCAACTGAGGCAGAGTTTGAAATCAGGGGTCTCCCTCCAGAAACCTGATCCAGAATCCTGTACCCCAGTGCTGCTGATGGACCTCCCCTGCCTTCCTGTGGAGCTGCTGCAGGTGCAGAAGCAAATAGGTGTTTGGGATTGCTGGCCTTAGGAGCTGTTGGTACCTCAGTGGGATCACACAGAAGCTCTGCTGAGGACTTTCCAAGCTTTCCTTTCCCCATCCAAATTGCTGCCATCCCTGTTCACCCACTGTCAACTCTCCACCCTCTCACCCATCATCACATGGTCCCATCTAACTCTCAGCTTTTCCTCCTGTGGCCTCACCTCCAAGTCCATCCTTAATTTAGTTTCCCTCACCATGTTGTGTCAGCTACTCAGGCTGCACAGGAGAAGCAACTTTTGGTGCCAAGTCCTTCTTGGCTTGAGCAGCCTTTCTGTGGGCAATGCAGAGGGAAAGCAGGATGCCTCCATATATGCCCTTGCTATGGATCCCTCCTGGGAGCCAGATCCTCCTCTGTACCTGAGCCTGTGGACTCAGGGCTGGCTGCCACTACATCAAAGCCACCATTCCAGTGCCCACAGTGCTGTGCTGGCCCACATGGCCTGACACCCTGTTGGCTCCTTCCTCTGCTCCAGCGCCTCTCTCGCTCTGTGGCTTGTTGATGTTGAAAACCACTGGCCACATGAAAGCAGCCCCCTAATGTGAGTTAGGGGCCTGCGAGCTGTGTGGGAGGTACGGACAGCCCGGCCCCGGCTGGGAGCAGTGGCCAAGTCGCTAACGAGGTGATGAGGATTGCAGAGCTGGCGCAGTCGTGCTGCAAAGCGAGTGCGTCACGGCAGCTGCCGGGCACGCCAGTGCCGTCGTCGGAGCAGCCATGTCCTTTTTGTGGCTGCTGGAGCACAGCCGGGAGTAGGAGTGATGCTGTGAAAGCTGAGTGAAGCCCCTTGAGCAGCCAGTGCCCTGACGCCTCGCATGTGAGGATCCATCCATCCCCATCCCGAGTTTATGAGGATTCATGCCCAGCTCTTGCACCAGGGCAGCTTTCCTTGGCCATTTTCTTTCCTCTTTTACCCGGGAATACAATCTGCGGAGAGCTGCTCCCTGCTGGAGCATTGACAGGAGTGATGTCTCAGCGGGGGTGATGTCTGGAGCTGCTCCGGCAGGGTGGTGGTGCTTGGAGCAGGTAGAAGGATGTATCAGCCGGGGGGTCACCTCCGTCACACAAACCGCAGCCTCCCCTGACCTTCATACTTTCCCACTGCCTCACTGCTCCTGTTGCATGCGCCCACTGCAGTGTTGTAACGAGCAGAAGAGGAAACAGATTTCCCAACCCCCCGCCCTGCTGGCAGCCCGCGAGCCCTCCGTGCTGGGAATGGCAGCCGGCATGGCCGGGGCAGCTGCCTCACCCCTGTGCCACGCTGTGTGTGCCGAGTATGACCCAGGGTCTGGCGGGGAGGGGCCATGGCTGATGTTCATCCCTGGCTGATGTTCAGGTGTTGAAGGCTGCCGCTCCCCTTGGGGTCAGCTCGCTGCTGCTGCTTCTCCCAAGGATGGGAAAGTACCAGTGCATCACTTCACCTTGGGTAACAGGGCCAGATGCCTAATGGCACTGCCATATTTCCTTCCACGATCCCCGTGCTGCTCCATGTAGGCAGCACTTTCCCAGCACACTGTGGGAGGGAAAGATGGGGTCCCTTGCAGAACAGGGAGAGCCAGCAGTGCTGGGGCAGTTCCTCCACGCTCTTCTCAACACCCCAGGGCTTAGTGGCTCATAAGGAGCCACCTAATTGTGACTGAAACCACTGTGCTAACAGACATACAGTACGACAGGGGCTCCTAGAATGAACTTCCCCCCTCACTTCCATCATTGCTTTGAAAGGGGAGGTAGTCACTCCATGAAAATTCGGCCTCCTTTTCATTTCCCCTAAATTGAATTCCAGGGAAAGATGACACTGAGGCAGGAGAAAGGGGGTTTTTCTACGGGGAAGAAATGCAAACCACATGCGTGTGGACTCGCTGCAGTGGCAGGAGGAGGGACCAGGGCTGCAAGAAACCAGCGTTCAGCGGCGAGGCCGAGCTAAAGTCAATTAGTGTTTTAGGACTCTGAACACACCCGAGCACTGTGCTTCAAGCAGGCGTGATCCTTGTCAGAGGGAGGCTGCCAGTAGAGTTTGAAAATAATTAGGAAGCCCAGAACCCCAGTGTTTCCCAGAAAAGCCCATTAGTTCTGCGGTGGAAACCTTGCTCGCAGGGACTGCATCACACAAACATGGTCATGACTCATCAACTGGATGGAGCTAAACTCCATTTTTTGGAGATCAACACGCTCGAGTCCTAATGAACTTTACCCTTGGCAGGGGTCCTGTGCTCCCTTTGCCTGCCTTAATTCCAGCTATGCCTAGCACACCTGAGAATAACGGGATGTGTTTCATCCAGGGACTCCAACACCTTCCAAGGGGTCAGCAGGGATGGCAAACTGAGGCACAGAAGGTTCAAACCACCTGAGCCAGCAGCCCAGAGGGCAGTAGCAACTTTGGCCGCCAGGTCACTGCTCCCAGACAGAGCCCGCACCCCACCACCCCCACCCCTGCAGCCTGGGTGGACACTGCCACCCCCCCTTGCTCTCGATGGACCTCAGCTGTGAATCCAAATGGTCCAGGACAGGCTTGGAGGAACAAAACAAGACAATCAATCACCCTTGCTTCATCCCACTCCAGCATGCATTGTGCAGAGCCTGAGGGACTCCACATCAAAGCGAGGAGCAGCTGGCTGCCGGGGTGTCCCAGCCCCAGACGGGCAGCGCCCTGCCCCCAGGCTGCCTGTCTGCACAACCCACGCGGGTTCAGCCTCTGCTCATTGCCCGTGGCCCGGCAGCAAAGCTGGGATGCAGCGCTGCTCCCTGCTCCGGGTACGGAGGGAGATGCCCGAGGTCACAGTGGCTGCAGAGAGCACCACAGGCGGGGCACACGGATGCGAGGACCCCGCTGCAGCATCCCAAGGCCGGCAGTACCTCCTCTGCACAAGGCCGAGGAGGAGGTGGCATCACACACGGATGAAGAGCCAGTCCCATTCCAGGCTTATTTTGGGAAGCCTACGGAACACAGCAAGAACACAGCTCCCACCATGCAGCTCCTGGTATCCTCACAAGACCCTTTCCTTTGCAGTGTCTTCCATACGGCAGTCGTTTCTCCCAAGCTGCAGCCCTGGCCCTGCTGCAGACAGTACATTACTTTTTGGATGTCCTTTGCAGCTCCCTGGCATTTCTTCCCATCCCAGGCACGCATGGCTGAGCTGAGGCAATGTTCTTGGGGAGTATTGTCTTCCCGGATGGTGGGGATATTCCCTTGTGAAACTGGTCCAACGTGCTACCCAGTGGGGTTGGGAATGGTGAGGAGGTGCAAGAGGTCCAGCTTTGGTGGGCTGGGCTGCACCATGGTGAACAGCAGGATTTGCCATCTGGGATGGAGGGCCTGGGCAAAGGAATGCACCCAGATCCCCCTGGAACAGTGTCGAGTGTGGGTGCAGCAGTGCAACAGCAATACAGGTGCAAACTTCCAAATATCCCCTATTTTGCCCCTGGCAAAGGGTTGGTGGTTCTGTCCCATGACCACAGCACGGGGCTGAGCAGACAGGACATAGCTCTGGCAGCCTGTGGGACACACATGCCCGTGGTGGGTAACAATTGACATTTTTTCCAGTTCGTTAATTAAAACACAGAACAAAAGTCACTAAAGTGTGAGGCTGGGTGTTTACAGGGAAAATTCCTCTCCAGGTGCCAGGTTTATTAATAGACGGAGGAAAAAAATCAAGGGGGAGAGGCAGGGCCACAGCTGGACAAGGAACATCTGGGGAAGGAGATGCTTCTGTGGGGGTGGACGGTGTTTGGTGTGCATGGGATGGGGCTATGAGGATGGGGTTGCAGTAACCACCCCATATCCCTCTGTCACCAAGATCCCAGGGTGCCAGGTGGTGCCCGGAAAGCCATGCCTTGGGCATCACTGAGAGGCAGGGGGTCCCCAGCTCACCCAGTGGGCCCCTGACAGGACTGATCCACATCCTTCGAAGTTTTCCCCATTAACTGATAGGAAATTGCCCCATCTGGGCAAGATCCAGGCTGATCAAGTAGGACATGCCTGTCAGCATCGCCAACGTTCCTGCTGGGACATGAGGAATACTTGCTCAGCCAAGGTTCCATGATCTGATGTTTGGGCAGCAAAACCCCCTTAGCTCCTTCAATGGCTCAAGGACTCCCAGCAGTGCTGAGGGTGGCAGAGCTGTGCCCCCTGGCCCCCATGCCACCCATCTCCGTTGAGTGCCTGCACACAGGCTGGCATTTGCACTTCCATATGTGACGCATTAGGATTTGTTTAGAAGCCCTTTATTGTCATATTTTGTTCTTTATTTCCTACAAATTCAATTTGCTTAGGGATATGCGCGGATTGTGAAATTATTTTGAGAATAGTTCCTCTGGGTTTTTTAATTTCCTTTGTATTAAATTTTTACAGTGTTTAAAAGGCTATGAAAAATTTTATATTAAAGAAAAAAAAAAAAGAGGGCAGAATTACAGGAGGGAAAGGAGAAAAGCCCAAGAAGGGGACAAGCTGCGGGCTGGCTCTGGGACCAGCTACGGATGCTTCTGTCAGGGCAGGCGCCAGAGATGGTCTGGGGCAGATGCCCCCTCCTGCTCCCATTCCATCCTGGCTGGAAAACCAGGACTGGTAAAGATGTGGCCACTGCCTCAAAGCTGGTGGTGGAGTGGGACCTGCCATTTGCTGAGGCCTGGCTGACTGTGGTTATTCCCACTATTCAGCCTTTCCCTTTCCTTTGCTCCCCATGTGGGAGCGGAGCAGGGATCCCTCGCACAAGGCCGTGGGGCTCCGCTGACCCCCTGCCTGCCTTTCCAGCCCCTCACAATTGTTCAGTGCAGGCATGAAAGCCCACGGCTAGGCTCTAAAACCGCCCTTCCCTGCAAACAATTCCTGACACAATCATCTTTCCAATTATTCCCAAGCTGTGACTGCGGAAAGCCAAGTTGCCCCCCATGAAGGGCTCCACAGCTTGGAGGCATTAGGGACCCCTTTCGCTGCCGGGGCTCCCGCCCTTTGTCCCCTGCACTGGGTGTTTCCAGCTCCTTCAAATCACAGACACATTTTTCATCTCTTTATTTCTACCACTGTCATCGTCATTGTTCCATGCTTGTGCAAATTGGGAACTGGCCGTGCACTGACACTGCTGCTCCCTCTGCCTGCAGCCACCTTTGTCCCCAGGACCTGCAAGAGGTCCCAATCCAGGGATAGAGACCTGGATGGTACTGACACCCTGCTCCCAGTCCCCCAGGGGCTTTTTACACTCTGGTCCATGCCACTGCCTGGCACGGGATCCCTGGCAAGCTGCATCCTGCCTCTCTCTGATGTGGTTTCCCCTCAGCAACCTGCCCAAGAGGTGCCTGGAGGAGGGTGAAGGGGCTGGTGGGAGGATGCTAGGGCTGTGCTGGTGTCTGGCAAAGGTCTGGATGTGACCTCCCAGTGTTTCATGGGGGCTCCAGGGCTCAGCAGCACTGAGGAGGGAGTTGGGGGCCTTGGGATTCATGGAATCATCCAATTCCAACTATCCTGCGGTGGCAGGGACACCTTTCACTCGATCAGGTTGCTCCTAGCTTCATTCAGCCTGATCTTGAACATATCCAGGGATTGGCAAACTCAAACTGAGGGCAGCAACGCCCTCAGCCTCGAGGGATCAGGGACAAGGACTCTCCTTTGCTGTGCCAGGGTGCCCATCCCTCAATGCAGCCAAGCAGGGATCAGCAGGGTGGATGCTGCCTCTTAGCACAGGGCAGTGGAGGGGAGGGAGCTGATGTGGAAAATTATGCAACAAGATTTCTCCATTGATAACAAGTCAAAGGAAGAATTCACTGAATACATAACTTTGATCGAGAGCAAGATGCCAGGGCTGCAGAGCTATCTGGTGCAGGGGATGTGCCAGGGAGCCAGAATCACTGTCTGGGAAGAATGGCAGGGTGTTTGAATAAGCACAGCCTTCCAGGGCTGTGGAGAGGCAGGAATGCAGAGATGTGGGAATGCAGGGATATATGGGTGCAGGGATGTAGAAATGTGGGGATGCAGGGATGCAAGTCCTGACCTCATGGTCCCTCTGCCCACCACATCCCTCTACCCATGTAGACACTTTCCCCAGCCCCCGGGTGCTGAGGCCTCCTCAGCTCTGCTCTGCTCTGCTCTTCTCCTCTGACCCTGCCAGGGAATTTGGCAAAATGACGGGAGAGGATTGCTGAGCAGAGCCCAGCTCTTGATCTGTTCTACGAAAAGAGAGGCCACACCAAGGACTTTCTGAAATTCCTTCCTTCCTGGAGCCTTGGCTGGGAGCCGCTGCTGTTTTGCCGAGGCATTCAGACCCTGGCGGCGCTGGGACTCAAGCCTTGGCCTGGCCATGCCGTCCTGCCCCTTCCCAGCACCCAGGTTTAGGGAGCTGCAGCCTTGGCAAGACCTCTGTGCCCCAGCTCATGGCTCTCTGCAGGTGTCTGGGTGCAGAGCCTCCCTGCCAGCCACCTCCTGGCCCCTCTTTGCCACTGGAGTCACGAGGTGGTGACTTCTCCAGGCCACCAGCATCGCTCTCCCCGCCTCACGCTGGCAAATTCCTTTCACATGAACAGGAAATACAAGTTCTCCTCTTCTCTTTGTTTTTGCAGGGAAAAAATATGTAAAAAAATAATCTAATCAAACGCTGTTTGTTTGTGGTCTCAGTGATCTCCAGTTGTTTGGTTGTGGCTGGGACTCAACACGATGCCATTGGGATGGACATGGACTGGGATACCTTAAACTTGCTGAAAACCCTGGCACTCACAGCCCTACCATTGCTGGCAGAGCTGGGGCTCATCCCCATGTGGGGACAGATGGGTGTCCCCATGGCTCCACTGGAACTGGAAGCACTGGAGCAACAGTGGATTTAGCCAATGGAGCCATTGCTGGCCCCACTCCTGTTGAGCTGACTGGGAGAGGCTGGGAGCACAGGGATTGCTGTGTGGTCTTCCAGGGGGGCTCAAATTATCAAACCAGCATTGTTAAGATGCTGAAAACATCAGTAGCCTTTAATTATCCTCTTTTCCTTTGGGAGGAGGCATTTTGGACCTGAGGAGGCTGTCCCACACATCACTCTTTCATCACAATATGATGGGATTTGTCCCCAACACCAATGATTAGAAGCAGATGAGGGCTCCTGTGGCACACCCTGCTCCGGGCCTGCAGTGGGCAAGCACTGCTGTGCCAAGACCCCAGAGACCTCCACCCATGGGAAGCACTGCCATGACCCTCGTGGGACCCCATTTCTGGGTGTGGCCCAGCACAAGAACATCCCTCCTCCTGCAAAAAGTTGATGCTGGTTTAGTCCCTGTCCCGAGGGGACTTTGAGCAGCATCAGTTCCCTTGGGACCGGGATCACTCTCTGCACCCTAGAGCACCCCTAGGCCAGGGTCAGAGGTTCAGCAGGAGGGACTCTCTGCTTACAGGAAGGTGCTGGACCTTCACTACTGCATGTGTGCGTGCCTGAGTGCGTGACTCAGTGCTTTTGGGAGCCTTCCAGACAGGCAAGGAAGAGCGGGAATGGATAGAGAGATGAGGGCACCATGTCACAATGTCCTTACCTGTTGTGGTCCCCTCTGAGCTGAGACAGACCTCTCCCCTGCGGTGGGGAGCCATGAAATGCCTTGGGGAGTAGAGGTGGCAGCTAAGAGCACCCAGAGCATGTGTGGGGTGCGGGGGGAGACTGGGGATATTTGGAAACGTATTTTTCTGTTTTCACAGTGCAGCATGCATTTTTTTACTTCATTTAATCTTTTTTGCTCAAATTCCCAAATGAAAAATTCTTTCCATGAGCCAGAGCCTGCTGCCACGGCTCTGGGCCCGGCCATGGCACTGAGGCTGAGGACCGAAACCCTGTATCCCTCCTCCACTTGCAGCAGCACGGATGCTCAGCAGGCACGAGGGTCAGGGCACTCCACTGGCACCCTCCCTGGCACTGCTTCAGCTCCACTGGCCCACCCCAACCCCCATTTCTTCCCACTCCTGCCATTTTATGCTTTTTGGGGTGATGAACCTCCTCTCTGTGTTTTGAGTGGGAACTGCCCACAACCCATTTTAAACAGCTCATACTTTGTCTTTATTCCAGCTTCTGAAAATTGAATTTGTTAGTGGCATAAACAGGATATAAAAGGCTGAAAAAACAAGAAAAAGGAGAGGGGAATGTTTTTCTCCATGGCTTTGCCTGTGACCTGTGAGGACCACATCCCTGGCACCCCTATAGGTTAGTCAAACTCCTAATGTCAAACAGTCCCTGGGACCAACTCTGTCCAGCATCCCAGGGCACTCCTGATCCTAGAGGTTTTTTTATGCAAAGGTCAAAATTTCTGCTCTTTTCTTTTTTTTTCTTTCCTGGTGATCTCCAAACTGACGGTGGTTTATGGTGCTCTTTGACGTCAGCCACAAATGGGGCTGCCAGGTGGTAATAATTTTCCCGAATGTCGGCTAAATACAATTATCACTCTATTTTCACTTCAGAAATATTAAAGTTTGTGTTCCTCCTGTTATTAATCCTGAAAAAAAACCCTTTATAATTCACCGTGGCACATGGCCGCTGGCCCTGGGGCCTGGCAGCTGAAGCAAGGCTGGTGACCGTGGTCCAAGTTGGCTCTGCTGTTCCACATCTCTGGGGTGTGCCACAGTGGAGGGATGGGAGGCAGTGCCCGTCCCAGAAGCTGGGATGTCAGCAGGATGAGGATGGAGCCAGGGACTGGGATGGTCAGGAAGGCCCTGTGTGCCTGTGGAACACCCAAAAACCTGATTCCTGTAGACCATGAGCTTAAAGTGGGTGTTTCCCATCCCCGTGCCAGCACAGCAGGGTCCATAGAAGGACAAACTTCTAGACATGCTGTTTGCTCCTGGCTTGGTATCCAAAGCATGAGCACATCCTTGCTGCTTTGGCCAGGGCAGGCGGGAGCCAGGGAGCCTCTGGCTTTAGTCATGGAATGATCATATCCTGCTGCCAGGGTCTGTGAGGGTTGGGATGCTTCAAAGGTCCAAGTTCAGCCACAACCAGAGGACCTACGGCAGTACCCAGAGCTGACACACTGGGGTTGGATTTTCAGCAAAATGGCTTAAAAGTAAACTCTGAGACAGAGACACTAGTGCTGTCTTCAGCTGCCAAGTCCCAGCTTGGTGATGCCAACATCGACATTGGGCTCTCAGCCCTGGCATGTGCTGGGGTGCAGGTGCAGTTACATCCCCCAGGTTTTCCTTCCCTGAAGGCACCCAGATGGGCACCCCACTCGCTCCCAGCTGCACCTCAGCCTCTTTCCTTGTCCCCTTGCCAGCAGTGTGTGCATCAGGAGCTGTGGCTGTAGAGGGTCATGGGCAGGGCTGGCCATGGGCACCCGAGCCATGAGTGCAGTAGCTGCCTCTGCAGCCCTCCCTGGGGTGTGTGGCTGCCGGGGGGGGGGGGGGGGGAATTTCCCCAACCCCAAGCAAGAGCCTACCCAAAGCCTTTGTCTTCTGCTGAATTCCAGCTGGTGAGAGTCATCCACCAGAGTCAGAGGATTTGCCCTCCTGGGGAATGATGTGCAAGAGGGAACCATGTAGTCACATTAAAATTATTTGAAAAAGGATGGGACTTCTGAGTGTTGTCTCACGTGGAGCCAGGAACATCCATCTGACTGATGCTTCCATCTGTCTTTCTCAATAGTTTCCTTAAATAGCTGAAATATTCAGAAAAAAAAATCTATTGGAATTTGGCATAAATGATTCTTAGGAGAAAAGAAGAGGGCCAGCTACTAAAATACTGCTGCCTTGCTCCCTTCCAATAACAAACACATGATTTTCATTGCAGGGAAGGCAGATGCAGCCGATATTCACGTCTTCCACCGAGGATGATGCTCCATATTCACCAGTGCTTTGGCTTTGCTGGGATAGCAGTGCCAGCTGTGCCCAGGCTGAGGGGTACAGTGGGCACAGCAGCAGCACCCAACTTCCTTGGGGAATTCCAGCTCCCTGATGACAAAATAATCTGCAGTCCAAGCTGACACGAACCCCAGGCTCTGTGCCCTGCACCGTACATCCCATCCCCTGCCTTTCCTTGGAGAAACATTCCCTGAGCCCACACTATGCACAGATAGGAGAATGGCTACAATGGCAGGAAAAGATTCTGGAGCTGTTTTCACACTATGTCTCGGTTTCTCAAAGACCACTTCTGCCTTTTGCTCTTAGTCTCACTTCCCGACAGCCCTTCCCAGAGCCCTGCAGTGCCGCTGGGTAGGAATTGGTTTATGGCCTGGCTCTATGTGGGGGAATCCTCACTATCATGTTTGCTCTTGTTTCATCCATCCAGCTCTACTCAAGGAGCAGTGACAGAGTTTCAGTGGTTTGTGCAGGATAGAGATTGATGTTGGCTGCAAGGATGTTCTCAGTGTGTGCCTTTTTCCGCAAGGATTCTTGCACTGGGGGGCTTTCTCTGCTGGGGACGAGTTGGCTAAAGCCTTCAACAACCCCCAACCTTCATGTCCAACTCCTTTCACCTTTCTCCAGTGAATACCAAGGTCTGAGCGCAACAGTGAGCTAGTGCATCCTCCCACCTCCCGAGGTTCTCCACATTCCAACATCCTCATCTCCTGGCTACCTGACGGCACTGCCCAAACACCACGTCTTCTTGAGGAATCCCAGCTCAGCTGTAACCACCAGTCCTGTGACTGCAGAGGAGCCCAGCACAAGGATGATGTCCTTCCCAGTGCCCATCGGTGCCAGCCAGCACCGAGCCCATCCCGCACCAGCTGCTGGGTGTTCTTCCCACTCTGACAGCTGTACGGAAATTGGAAGGCGATGCTGACATGTGTCAACAATAACCAGTGAACAAGCGCCAGCGGCGGCGGCGGCTGTCCCCACCACCTCGAGGAGGCTGGCCACTCTTGGCTGAAATCACAGCACGTTGTGGCTGGAAGCAGGAGTATTGTTTCAATTATTTCTATTATATAAAGTCAGGCCATTTAATATATTCTGCCTCAAAGGGGCTCAACTAAAGAGATAAAATAAACATTGGAAATCTGCTTCGCTGACATGGACCAGGAATCTGGTTTCGACACCAAACCTTCCCTCCCATCTCACTGCTCGCCTTCCCTTTACTCCCAGTTCCTCTCCTCCTCTTGCTGTCCCTCGGCCTTCGGCACCACTTGATGCCAATTCCCTGTCTGGGTTTTGCTCCTGTTTTGGCAGCCAAAGTGCTCGAAAGCTGCGCAGCCACGCCGGCGGCCAGGATCAGAGCAAGCCAGAGGAGCTGCGCTGGCAGGAAGAGAGCCTGAGCTCCAGAGCTTGCTCCGGGATGAAGGATTTGATCTAAGGCAAACCTTAAAACACTTGGACGCTACATCCCCTGAGGGCAACTGGAATGGCGGGCAGCACAAATCCAGGAATGGCTGGAGCATGGCATGAGGAAGAGAAGAATAAGGAGGAGGAGGAGGAAAGGGAGAAGGAGAGGTAGAGCGAGTGTGCCATGAGTGTGCTACAGGCTGCATACTGGCTACAGCCAACTTCACACCTTCCTTCTTGTCTGGGAGAGCTGATGGCATCCCAGCACCAAGGGATCCCACTGGCTCTGTGCTGGCATGGGAGGTGGTGAGATGGGCTGCTGGGAGGCTGGATCTGCTCCCACTAGCCTTGGCCAGACAGGAGCTGCTTCCCATTAGAGCTTCCCATGGCATCGTCCTCACCAGAACTCTCCTTCCTTGCAGGGCTATGTTGTTCCAGGTATTCCCAACATGTTGGCATGTGGGAAGGAGTACTGGCCACACCAGGCTCTGTCACCAGCAGTAAATCTGCCACTTGGCCTTTCCCATCAGGTTTCCCTGCTCCAAGCTCTGCCTCCCTGGAGTGGGATCATGGGCAGTGCCGCCACTGAGGATGCTGATGACAGAGGGAGCCATGTCACGGGATGCCAGTGAGGGCTGCAGTGCGGTGTGAGGTGGAGCTGGTATTTCATAAGAGCAGGGAAACGGCCTCTGCCGAGCTGGCGCGAGAGCGGCTGTGACTTTCCATTCCTGTGGGAAGTGGGGCTGCCACCGTCCAAGCATCTGGGCTTGTTATGATGAGAGAAGATTGCCAAGTATTTTTCTTCCTTATCCACTACGATCCGCTGAAACCCTCCCCTGATCAAACCCACATTCATTGCCTGGGATGCACCAGGGCCCCTGCACTAGCAAATATCCCTCCCAGTCCTCGCAGCTGCTGGGAGCTCATGGCACCTGCAGGGAAAACTCTGCCCTCCCCCAACAGCTCCCTCCATCCTTCTGCCCCTTCCTGTCTCCTTCTGTGGACAGCCAGCTCCAGTTGTTTCATTTTCACTTTATTGCCTTGTCCAGGAGCATCCCTGTGCCTGCATCCCTTCATTTGCATCCCAGTGCAGGCATCCCCGTGCTGCATTGCTGTGTCTGCATCCCTGTGCCAACATCCTTGTGCCTGCATCCTTGTGCCACTACCCCTGTGCCAGCAACCCTGCAGACCTGTGGACCCGGTGGGACCACACTGTCCCTTCCAGAACCCTAAGCATCCCAAAAGCAGCTGCTGGGATGGTGCCACAGGCGTGTGCCCCGGAGCGCCGGCCGTGCCGGGAAGCAGGCGGTGCAGCCTTGGAAGTTCACCAAGATTTTTCCAGAGATGAAAGTGTGCTCAAGTGTCAAACAAACTTTCCAAATTATCTTTCTGGACACTTTCTGCCTTCTGCTTTGGAAGACGGAGGAGGAACATTTCATTCCCTCTGCACTGGCATGGAGTGGAGCTGCGTGAGGAGCCGGGAGCTGCCAGCGGCACCCGCGGCTCGGCCTCGGATCTCCCCAGCATCACCCCTGAGTCACTGTGGGTGCGGCCCTGGCACCGTCAGCTGGGCTCCCCACACCCCACAGCCCCCCAAACGTCTTCCACACAACAGAGGGAAGCCAGGCACTCAGTTAACTAGCGGACACCACCTCATCCCTTCCCACCACCATTTGGACTTGTCACAAATAGCCAAATTAAGGGAAATGAGAGGATTTCTCCGCTGCCTCAGGGACACCTGGAACCCACCAGCAGGGATACGGGGATGGTTCCTCTGCCGCCCTTGGTAAATCCCCCGTGATCCCACAGAACTGGGAATAAGCTGAGCAATGGCCACGTGCTGCCCCAAGGATCCAGCGCTGACAACAGCCATCTAATTAGCACATCCTCCTTCGAGGGGTCACCCTGGCAGGGCTCCTGCTGACATTCCCTCACCCGCGGCAGCAGCCAGAGAGTGTGGCCAGGGATGAGGCTCTACCCTGGCCCTTGTCCAGGTCCCAGGTCTAGACAAGGAAATTCCCTATTGGCTCCCAGGAAGCTGGGTTGGGACCCAGCAGGGTTTGTGGCAGCTCTTTGCCCCATGTCCCCTCCAGGTGACAGGCATTCGCATCATTGCAGTTGCCTGTTGCTGGGATTTGGAGACGCTCATATATCTCCAATGCCACTCACAGATCCTTGTTTTTGTGTGCTGGGGTGGCAGTGCTATGCCCGTGCCCACAGAGCCCCCCCAGCCCACACAGGCCCTGAATAGTGACACCATGCTGCAGGTTTGATTGTTTATGGAAATTTTAGCTGAGCCAGATGCTGCAAACCTGCATTTTATGTGCAATTTTTCAATTTATTTCATAATTAGAAAAAAAACCTAAAGTGATTCCAACCATTATTATTCCTAGTTTTCTCCATTATTACTCCTAGTTTCCTATAGCGAGGCCAAAGGGGTCTGAAATGGCTCCTTTGTTGTCTGATCATTAACCCTTCAGGAATGAAATGCCAGATGGGAGTGGCGGAGAGAGACACTCAGGGGGGCTAGGGGCGAGAGGTGGGGCAAAAGAAAGAAATCCGGGGGGGGTAGGAGAAGAATAACCCTAATGTGCTGTCTCTGGCATGGTTGAACATCCCAGGACACTGATGGACACATCCATTGTGGCCCCGTGGGTGGCAATCCCCAGTGCAATGAGCTTGCTGGGGCTCAGCGGTGCCAAATCCATTTGTCCCTCTCAGATAAGGCAGATCTAGAGCATCCCAGGTGGGAAGGAGCCCTGTATGTGGGATGGGCAGGTGGGGACATGGGATTAACATCTGCCCCGGGGTGCTCAGTGTGGTGCTATGCGCCCAGGACCCCACCCTGTGCCCTCTCCAGGGGGAGGAGAGGGACACTGTACGCTGGCTTGCATTTGGTGACACCGGGGTGGGTGCACTGTCATCAGGGCTGTCACCGGGGCTGTCACTGGTGGCCGCGGCTGGGAGGTCACCAGGCTGCTCACGGGCACAGCTGGTGACACAAGGCTGGCACGTGTGGGCACGATGGGGTGAGCACGTGGGGCTACCACGATGGGCACCTGTGCCTGTAGGTCACCTTGGGTACCTGGCGAGTGAGGTGTCCCAGGAGGAGCCCCTTTCTACTCCTGTCCTGCACCTCCCTTGGGGGTGGTGCCCTCAGGGTGGGTTTCGGGGAGCACAGCGTGGGACAAGGGATGTGGACAGCCGCGTGGAAGGCAGAAACAGCTTAGTGCATCTTGGCTTGGCACAGCTTGGCACAGCTCGGCTCGACTCAGCTAAGCTCCTCTCCCGCAGCTCGGAGGGAGGTGAAACGAGGCGCTCGGAAAATCAGAGTCAGCTGCAATGCTGGGGACAGCCGGGGCAGACCCACAGCCGCCGCCGGAGCTGCCGGAGACCCACCACGGCTCCCATCGACCGTCCTGCCCGGGGGGCTCGGCCCTGCCCGGGGGCTGCCGCCCGCCCCCCCAGCTCTGCCGGGGCCGGGAGCGGGGGGCTGAGCCTGGGGGGGCTGAGCCGGGGGGAGGGGACAGCGTCACCCGCCTGGCTCCACCTCCCCCCAAATCGCAGGGGGCTTCGCTGTGCCCCCGGCGCTGGGATGGCAGCGGGACAGTCGGACCGCGGCGGGACGGCGGGACGGTTCCCAGCCGAGGTGGTGGCTGGAGCGCTCCGGAGGGATCCAGCCAGGGCGTTTGCCAGTCGCTTTGTTGCTGCTGGGGGAATTTTTTTTTTTAGGATTATTATTATTTTGAAGGGGAGGGTGAGGAGGGGGGGAGGGGGGGGCTGACACTGGCTATAAAGGCAGAGGTCTCCGGAGCAGCCGGCACTTCCCCGCCACCATGAGCGCTCCCCGGGCCTGACAGCCCCAGCCTGCCCCAGTGTCACCGGCTCATACTGCCCTAAATCGTGGCTGTGTGCTCGGAGCCCGAGGTGGGATGGTGTGAGCCCGGAGCTGCTCGTCGCCCTCCCACCGCCCCTCACCGGCTCTGGCAGGAGCCGAGCCCGCCAGCCGCGTGGATGATTTGATTCCTTTCCTGCCCGAAATCACTCCTGCCCAGATGCAGTGGATAATATTCATGTTGCTGTTATTCATCAGCTCCATGGAAATGCTCATGCAGAACCGATGGAAGAAGCAAGGTATGGTGTGCGCGGTGGGCTTGTCCCACTCTGGTACTGCGGAGTGGCTTGGGGACACCAGGCTGCCTGTCCTGCCTGCTCCGAGCAGGCAGGAGGTGTGAAACAGGGCTGGAGGGTGCCAGGAACCAACATCCCGCAACCCATCCCCTCGGGCCCCTTCGGGGCGCATCTGCATTCCCCTTTGGGTGCGCGGCACTCGGCTGGCTTGGTAGTCCAGGGAGATGCAGAGCCCTTGAGGCTAGCAGGGGACAGGGGAGGCAGGCTGGCACTGGGACCAGCTCTGCAAATCCCAGAACAGCCAGAAACAGTGGGGATAGCAAAAAATGGGCTGATTTTCCAGTATCTCCCTTCTCTTTGTATCTAAGTGAGTGGAGAGTAAAACCTCCTGGGAAGATGCTTAGAGCCGTGGCAGGCACTGCCTCATCCTTCTCCTGGGCAAAGGCACCAGCTGAGCTGCTGCTCTGTGCCCGGCCAAGGGCAGAGTGTGCTGGGGCTGTGCCGAGGCATATGCACCCTCCGTTGGGCACTGTCTCACGTGCCCTCATCGTGCAGTGCCAGGCAGTGCCAGCTGGCTGCGGGGAGTGGGTCCAGGGCTGGTACTCAGCTCTGTGCCAGGAATGGCTTGGGTTTTGGGCCAGCACATGCCAGGGTAGGGACAGGACCTGGCAGGACCAGGGCTTGGGGCTGGAGTCCATATAGATTTCCTTGAAGTTGTTTCATGTTAAAGGCATGCAGAGGCAGTAGGTGTGTGTGTTGATGTTGGTGTCCAGGCTGGCGGCCAAAACAACCCTGGATGGGAAACAGCTTGGTCCCAAGAGGGGCTCCGGGTGCCATGGAGCTACTGCTCCAGCTCGTTGTGCTTGATGCTGAGTAGCCCAATGCTCTGGGATGCTCAAGGGCCTTAGGACCCGGCAGCACCTGGTGGTCTGGCCATGGCTTCACACCTCAAAAGCATTATATCCCCTGGATTAACAGCACAGAAGGACTGGCACAGTCTCTGGGGCCTGGGAGCCATGAGGGATGCTGCAGCACTCCAAAGCAATCCCACTGCTGCTGGGAGCTCTGGTCTGGGCAGCCTAGTGCCCCAGAGACTCATAGGGTCTGCAGACTCACAGTGGCAGGGTTGGGCTTAGGGTGGAGAGACGTGGAGATGTCATGGAGATGTCACAGAGATGTCTAGAACAGTTCAGGTACTCACCATGTCCCCTCCCAATGCCCATCCCAACTCAGCCCTGCACTCTTCCATCACTGCTGGGCAGGGGGAGAAGAACTCACCACTCGTACCTAATCCCCAGGCCCATGGTTTTGGCGTGAGCCATGTTCTGTTGAGCATCACAGCTCTGTGGTGGCTCCTGGTCTTGCTTCCAATGGCAGAGGCGTGTGCCATGCTGGCAGCCTTGCCTGGTGGAGAAGCAGGACCCTGCTTCTCCCAGCTTCATACCACGGGGCTATTTCCAAAGCTAGTGAGAGGGAGGAGGCCCCAGAGCCTGCCCAGGCCTCTCCACCTTCCCAATCCAGACTAGGGTGAAAAGAGAGCAGCAAAAAAAAAAAAAACCAAAAAAAAAAAAACCCAAACCATCAAAAAGAATTAGGGAAGGGAAAGAGGCTCGTAAATCCCCGGGTCTCCAGGGAAGCCACTCCAGCTGCAGCCAGGAACACAAATGTTGTCAGCATTTGGTAAATATGTAACGGAGACCATAACAACTTAATGGATCCAAGGTGCTTCGTTAGTGCTCCCAACAGATGCAGCTCTAATGAAGGCTCCTGGCAGTGCTGCCGTCCCAGCCTTCGTGCACCAGTGAGGAGACTGGGATGAGCCAACTTGAGGAAAACTACATGGCACCATGGCACCAGGGAATGGCTTGTACCAGGGTTCAGTGCACAGGGATGCAAGGCAACATCTGCCAGCACTCTTCCAGCACCAACTACTGCTTCCACCAGCCCCTCTTTCCCGGTCCTTTGGCTGTGGGGCCCTTCTTCTGCAACTCCTGGGGTCAGAGGGGGCCAATGCCAGGCACCACTCTCAGGGTTGAGCCCGTGTCTGTGCCAGGCAGCACCCAGCAGGTCGATGAGGCTTGGGGCAACCGTGTCTGGTGTTTAGTGGATGGTGTCCCTGTCCATGGCAGAAGGTTGAAATGAGATGAGCTTTAAGGTCCCTTCCAACCCAAACCATTCGGTGATTCTATGATTCTATAGAGCCTGGGGCTCAAGCATGCAGTGCTAGGGCTGCTGGCACTGTCACCACTGCTCAACTTCAGCCTTGGCTCAGGAGCTCTCAGGCGAGCCCATGGTGTCAGAGCCAAGCAAACACATCCCAACCTCCCAATCACAGCAACGGCATTGGACACTGTTGGAGCTCAGTGGCCCCTTACAGTGGTGCCCAGCCAGCCCGGGGGTGCAAAAAGACATGGGGCTCATGTAGCCCAAAGTGTTCTAGGCTTAGCTCCTCAGCCTCCAAATTGCCCCTGTGCTGGGAGCATCCCTCTGGTTTGCTTTTCTGTGGGCACAGGGAGCCAGTTAGGGGAGCAGTTGTCACAGTGTCTCCATGGGCTGGTGAGTGTTGGCACTCTGTCCGTGTCCCAGGGAGCAGAGCCCACCTCGGGGTCAGCCACTCGCCCGGAGGTCAGGAGCACAGGTCAGGAGCACGGGGAAGGCAGCCAGGGAGGCGGCAGAGGCTCTTGAGCAACCAGACAGATCCTTATCTCGTCTCCTCTTGAGTGCTTCCAAAATGCTCTTTGTCCCCTGACACTTAGCAGGCATCAACTGTTTAATCCAGGTCAGAGCAGATTTTTACCCACTGACCAAGAAGTTTTTTCACTTCCCACGGGATGGGCACAGCTGGCTGGGGTTGGGACTCAGGCTGTCACCCATGGGCATGAATCTTGTCTGGACATCGGGAGGATGGAGGCCATCAGTGATGCTTAAACTGGGAGCAATGGCTCTGTGCATCTCCAACCTGCTGCCAATACGGGCAGAGGTGGGGATTCATGGTGTGGAGGGAGGTGGGGAGGTGTTTGCAGGACAGGACAGTGTTGTCACCTTGATGCTTCACAGAAGGGCTGCCACAGGGAACCTCCCTGGCACCTCGACATCTGTGCTGCAGCCAGGCCATAGCATCTCTCCTCTATTTGTCCCTACAGTGAGTGCTGGCCTGCTGGAAAACTGCACGGGCTGTGTCCTGTGCTCTGAGGACAACGGCTGCATCACCTGCCACCACCGGCTCTTCCTGCTCATCTGGAGGGACGGCATTCGCCAGTACGGGATGTGCGTCCACACTTGTCCCCCCGGCTACTTCGGTGTGCGTGGTCTGGAGGTCAACAGATGCATAAGTAGGTCCCATGCCAGCTGGGGTCCCCCTGCTCCTACCTGTGCCCCCTGCGCCCCTCGCCGCCCTGCGAGTCCCAGCGCTGTGGGAAGGGTGATGGCTTCATTCCCTGCAGCATTCCTAGTGGCACGGAGGCGCGGATCCAGGGGAGAGCCGGGCTGGGGGGCTTCCTCCCCTTTTCCCTTGCTCAGGGAAGGTGCGGCCGCAGCCTGCACCCCGCAGGTTTTGGGTCCCCTGTGGGTTCTGGGGCTGCCACGTGTCCTGGGCTCTCCCGGTGACCGGCCGTCCCTCCCGGCAGAGTGCAGGTCTCCCAGCTGCGAGAGCTGCTTCAGCAGAGACTTCTGCATGAAGTGCAAGGACAAGTTTTACTTGTACAAGGGCCAGTGTTTTCGGCAGTGTCCCCCCAGCACTGCGGCACAGCCCGGCACCCGCGAGTGCCAAGGTAAGCAGGACCCGCACCCCGCATCTGCTGTCCCTGGGGACTCACCTGGTGCCGAGGGGCCACCACTCCTGTTCTGCCCCCTTCTCCCCACAGAGACATGCGAGCCGGGGCCATGGAGCGAGTGGAGCGCCTGCACCCACGAGAGCCGGACCTGCGGCTGCAAGTGGGGGGTGGAGACGCGGGTGCGGGAGGTGCCGGAGGCTGCCCGGGAGGAGGGGGCTGCGTGCCCCGCACTGCAGGAGACCAGGAGGTGCCGCATGAAGAAACACTGCCCGGGAGGTGAGCACCGTGTCGGGACTGCGGGCAGCTTCGTGCCCCTCCAAAGTCAGCCGTGAGAGGAGCTGCGGGAGCGGGACGGTGGCAGCAGGGGTCTGGCAGTGGCCGGCGAGCCATGCTGTCATCTCCCAGGCATTTTGAGAGTGGTTCTTGGGAAAGTCACCGCCTCAGACACATGTGCTGAGCAGCCGTGAGGCTGGCTGCTCCCACCTGGCAGCCCCCGAGACTGCCTGGGACCGGCCGGTGTCCCCTTCCATGCTGGGCTGGGCTGGGCGCTGGCATGAACTGCCATGGTGGGACGAGGCTGCCGAGCTCCGGCTGCCATCCTGCCACCATGTGAAGGAAACGGCATGGATGGGGCTTTCTGCACTGCAGCTCTGAGTTAGAAGGGTTGAGACACAAACGGGAGATTCCTGCAAAAACCTCCGAGCCCCTCAAATACGTGGAGCACTCGTGGAGCAGGAAGGCATCACTCAGGGGATTTCTGATAGCCCAAGTTTTGTGAGACACCCGAAGGCAGAGTCCCCCTCCATGGCTCATCCAGCCAAATGTTCACTTGTGCTCTTGTGCCTCTCCCCTGCCATCCCCAGGCCAGGGGCTCCCTGGCTCAGGGATCTCCCCCACCTCTCACAGCACCCGGATCTGCTGCAGGGTCCAGCCAGGCGGTACGTGTGCGGGTTCAGGGCTTGTGATGGGAATCAGGACATGGCTGACGTCATTTTTGGATGCAAACAGCTGGACTGAAGAATCTGTCCTAATAAATCTCCACTTAATAACTGGCAGAAAGGGGGATGCATGAGATAACGATCTGTAGGGACTGGCAGCAGATCTGAGCCACTGAGGGTTGCGGTTCGGAGCTGCGGGATCGCTCTGTGCCATGGGATGTGCCGGCCAGCACCGCCAGCGTGGCGAGGACGAGAGAGGACAGGGCTGCGAGGGTGGAGAGAAAAAGGATAGAGAAGGGGGGCAATAAAAGTGGATGTGCGTGCTGGGCTGGGGCTGTGGAGCCAGGATAGCAGCTTCATCCCAGCGCCGTCCATCATAAATAATATTTTCCTGCTGACAGCACAGAGGAGCCGATTCCCTTCCCCACCCAGGCCCCGACACATCTTTGGGGTGCCAGGTGGCATCAATTTTGAGGACGTTCCCCTCCCTGCTAGGCTGTGCCAGCTCCAGACCCACAGAGCTGGTGACAGTTTGATGCGAGAAATTTGGCATGGCTGTTCCGGAGCACCATGTCCCGTGGCACTGTGCCCGTACCCAGTCCTGCCTGACACACAGCAGGACCCCTTGGTGGGGACTGTGGCACCAGCGTTTTGGGAGCACCCTATCTTATGAGGTGACTGGGAAGGAAGGCAGTGGCACCCTAGAAAAGCACTTGACATCCTCCCTCTGCCCAGGCCCCTATTCCTGCAAGCTGGGAGCCTTTTGAGGCTGTGGTGCTGGGCTCAGGGAACGGCAGGACTCTAGAGGCTGCTCTCTGGGGTCAGCTTCAGAGAAGGTCTGGCCCCTGTCAGAAGGGAAGCCCTGTCAGAGGGAATCCCATCAATGCCCCCCAGGCAGCCCCCGCAGGAGAGGGCAGTCCCTCCGTGCCTCCAGCTCCCGGGCAGGGCAGGCTGTTCAGTGTCCCCGCCACTGCAGAGCGTGTGTCTGCCCTCACTCCCAGGCTCCTGCCTGCCCGGCCAAGTGCTGCGTTATGGGATCCAGATGCTGCAGGAGGATGGGGAGTTCACTTGATGCAGCCGAGACATCCCCAGCCCGGGCAAGCCAGGGCAGGAGGCTGGACCCGACCGTGTGATGAGAGATTTGTGCCACCACTTCTGAGCCATCCAGGCGGCTGGAAGGGAGAAGCTGCTGTGCTTGGCTGAGACACAAACCCCTCACACCGCTGTAAATCTGCCTTGGGTGTCTGTCCTGCTCTCCAGACACTTGGTGTGCGTGCCGTGCCCTCTCCTTTGTGTGTGGCAACTGTCTGGGAGATCAGAACCGAAAAACAGACAGGCAGGACAAGAGCTGGAGCCCTTGGAAAGGACTGGGTACAGCAGTGCTGCCACATGCAGCACTAGGGAAGATCGTGGTCCCTGTGCCTCTTGCACAAAGACTGTGGCAAGAGCACCGCTGGACCTCTGCCGTGTTGCCCAGATCAGGGTGGGTGCAGGGTGGGAGAAAGAGAGAAAAAGCTCCCTAGTTTTTGGGCAACCATTCCACTCTCCCTTCAGAATCTATGGCATGGTGGGTTTATCCCAAATCCCCGTTTCTTTGGCATCTCGGTACCAATGCCTCAGCCAGCTGGAGGGTGTGTGGAGAAACCCCTCAGGATAAGCAGAGATTTGGATCCCAACTGTCTGACCCTGGGAGGCTGACAGTGGATTGGCCTTACTGGGATGCACCCAGGCTCCACTAGTACGTGCCACCAGGATGGGAAGCATCCACACATGGAGGGCATCTCCCGGCAGAGCATTAGCACCTATGCATGGGTGCATCCTGAGACCACCCCACTTCTCACCATGCCCAGATTCTCCCAAGGGCTGTCTGAGTCCCATGGGGCAGGACCTTCCCACCTTCCTCTCCAGAAAGAAAGGAAGCCCATTCCCACACTACAGCAGAGCTGGGCATGTCTGTGCCATGGCTTTGGGGTGTTGGTGCAGCTACTGTCCCTCTCCAACATCCCCAGTCCTTATCCAGAGAGAAACTGGGATGTCTCTGGGCAGCCCCTTCTTTGGTTGAGCTGTTCCAGCCCATTCCTGGGGATTTTGGATTTAGAGGATTTAGAGTCCAGACATGGGAGCTGTGGGGACAACATACCAGTGTTGCTCTGCCCGTGCCAGTACACCCAGACCCTCCATAGCTCATGCTGCTGTTTTATTACCCAGAGAGGGCTCTGGGGTCCCCAAAGTCAGAAACTGGGTCCTGCACTAACTTCTGGGGGAGGATATGGGATCAGCATCCCATGGATGGGGCTCAGGCCAGACCATGTTGCCTGGCCAATGAGCAAGCCCTCCTTTTCTCCTCTTTTTTCTGTTCCAGAGAAAACTGAAACCAAAAATAAAGGCAAAAAGCGACAGAAGAAGCCGAAGACAGAACGGCACGTGGGTACCTAGCAGGCACCAGAACGGGAGCCAGAGTACCATGGCAAGAGCTCCCAACCAGCTCCTGCCATGGTGCCCTGGCCACATCACTCCCATTTTTCCATCTACCAAAAAAAAAAAAATTGCACAATTTTATCTGACCCCCTCCCCCTTTTCATTTGAGACAATTTATGGCTTGTAATACATTTCCTTTTCAGAAAATCTAATTTGTAGTATCCAAAGCAAAGCTCTGGGTTTTGAGGAGGGGGTTGCTCCTTTATTCCTCTGGTTTTCCCTCTCCCCTAGCCTGCTCCATCTCTTCCTCCAGATGGGTGGGAGGGGTTGGACCAAGGGTGGGACCCCAATAATGAAGAAGATGCCTGCCTGGATACCATCCCTCAGGGCTGGGAGATGCCCTGTCCCCACAGGGTTCCAACTTTACAGGAGTGCTGGGGGCACAGCACACCACTGAGCTGCTCCAGGTGCTGGATAGGGTCCCCCATCCTCAGCCATCGGCACAGGGAGCAGCAGGACTTTCGGGGTTGAAATCCCAGGTTGGAACCCTACTGGGAACCATATAATTTCTCACAGCAGTCCGACTTGGTACTCAGCATCACCACCAGCACAGCCATGGGCCAAAATCTGCTGTGCTGGGACTTAGAGGGCAGCTGGACCCCCAGACCGGGAACCCTTCTGGGGACCATGCCAGCCCAGCACTCATCATCCCCATGGGCCAAATCCTGCCATGCCCTGGCTGATAGAGGGGCTGGAGAAGCTTCTCTCCCCAGCTGGATGTGAACAGAGGAATTTGGGGTGACTGCAGCAGTCTTTGGTCCAGGTCAGGGACACACACAATACAAGTGTCAGCCTATACAGGGGATGCTGCTGCCTCCTGCATCCCCGTGCCGGGACGTGTTGGGTGCAGTGCTGCAGCCCCCTTCCATCCACCATCGGGCACATAAGCGGGGGTGCTGAGCCCCATCCCAGCCATCAGCGGGGACACAACCCCACCGTACCAGTCTGTCCCACCAAGCCAGCAGCCACACTGTGTGTGTCCTGAGGCACGGAGGGCTCTATCGATGTATTTACCATTCGTATGCTCAAATCGCTGCCCCAGCGGCAGGCAGCTTTGCATTTGGGGATTTGCCAGCGTCCGAGGCCCCCGTCCCTGCCCTGAGCGTGGGCAGGATGTGGCCGGGGCTGACCGAGATGTCCTGGGGGCTGCGGGGGCTGCAGAGACCCTTCAGGACGGGAGCGCTGATTGTCAGCAGCGAGCCAGCCCCGGAGCCGGCGCGAAGCTGCCGGAGAAACCCCTCTGATCGCTCCATGGTAAATAAATGGATTAACCCCCCGGCATCCTTCCTGCCTCCCTGTTTTCTTCATTCCCACGAGTTGCTGTCAGAGGGGGACCGGGATGCTGACTGTGGCCACAGTGTATCCTCTCATTCCCCAGCTCTGCAGCGTTGGTCCCCATGAGGGTACACTCTCTTTTGGGCCCCCCAGCACAGCGGGAATCTGGGGAAAGATTTTACTTCAAGTTTTTATTTAAAACACCATCAGCATCGCTCGGTGTCGGAGCCAGCACTGGAGCAAGCAGCGAGACACTGAGACTACTGCCATTTCATAGGGGTCGGGAAACACCAAGGGGCTTTTCTGGCTGGTGGACAGAACGCCCCTCTCCTGAGATGCTCAGTTCTGCCCCTTGGCAGCCTGTCCCCACCACTGGGACTATCCCTTTCTGGGGGACACAGCCTATTCCAGCACGTGGGCTGGCAGACGTGTTGATCCCCAGTTCTGGTAGGAGCCCATCAGTCCCCGATGGACCCCCAGTCACACACACAGTCTGGCTGTGTCCTGCCAAGCTCTGCCTGGGACACAGCCCCCATCCTGGTCCTCACAGGCTGATCCCGCGGCTGGAGCAGCCAAATCCAGGCCTGGTTCCCGGTGGTATTATAAATAGCCGGGACATGGGGAGGGAGCTGTGCTCCCCGCAGCGGGGGGACATGGGGGTGCCGAGTCCCAGTGGGTGCCGACTGGGAGCTTTCACTGGGTGTTGGGCTGGAGGGTGGGAGGGCTCGGCGCTGCCCACCCCAAGAAGTGCAATGAGCTGTGCAGAGAACGGCCAGGGGAGGGACAGGGGCCGCGCGTGTGAGACTCTGTGTATGTGTGTGTGTGTGTGTGTGTGTGTGTGTGTGTGACTCTGAGTGTGTGTGTGTGTGTGTGTGTGTGCTTGAGACATTTATAGATCACGTGTGAAATTTGATCTCCCCGGAGTGGACTCAGAGGAGAGAAAAAAGATAGGAGTATTGTTTTTAAACAGATTTTTTCCTTTGTTTTTTCTTTTTTTTTTTTCTTTCTCCTCTCTCCCCCTGCGAGGGCTGGCGATAAAAAGGCCGGGGCGGACAGCGCCGGCTCAGAGGGAGGAAATGCCGAAATCGCCGCGGCTGGACGCGGCAGCGAGCGCCCGCTGACCCATCGCGGCACAGAGCAGACTGCCGGCGCACCCCCTGCCTTGGCACCCCGGCATCGCGGGGACCTCCGTGCCATGTGGGCGCTCAGCCTTGGCCTCGTGGCCCTGACCTGTGCCACGACGGCTCTGTGCGCCACCAGAGCGCAGCGCCGGGTGCTGGACGGGGGCGAGCGCCGGCGCTACCACCGTGTGCAGCACGGCCACTGCAGCTACACCTTCGTGCTGCCCGAGGCTGACCCTCTGCCCTGCCCAGCCGCCACCGGTCCTGGCCCTGGCCCGGCCAACGCGCTGCTGCAGCGGGACTCGCCAGCCGGCACCGCTAATGCCGGGCACGGGGCTGCCCAGCGCCTGCAGCACCTCGAGAGGATCCTGGAGAACAGCACCCAGTGGCTGCTGAAGGTAGGATGTGGGGGTGAGAGGTGTAGGACAGGGGGGACGGGCAGCAGGGTGGTGCGGGCAGGGGTCTGCATCCAGCCCCCACTTGTGAGGTATCCCCGTGCCACTCCCTGGTCCCTCCAGCTGGTGACATTTGGGACCATGTCCACCTGAGTGGCCGGGTCAGCTTTTCCCTGCAGGCGTGCAGCTGGCATCAGGCGTTGTCTCCCTGGAGAGGATGGGTGTTGCAGATCACCCAGACCACTTCCCGCTGAGGCTGTATTCTCTGTCCACCCTTGCCACAGGGTTTCTCGTGATCATGACTGGGTTAGCCATAACAGGCATCCCTTGGGGCTCAGCGTTCCCCATTTGGGGTCAGGATACCAGGAAAGGGTTTGGCCAGCGGCAGAGCAAGAGAGCTAATGGCAGGGGTCACCAAAATCTCTCCAGATCAGTCATTTTCCCTCTTAGGGGTATGCAGAAGATCCCAGCACTTGGCAAGATTTTCTGTGGGACCTGTGGCTCCTGAGTGGCCCTGTGACCCGCGGGTGGGTGCAAGATGGGGGCAGTGGGGTGCCACACCAGAGGGGCTGGGTACCCACAGGTTTACCCACCCCTCACCCTTCTTCCCCACTGTCACCTCACCCCATCCCCACAGCCTGAGACAGGAAGGAGCATTTCCTTCTGGAGCCCCCAACAGCTGAGCACGGCTGCCTGCGTCAGACCCAGGAATAGCTCGTCCTGGGGGACACCTCCCTGGGGGGCCCTAAACCCTATGCCTCATGCTGGGACACTGGGTGCCTGTGCTGGTAAGAGGGGAAGTGGCTTGTCCTCAGCTGTCATCAACCCACATCCATGTCCTGTGATGTCCCACCAGGGTATAATGGGACCCATGTGCCTCTGCACCCCAATTCCCTGGGGGATGTCCCCAGACGAGGTGTGTGCCAACACGCTGAGTGGGTGTCCTGGGAATGGCCTGCACCAGCCACACTACTCAGCAAGCCACCCTGGCCACGGAGGATAGGGCAGGCAACAGGGACGTGCAGGGATGTTCCTTGTCCTCTCAGCCATCCTAGAGGACAAATTCCTCAAAAGCTGGGAAAACGCTGAACCATGGCTCCACTGGAAGCCCAGCCCAGGGGATTGCAGAGGGATCAGCAGAGCCAGCAACAACCATGCTGGTGGCACTGAATCTCCATCACTGCCCATCACACTGGCAGCCTTTGGTCATGGCTGAGCAAGCTGGTGGGCCAAGGGTCCCACCACGAGTGCACATGGCCCTGTCCAGAGCACATGGCCACAGGCAAAGTGGGGCTGCACATCTGGGCAGCTGCAGGCAGCAGCGCTCCTTACTACAGCCCCAAGGAGCACAAGGCAGTGAGGTACTGGGTCCCATCCCATTCTATCCATCCATCCCATCACAAGCATCCCACCTCATCCCATCACAGGCATCCATCCCATTCCACCTTATCCTACCCCTTCCTGCCCTGTCCTGCAGCACAGCTCTCTCCTTTTAGAGGCAGCTTACAGTCTTTGGGTTTTTTCTGTTGTTCTTCAGCTTCCCAAATTTCAGTGGAGCTGCCCAGGGAAGCTTGTTTTGGTCAGACTCCAGCCCTGAACAAACAAACCAGGGCTCAAAAGAGGCATTGGGTTCAGGGACAGATTGTAAACAACATCACATCCCTGTCTGCTCTGCCCTGCCCTGGCATGGGGAGCCCTGTAGGGTGATGAGGAATTGGGAGGTCTCCTGGTACCAAACAGGGCTTTCCAGGCCCCCTTGGTGCCACCAGCACCAGCCTCCCCCAGGAACCCCATCCACAACACTATGGGGATGGCCCACCCTCCCCCTGTACAGCCCCCTCGTGGCTGTAGGGCACAGGGACAGGGCGAGCACCCAGTGCACAAGGACATGTTGTCTGCTCCTGTCTCAGGAGGAGTTAATTTTAATTCAAACACAAACATTTGATGGTGCCGCTGGGTCTGGGGGGGCTTAGGGCAGGGTGGGATCTGCAGTGGGAGGTTGGCGGCTCTGAGGGGCCTGTGGCACAGGGCCCAGTGCTGCTTACCCTGAGATGAGTATAGGGGTACAGGCAGCAGGTGGGGGGCTTTTCACCCATGTCTGGCTCAGGGAACCCCCAGCTGCTGCTCGTGAGATGCTTTGAAATGGCAGGGCAGAATAGGGACAGAGATAGGAGAGGGATTTGGCTGCAAGAAGGCAGCATAGGATCATCCAGCCCTGGGCAAAGGGATCTCAATATGGAGACAGAGGATGGCTGGAGTCTCTCCTGCTCCAGGGGAGAGTTTTGGGGTGACCCATTGCACCACATTTCCTCCCGTAAATGCTCTGCCTTTATGGTGCACAAATGAGCCTGGTGGGGCCCTTCAAGCCCTATGAGGTGAAGGGAGGACGATCTCACATTCCCTGTCCCCATCACGTCTCCTGTGCCATTTGTGGCAGAGGACACTATGCCCCACTCCAGCTCCCAGGGAGCTGCTGGGGCCAGGATCCAGGGCTCCCTCTCTGGGGCTTTCAGCCCTCCCCATGCCAACCTGACCTTTTCCACGGGTATGTTCTGCCCTCAGCTTGCAGATATGTTTATTTAAAAATTTAAAAAAAGCAAAAAGCAAGATTGAGAGGAAGAAAAGTCCTCCCCAAGCCCTGTGAAGCAACAAGATTAACGACGTGGTTAAAGGGAAACTCTCCAGCAATCCCTCAGCTCAGGGAAATGTTTTCCAGACATGACTCTCCGACCTTTCCCCACTTCCTCCCTGAGAGCATGTTCCTGCGAGGGAAAATCCCCAGGGAAGCGGGAGCAGGGAACACCAGCTGGGACACTCAGCCCTGGGACCCTCCTGCCCCCCACGAGTGCTCACAGTGGGGTGGTGGTTTTGTCACTGCCTGGTGCTGGGGAGGAGGGAACCGGGCCCCACCACTACCAGTGAGATTTCATCATGCCAAACAAGTGCAGAGCCCTGCGCCCTGGCCCGCTGCCGGGTCACGCCCATACTGAGCATCCCAGCACCACTGCCTGCCCTCCATGGTGCAAAGCTATTGCTGCCTGCTGGCCGCGCTGCGCAGAGAGCAGCATCCCAACCCTTCCTATTCTGGGCTACAACCCTGTGAAATGCAGGGGGATGTGGGGCTCTGCCTGCACCGATGGGAAGCTCAGGCAGGGAGCAGGATCTGGGCGGTGTGGGGACATCGGGATCTGTGGGGTGCAGGGAGCTGGGCAGCCCCTGGCCCTCCTGCTCTCGGGGGCTGCTTTCCCAGCGTGGGCGGCAGCGCGGCCCCTTCCGCTCCCCACGGCCCCTGCTGAGGGACTGTGCCCCCATCGAGGCCGTCTCCCTGGGGAGGGGCTGAATGGGAACCTCATGGCAGAGTGTCCAAAAATAGCAAAGCTTTTGGGAAAGGCAGCTCCCCCACGGGCTGGGAAAGCGGAAGCATCATCTCAGCTGCGTCGAAGCTGTGTCTGTAGCCAGCTTCTTCCCAGCCCCTAGTGCTTCCCTGTGATGGGGCAGCACCAGGCCCTGGACACCCACCTTCAGCCAATGATGTAGTGAGGGCTGGCATTTGATGCTGCTGCCAATGTCAGTCACTATGGCAGTGCCAGTGTCAATGCCAGCCACTCCCTGCCTGGCTGTTTGGCACAGGCCACTCCAGCTGGGCATCACCCCCAGCTCGCCAGCACACCTGGGCACACATAAGCCTGTGCCAGGTCCCAGCTGACACCACAGCCAGGAATCTTGGCACCTGGTGCCTGCCCAAAGGGGCTCGCTTGCAGCATCTCAGCTTACTCTGTCCTCTGAGGAGATTTAAAGTGCTCCGAGGTGGGTCCTGCCACACTGAAATACACAGGGCTGTGCCTTGGGGGCTGTGCCCAGCAGTGCCAGGCTCGACCTGGGCACCAAGACAAGACCCAGGTAGGTGCCAGAATGACCTTCTGCATCCGCACTTCTCTCCACAGCTGGAGAGCTACATCCAGAGCGGCATGAAGCCGGAGATGGCAGAGCTGGGGCAGACAGCGGCACAGAACCAGACTGCCGCCATGCTGGAGATCGGCAGCTCCCTCCTCAACCGGAGCGCCGAGCAGAGCCGCAAGCTCACCGATGTGGAGGCCCAGGTACAGCACGTGAGTTCCCCACATCCCCACTACTCTGAGGCTGTTGTGGGTGGTTTGTCTGCTGGTAAAAGCAGGGCGAGTGCCCGACGTGGCACAGGGTTTAGTGCTCCAGTGGCAGAGGTGCCAGGGGTGTGTGGCAGGAGCCCACCAGCCTGGTGACACCAGGGATGTGATGTGGCTCTGGCTGCTGACACTGATGCTCCCACTCTGCTCCTGGGACAGGTGCTGAACCAGACGTGGCGCATTGAGATGCAGCTCCAGGAGAATTCCCTGTCTACCACCAAGCTGGAGAAGCAGCTGCTGCTGCAGACCAACGAGATCCACAAGCTGCAAAACAGGAATAAGTAGGGGCTCAGGCGGCTCAGGGACCCCCACAGCCCTTGGATCCCTCAGGGAGGCTGGTCTCTCCCACCCCACACTGCACTTTGGGGGGCTTGAACTCCTCCAGGGGCTAGATGGAATTCCTGGGGGGGTTGCACAGCCCCAGCATGGTCTGTTGGGCTTTGGGTTCCCCTGGCTGGGCATGACCCAGAGGTGAGGGTGCAATTCAGTGGGTGCAGCAGGGGATGGGGACAGCAATGGGTCCCTGCAGACATGCAAGGACACCGTAGCTGGGGCTGGGGCTGCTCTGCCACCCCCATCACCACTGCATCCCCCTCCCAGCATCCTGGAAGTGCGGGTGCTGGAGATGGAGACGAAGCAGCAGGCGGAGTTGGCAGGGGCCCACTTGGAGAAGGAGAAGCTGCAGCGGCTGCTGAGCCGGCAGAGTGGCACCATTGAGGAGCTGGAAAAGACACTGCTGGCTGCAAGTGCCAACACCAGCCTGCTCCAGCGCCAGCAGCTCCAGCTCCTCCAGTCTGTGCAGAGTCTGGTGCGCCTCGTCTCCCAGAGCAGAGGTGAGTGGAGCATGGGGCAGGGTGCAGTCAATGGGACAAACCTTGCCCTCTGTTTGGTACCAAACTATCCCAGTGTTTAGCTCAGCTTGAGTGATTTCATCACAAAAATCACAGAATCACAGAATGGTTTGGGTTGGAAAGAACCTTAAAGCTCATCTTTTTCCAACACCCTGCCATGAGCAGGGACACTTTCCACTAGAAAATGATCTGTTCTTCTCATCTGAGGAGCAGCTTGGAGCTCCCAGGGGAGGGTCCATGCACCAATACCATCTCCAGCCATGGCCAACCCCCAGGGTTAGGCTGGCAGCAGCCCTGGTGGCACAGTTGCCTCACCCAGCTCTCTGGAGATGGCGCAGAAGGAAGAAAAATAATCCTGGGGCACAAAGGAGGGAAGAGCAACAAGACAAGGCAGGGCTGTGGGGCCAGCAGCGTTTCTGCCATCTCATCTCCTCTCTGCTGCAGCCACATTAGTGGGAGAGGACCAGCAATTCCAGGACTGTGCTGAGGTGCGCCGGGCGGGCATCCGCACCAGTGGCATCTACACCCTGCACATTGCCAACCTCAGTGAGCCCAAAAAGGTGAGCACAGCCTGGAGAGGGCTCTCCCACAGCACCCCAGAGTTCTGCCCACCCCAGTGCTACCCAATGCACACCAGCTCTAGACCACAGAGTGGGTATCCCTGTTGTAAGGCACATCCCATTGCAATTCCCCCCACCCCATCCAGCCCCAGGAGCTGTTCAGAGGTGAAGGCAGCATCCACCAGGTAAAAGCAGGGCTGGCACAGCCTTCCAGATGAGGGGATAAAACGGATTTAAAGGCATCCTGACCTGTGAACAGCATGCTCCAGTCCCTGCCTGTAACCATAGAGGAGGGAGACCCCCCAGCCAGGCACAGGGCATAGCATACTCGTGACAGTCCCTCAGCAAGCCCTAGAATCCATGGAGTGCCCACACCAAGCTGCCCAGTGGTGCCCACTCCCAGCCATTCCCAGTCCATCCCTCTCTCCTCTCTACAGGCATACTGTGACATGGAGACAGACCGAGGGGGCTGGACTGTCATCCAGCTTCGTGCCAACGGCAGCCTCAGCTTCCAGAGGAGCTGGAGGGAGTACAAGCAGGTCTGTGCCCACCTGGGCAGGGGGGGCACCCTGGGAGCACCCTGGGCACCCCGCACTCACCCGCTCTGCTCTCCCCTAGGGCTTTGGGGACGCGGCAGGGGAGTACTGGCTGGGTAACGAGGCTGTGCACCTGCTGACAAGCCAGGTGCCCTACGCCCTGCGAGTTGAGCTGCAGGACTGGGAGGGCAGCCAGGTGTATGCTCACTATGGGAAATTCCAGCTGGGGAGTGAGCGGCAGCTTTACAGGTAGGAGAGAGGCACTGTGGGGGTGCCCACTCAGCACTCTTCATCTCTGACTGTCCTTGAGCCCTGTGGGCAACAGTGGACAGGGTCGAGGGCTGGATGTGGTGCCCCAGGGGAGTGCAGGATCACACAGGGCTTCACTGGGACGTCCTGATGGGCCTATGATGCCAGGTGCCAGGCACATGGCTGTTCCACCTGTTCTTTCTTCTCTCCCTGGGCTCCTGAGAAATAGATTTTTATTGTATAAAATTGCATCACGCTTACAGGATTTGCCATGCCAGCAGGAGCTCCCATCCCAGGTTGCAGCCAGGGCACTGCAGCTCGCTGCTTGGGCTAATCAGGTGACATAGCTGTGGCCACCAGGCACTCCCGGGGGTGTCAGGCATCCCCAGGCTGTCTGTGTCTGGGGAGGGATGCTGCACTCCTGGTGCCTGACTTGCCATGACTGTGTGTTCCTGACCACGTGAAGGAGGGTAGCCAGCGGCTGGGGACTTTGATGCTGGGCTGGAAGTGGGATCAGATGCCAGAAATCCTTTGCACTATCCATCCCATGCATGCACTGAGCTGACCCCCAGCAAAGAGGGCTGAAGGAGACTCGGAGGAGTCGTCTCTGCCCCAGCATAGCAGAACCTTCCCCCTTGGGGACCCCACCGAGCTGGATCTGCAGGATCTCTGCATCCCTCTGTGCTGTGCTCAGCTTGTGGCATCCCATAGCCCCGCTGAGCAGGGCTGGGGGACTCTGTGACACCCCCCCGAGCAGCCAGCAGTGACAGTGGCTGTGCTCCTGCTGGGCACAGACTGTCACTGCAGGACTACAGTGGCACAGCCGGGCAGCAGAGTGGCCTGGCACTGCAGGGCACCCAGTTCAGCACCCGCGACGCTGACAATGACAACTGCCTCTGCAAGTGTGCCCAGATGCTCTCGGGAGGTGAGTGGAGCAGGGGGACACCCCCACAGAGCACCCGCAGGTGCCCACTCACGATGCCACCCTCTCACCCTGCTCCCTTCCTGCAGGATGGTGGTTCGATGCCTGTGGCCTCTCCAACCTGAATGGCATCTACTACCCGGCCCGGAACAATATCCGCAAGCTCAATGGCATCCGCTGGCACCATTTCCAGGGGCCCAGCTACTCCCTGAAGGGCACTCGCATGATGATCCGACCCACCAGCTTCTAACGTGCCAGCAGTCGGGGCAGCACTGCGACCAGTGCCAGCACAGAGGGAAAAGTCTGGGGCAGGGGGTGGTTGATGGACACTGAGACTCCCTTGGCCACTACAGGGAACCTTTTCCACCAGTTATATTTTTTACTCTTGTTTATCCCATTTTCCAGATGCCTGCAGTGTCACTATGGTCATGCCAGAGGGGCTGTGGGCAGGGATAAGGCGAGCTGGTGCTGTAGGAGCTGGTGTGGGGGCTCTGCCTTGAGACAAAGTCAGCCCTGCTGAAGTGGGCCCCAGGATATGAAAACCCCCTGATCCCACCTCAGTTTCTCTCCCCAGATTTCTGTTGGGACTCAGAGGTTTGCTCAGGGAACAGGATTCAAGTCTGAGAGCCCCTGGGAGCACTGTGCATTCAGACGGGCTCCAAGGCATGGTGGGGGCTTTGCCTTTTTACTGATTTTAGGCATTGTAAAGCCCCCACTATCCCACTTTCTTGCAGGATTAGAGGAGCTGGGTGGGACAGAGATCTTTATGATTATGGGGGCTAGTGCCATCCCTCTATCTCCTTCTGCCCAGGCACAGCCATGCAGGAGGACACAGGCTGTCCACTTCCTTCCAAATGTACCCCAAGCCACTGCCCCCATGTACACCAGGACAGGCACTGCTTCTCACAGGATGGGGCCAGGTGTCTCCACCCACTAGAGAGGACAAGGAGAGCAGGGGTTGACCCTGGGAACCCTCTGGGGGGACTCGTGGAATGGTTGGTGGCACAGTGCTAGAAGGCACGTGCTGGGAGGGGGCTGGCAGAGCCCCAGGATGGACAGGATGGGGCTGGGGGTCGTGGGTGGGGAGGGGACTGCGATTTAAGATGGGGCTGGGGGTGGGAAGTGGTGGGTGCTGGCACCGGCACTGGCACCGGCTGTGTACTCAGCGGGAGGGGGCTCCTGCTGCCTGCCCTCATCACTGTCCCGAGGCACCCGCTAATTAACACTGATTAAAGCACGTGACATCGTTGGCACTTCCAGAAGATGCTCATCAGCGGGGAATAATTAAAAAATGGAAAACACAGGGGGCGGTGCTGCCGGTTTTCCTTCTGTCCTGGCTGCCTGCCTGCACCTCCTGCCTGCACATGAGGCACCCATGGGAGATCTCGGCACAGAGGGGTGAAGGGTGATGGGCATCTCCCCTCCTCCCTGGAAATAACCGACGGGCTCAGCTGCACTCCCCATGAAACCGGAGCTATTGGGAAGCAGCTGCCAGGGAAAGCGATAGGGAGCATGGGGTTGTCCTGCTGTCCCTAGCAGGAACACGGGACGGGGGGGGCATTCCGGCGGGGGGCACACGCACCTGGACACTTCTGTGCCGGGGTTTCACGCGGGCAGTCCCATGGGTGCTGGGTTAGATGGAGCCTCCTGCATCGGGAACACAGCTGCTGTATGCGCATCTGCATGCACACGGGAATTCTGCACACAAACACACGTGCACACAGACGTGCACACACAAGGACATGCACACACCCTTGGACACACGTGCACAGGGTCATGCATGCACACACGAGCAGGGCTTTGGATAGCCACGTCAAGTTTCTGTCATGCAGGACATGGGACACCAGAGCCACACTGAGGACAGGCAGTGCCTGGGGTACATGCGGCTGCTTAGTCCATGCCTGGCGGGGGGCTGGTGGCTCCTCCTCACCCCCCTTCTTAGCCATTGCAGCAAATTTAGACCAAGCCTTGGGACACGCCAGGCTGAGGAATCCGGCAGCACAGCCGGTCTCAGCCACCAGCGGGGATCCAGTTCCCTCAGAGATTTCCCCAGGGGCAAAGCTTGTCCCCAAGCAGGTGCCTGGGGTCCTTATCTCCCTCTGGTTTCCGAGGTGTTTTCCTCGGGGAGACACCTAGTGCCCCATGTACCATTATTAAGGATCCCCTGGGTATGTGTGTTCTCCACAGAACACTTTGTCAGCCTGACTCACAGCCAGATGCCAGCCCCATGTGCTGGCACCACATCCTGCCCTTCACAAACCCAGCATCCAGACTTGCTGATACCCCAGCAGGAGCCAGATGGATCCTGCACCCCAAACAGGAGGTAGCAGCAGGGTCGGGGTCCAGGTAAGGTCCCCTGGGCACAGGTGCTGGTGGCTTTGATGTCACCTTCCCCAGCAGCAACATCCATATGTGGGACACATCAGCATGGCAAGGAGCAGGAGGACCTCATGGCACAGGTGGCACTAGATGTGCTGGGGGTCTGTGGTGCCATGCAAGACCACCCTGGGAGAACACACAGACGCTTTTTATCTTCAAAGCACTCCCTGCACTGACTTTCATCCCAGCCCGCTTGGGAGGTCTCTGTTATTGCCGCCCCCATCTCCCAGTCCTGGGGGAGCCGGGACCAGGCCAAACTTTGCTGGAGAGAGGCAAGGAGGCAGAGGAGGGCTGCATGGCACACTGGGGAATCCTGCTGGCTGGGGCTCTGCCGGGACCTGCCAGACCCAACCGCCTCCCCGCTGTGCCTGCCGGGCCCCGCGCTGGCATGCCACGGCACAGCACCCATCATTCCCTCCCAGCACCTATCCACTCAGCACCCCCGATCCTGCAGATCCATAGGCACTCTAAGGGTCCCTGCCCCACCCCGACCTTCACCGCCTGGAGAGACAACACACAGCCTCCAAAACACAGACATTTAATAAAAACAGCTGCATTATCAATATTATTTACAGAAAAACAGTAGAAAAGAGGAACTGTTGTGTTCATAAATATCAGGCCCAGCATGGTGGGGGCTGCACACCCACTGGCTACTGAGGGGGACATAAGCACCTGCAGACACTCACACTCACACACACATACACACACAGCCCTGGGCATCTTGAAGCAGGATTTGCTTCAAGGTCATGTTTGCCTCCCATCCCCTGAAGCACCCAACTTCTCCCAGACCTTCAGCAATAAGACTGGGCCACCAAGATACAGCCCGTACCCAGAGAGCAGGACTCCCTCAGTGGAGGCTGCACAGGGGCAGCCCCTTCCCCAGGGCTGTGTTTCTGCACTCCGCCCATGGGTGCTGGTGAGGAACACGGCAGGCAGGAACTGCCAGCAGTGCAGGCAGGGCAGCCACACATGGGGTTTCATGGGTTTTGGGGACCAGCCACACACCCAGGGACACACATATCCCCTGCCTTTCCAGGGACTTGGCTCTCCAGTGCTAGCACAGGGGTCTGATTATGGATGCCAGGCCACCACACTGGGCTAGTGATGGCTGTGGCACAGGGAGAGTTGAGTTCAAGGGTCCCATCACCTCCAAGAGGTCCCTGCTCCTCCCAGGGCACAGCCTGTGCTCTGTCCCCATCTAGCATTGCCCGCTTGAGAACAACCCATCTCTGGTGCCCACCATGGCACTGCTACACGTCAGAGACCTGCTGGGACTCCCTGGCCTGGCGCAGCCCGTAGAGCCACTTGATGACGCGGGCGTTGCGCTCGATGACGGAGATGCCATAGGGCACCCGCTCGGCCGGCCGCCCCTCCGGCGTGGCAGCGCTGGGCGGTGAGCGGCCACCCTCCGAGCTGGCCGTGCTCACGCTGTGGAACTTGAGGGACACGATGTCGGAGCTGGCGCGGGCGAAGCGCTCCGCCCCCATGTCCTGCATCTCCTCGGGGTCAAGGCCACAGTAGTTGAAGAAGCGCTCCAGGTCGGCGGTGGCCCGCGACAACCGGTCGCTCAGGTCCGACTTGGAGCGGTGCAGCAGCGGCTGCCTGCGGGCGCTCTCGGGGCGGGCGGGTGAGCTCCGGGACGGGGTCACAGCCAGCCCACCTGGGATGGGGGATGCGGGTACCGGTGTCACAGGGCTCCGCGGAGCTCCACAGGGACGGACGTCCACCCTCCGCACGGCCACGCTGCCGGGGGGCTTGGCGGTGGCGGGGCTCTCTGGTGGCTTGCCAGCCGCCTCCGCCGCCGCTGCCTCCGCCCGCCACTTGCACTCCCTGCCCAGCGGGCTCTCTGCCTTTGGGAAGGGGCTGTCACAGAGGTTGATGAGGTTGTTGAGGATCTCCAGGTCAAGGGAGGTCTTCGGGCTGGCAGCCTCGGCACGGCGTGGCCCCAGGGGTGCCCTGCGGCTGGGGGTGAGCGCGGCCCGGCGCACCCCCGGGGTGAAGAGGGGCTGCTTGAGCAGCAGTGGCTTCACCGGCTCTTGCTTGGTGCTGGCGACCCGCTGGCTCTTCACATACTTGGCCTTGTCGGCCTCCAGCCTCTCCACTGCGCTGGGCTTCCCGGCGCCCGGCTCGGCGTGCCGGCGGAAATACGCGGGGCCCTTGCGGAGGATGCGGACGGGCATGACCGAGGTGAAAGGCGCTGTCACCGTCACCCCCTTCATGGTGTCGCCGGCTTGCAGCGCCTCGACGGGCATCCTCCGTGCCGGCACTGGGCCACGGGGTGGGCGACCGCCACGGGCAACGAGGGGCTCACTTGCCGTCGGCTGCGAAGAGGGACCGGAGTGAGAGCGGCGGTGATGCTGCCCCTGCCCGCGCCCTGGCCCCACGGCAGACAAAGAATGCCCCGGCGGTAGGGACCTCCACTGTCTGCACCGCCGCCCCTGGGCTGCCTATTTGAAGGCTGACACCACGCCTCCGCCGCCGCCGAGCCTCCCCGACACGGCCCCCGGCCAATCCGCGCCGCACGCCTGCTTCAAACCGCGCCGGGGCCAATGGGGCCGGGCCCGGCGAGGAGCGAGTGGAGCGGGGAGAGTCCCGCACCCCTCACCGATGCTCTGCCCACATCGCGTGTACTCTGGGATGCATCGTCTGCATCAAAGGGTGCGTTGCATGTGCCCAGGGGTGCATCACCCACTCCCAGGGGAGCATTGCCTGCTCTCGGAGGTGCATGACCCACTCCGAGAGGAGCACTAATTGCTTCCAGGGGTGCAATCACACACATCTTTGCATCACCCATGCCCATGGGTGCACTGCCTGCTCCCAGAGGTGCATCCCCCGTGCCCAGAGTTGAATCACCCTGCCAGACTAAGGGATTCAGTGCTCCACTCCTTCTGTTGTTCCCTCATCTCTCAGCCCTCTTGCAAGCTCCCGGGCTACTCTCAGGCTCACTGCTCCTATCCTGGAGCTCCTCGGAAAGTACGGGTGGGGGTTGCCACCAGTGCTTCCCCGGCCACACTGTGCTTGGAGCAGCGTGGGGCCCTATGCACCCTGTGTCCTTGGGCCCCTGCCAACCCCAACAAGCGCAGCCGCCTGACACAACGGTCGTGCAGAGGCACCAGCCCGCCCACAGCAAGAAGGGAGGCACAACCAAACCAGTCCTGCATCCCTCTGCAGACCCCTGCTCAGACGTGGGCACACTCAGAGGGGTTCCAATACCCGGAGATCAGGCAGTGGCAAGGTACACACGTCGATACACGTATCAGACCCCTCCCCCAACCGCCTTCTTGAGCTTCTCTGAGATCCCCCTTGGGAGTCCCGATTTGGGGCATTGATGAGCCCCGAGGAGGTGACAGGAACCCCAGCACTCACCGGCTGAAGTGGGAGGCACAGCAGGGGCCAGTGTGCTGTGGCTCCACTCGCTCCCACGGCAGCCCCGAGCCGTCACGTCACCCACTCACCTGCCTGCACAAACTTCCTGGGTGCAACCCAGAGCCCGTCCCAGCACTGGCTGTAGGCGGCAGGAGCCAATCCCGGCACCCACAGCCCCGCCGAACCGTGGCTCCACAGTTGAGCCATGTCTGCTCCGCCTGCCAGCCCACGGGTGCCAGTGTGTCGGCCCCAGCCCCCACAGAATCTGCACCCCAGCGGGGTCCCTGCACAGCACATGGTGCATCCGCCTGACTTATTGTCACAAGCGAGTGGCCTGGGGGTGGCTGGCTGTCCCTATCCCCGGCCTCGTGCTCTGCCTGGGGGGACACTGCCTCCTGACCTGGAAAGTGTCTGCAGTGGGGGCGGTCAGACGTGGTGACAGCTGGGGACGGTCCCAGCACCAGCACAGATCCTCCTGTCTCATCCCTGGGGCAGCTTTCTGCACCTCTATGCAGGATCCCTCAAGTCCAGTGCTGTCCAGGCCCCGTGCTGATGGCCAGCCCCACTGCCCTTGTACCTGGCATAGGGAGGGCTCCCTGGCCTAGCACAGGGGTGCAAATGTACGCCTCAAGGAAGGCAAAGGAGGAAAATGTCCCCACACCAAGTGCTCAGCACAGTGCCAGACGCACAGTGCCAGACACTCAGCCCCAGGGCCAAGCCACAGAGGAAGTGGCTGTTGGGGCACAGGGACAAGGCCAGAGGGTCCCCAGCACAGCCGCCTGTGGCCAGCGTGGGGTCCCCTCCCCAGCACGGACAGCCCGTCCGGGCATAACCTGCTGCTCCACATTCCTGCGGGGCTGAGCCACTGTGCTGGCACGGCCACGCCGGGCTGGGCTGCACCGAGACAACCTGAGCCGAGTGAAGCCACCCTCCAACAGGCCCAAAAACACGGCAACATTATCCCATGCCCCAAAGCCCAGACGGACTGTGGGGGTCTGAGCACCGGGCAATGCTCAGCGTGGCCCCAACTCTTTGCCCTCCTGAGACAGGCAGCCCAGCCAAGATCACTTGGCATACTGGGCGGGATGCTGCCTGGAGAAGCTGCTCCGGAGACGTGCAGTTGTGTCTCCCCCTCTTCAGCTTACCCGGCCCCACGCTGCTGGCACGAGGACTGGCACGGGAGGGGCACCACCTCCACCACCCACCTGGATCAGCCCTGCAGTGTGGGAGCCTCCTCAGCACGGATCAGCCACCACACTGCTTCTTCCTGCACTCTTTCCAAGGGTGTCCCGATGAAGTCCCAATGTTCTCACGCCTCCTGCTCCTCAGCCACGTCCTCCCTGTCTCCCCGCAGGACGGACAGCGGCTGCCTGGTGTTGGAGCAGCTCCACATGCTGTGGCTGCTGCTGAGTCAGTGCCGGGTGAGGACGCCCTCTGAGGCAGCTCAGTGCTCACATAGGATCGAAACCACGGGGCATTCCTCCATGCCAGGCTGCGTCACACAGCGTGACGGTGCTTGGTGACATTCCAAGCGCCAGTTCAGCCTGCGGTGCTGGCTGGGCAGCCTGGATGCACACATGGCCTGAGGTGCTCACACTGACAAAGCCGAAACACTTTTGAAGTGGCTGCCCACAGTGGGCAGAGAACCCTGGTGCTGTGTCAGGGCTTCAGGGAAATAGGGAAATTCCCTGCACTCCTGTGGGCATCTGAGTCCCTGTGTGTCTCCAGCACGGCCAGCTGGCAGGGCCTACTTTGATGTGGAAAACTCATATTGTTTCCCCATGCACCTGGTAACAAAACTTTAAAATGTAGGAAAACAGCAGGAAGGGAGGTAACACACTTGAGTAGGGTCACCAAACCCACAGCCAGCAGAACCCTCTGTCCTGACTCCTACCCCATGGTACAGACATCTCTGATCAGTTCTGTGTGGAGGCAATGAGCTTTTGACCCATGTCATGGAGTTCAGTTACAGCCCTGCATTGTTCAAACTGCTCTTGGAGCAACACAAGGAGCTGGTGGAGGGAGAAGAGCCAAGGGAAGCACACAGCAAACAGCTGTCTGGGAGCCAGAGGGCTGCCCTAAGTTCAGATCTGTACAACGGGCTCGGCTGGAAAAATCCCTGCCTGGTCTGTAGGCTAGGGCAGAACCCTCAGGCTGCGTCCCCCCACGGCTGCTGAGGGTGCACAGGTGCAGGCAGGAGGCAGCAGGAGCTGCCTGGGCACGTCTGGCCCGTTGGAGCAGGGTGTTGGAGCCAGGCAGCGCCCTGAGCCTCACCCTTCCAGGGAGCATCCCAGCACATGATCCGGGAGGACAGCCTTCTACAGGAATGCTGCCCCCGCGCCCGGTGCAGCACCTCCACCTCTGCTCCAGGGACGCAGGGACAGTGTTTTCAGAAGGACAGTTGAGTGCTGGCACTGCCTTCACTCTCACCTCCAACAGACACTCCTTTGTGCCACTTCCAGGACCTCCTGGATGCTAAATGCAGCCGAAAACAAGCAAAAAACACTCAGAAGCTCATTCCCTCTAGAAGTCCTGGGTGGAGGCTGCTGTGGGTGCCTGGCAGCACCTACTGAGCCGTAGGCCTGAGGCTCAGTGCAGTGTAGGCATCCCTACACTGAGGCCCCCCAGAGCTGTCAGCCCCCAACCCCTTCATCTTGGTGAGTGCAAATTCCTGATGTTTTATTCCAGTCTTCTGCCACGCCCAGGCATAGGGCAAGCAACCCTATGCTGCCCTGCCTCAGTTTCCCAGCGAGAGCTCTACAGAGGCACTCTAGAAGGGACATGGGGACACGATGGGGAGGCTCTCGCTGTGCCCAGCGTCACCCTGCACCCCACGAGTAGAGGGAAGGATGCTGCCCACACTCAGATCTCCTGGCTCACTCTCTGCTCAGGGAGCCAGGAGCCTGGGAGGTGACAGATGGGGACATGCTGGGCACGAGGCCTTTGTCTGGCCGGTGGCGGCGGCACGGACCCACAGATGGCGGCTGCCGTGGGGCCGTGGCCGCAACCCATGGCCAGGCAAGCGCTGGGCCCTGGGGATCTGGCCCTTTTGTTGGGGTCTCACCTCCGACAGCGGCCCCTTCCCGGCCGTCCCCCACCAGCCTTTCAACTTTCAACTTGACCTGTTCCTTTCAAATGGAAATGGGATGCAAATGGGTCTGGGGCTGCCGGGGTCCGGAGGCTGAAACTCGCCAGCAGGTTCCCAAGTCTGGGGAGTCACACCTACTCAAATGGGGTGGCCAGTGGTCCCTGGGGTGAGGGGGTCCTCCTTGTCCCGTAGTGATGGAGCAGCAGTCTCCCCTCTCCCCTGCCCAGGCAGACTTCCCAACTGGAAGCATATAGTAGCAGATGGGTCTAGCCAGAGTTGAGCTTCAGGACAGACCCCTGCTCTCCAAGGCTGCCGGTCTTCCCATGCTCTCCCACCATCCGGACACTTCCATGACACGTGCCCACCTCCCCTACACCTCCTTCCCTGTGCTGGCTGCAGTTGGGATGGAGTCCCCAGCCCTGGGTGGGTGAGGAAGGGGGCTTCCCAGAGGGACGGTCATCACAGCCCAGCAAAGTCCCACAGGCAGGAACCACTCGGCTACCAAATGTTGCCATCTGCCCCCAGGACCTTCACTCGCATCTGCCGGGGCCGAGGGGCCGGGGGGCCGGGGACTCAGCTGTGGGGCAGGCAGGGGGTGGAGGAGGCACAGGCAGGGGCAGACAGCACGTGCTGGGGGAATTTGGGTGAGGAGCGTGAAGGGACAGCATGGGGGTCCTGCACCCAGCACCCTCTCGAGCTCCTTTGCCTCTGCCCCACATCTATTCAACCCTGGGAAGCGTCTCAACATCGACTATGCTGCTCCTTTGTGCTTCCAGATTAAACAGAGGACAATTGCCGTCCCCTCTTTGTCCCCTCCCTGTCCCTATCCCCATGAACACACAGTGACCTCAGTTGCCCCAGGACCAGTTCGAGCTTCCCATGCCTGGTTTCTCTCAGCACTTTGGACCTGTTCCAGGCCTTCCAGGTCCCCTGGGCTTCTGTATTAGTTTTGACTGGGACAGAGGTAATTTTCTCCATAGAAGCCAGTGTGGGACTGAGAGTTGTGCTGAAAACAGTAGTAATGACCTGGAAGTGTTTGATTATGGCTGAGCAGTGTTCACACAACCTCAAATACTTTTCTGCTCCTCACATTGCCTCACCAGTGAATGAGAGGGCTGGGAGTGCACAGAAATTGGGAGAGGACACAGAGGGGACAGCTGTCCCCCCTGGCCAAGGGATATCCAGGACTGTAGGACACCCTCGCTTTCTCTGTTGAGCTGACTTTATCTCAACCGACCAGTTTTCTCCTTTTTACCCTTCCCCTTCTGCCCCCCATCCCACGAGGAGGGTGTGAGTGAGAGCGACAGGGGCTGAGCTGCCTACTGGGGTTAAACCACAGCAAACTGTGACCATCTTTCTGCCATGGGCACCCAGCGTACAGGTACTGTACAGGCAGGGCAGGTAGAGAAGGCAGGCAGACAGGTAGATCAGGGAGGGAAGGCAGGGAAGCAAGCAGACAGGGAAGTAGGGCAGGGAGGGCAGGTAGGGAAGCGGGCAGGCAGGGAAGCAAGCAGGCAGGGAAGCAGGGCAGGGAGGGCAGGTAGGGAAGCGGGCAGGCAGGGAAGCAAGCAGGCAGGGAAGCAGGCAGACGGGAGAAGGCAGCTCCAGGTTTCACAGGGCTGCAGCCCGCTCTCCCAGCGACACCCGGTGGGTATTGGGGGAAGAGCTGCCATAAGGCATTCTGAGGCGGTGGGCACTG
>VXBA01002083.1:131327-153314 GCA_013399895.1 Serilophus lunatus
GGGTGCGGGGTGTGGGTGGTGTCATCCTTCGTCGTCTTGTCTCTCGCTCCGGGGCCACCGGCCGCTGCCGAAGTTGGTCCTTGGGGAAACGTCCCCTGAGTGACAGCGGGCAGCCCCGAGCTCCCACCGCCCGGGGAACATCTAGATGGGCTCCTTCCCAGGACAAGTTTGGGGGGGTACGAAGCTGCCGGGCTGCGGGGGCGGCGAGGGGCGGCGGGGGGCGGCAGCCTCGCCGTGTCGGCGGGGTTCATTGTTCGCAGCGGTGCCCCGAGCCCCTCTGGGAGCGCGGTGGGGGCCGGCGCCCCCCGGGGCGCGGGGAGCAGGCGGGAGAAAATAGGGGGATGTCCCCCCGCACCCCCACCCCACAGCGCTGGGAGAGGTGCGAAGGGCTGGGCTGAGGGTGGCCGAGATCCTTGGAGCCCCATCCTGCGGGGGGACTCTGGGGTGGTCTCGGAGTACCCCGCGCTCGGTAGAGCTCTACGACAGGGCGGCCTCAAGACCTGCCCTGGAAACGGGGGCTTGCGGGAGGCCAGGGGGCTCCGTTCCGTAGGATGGGGAGTCCAGCCCGCTCGAGGACCAGGAGACGCAGCTGGATGCAGGAATGGGCCTGATCCAGGAATGCACAAGCCAACATTGCCCAACAGCTGCGGTCCCCCCTTTTCTAGTGCTCCCCAGCCCTTGGAGGATTTTCCCTGTCCGAGGCCGGGGTTTGAGGCCCGTCTGGCCTGAGAGTCCTCTGTTCCCCCCTCATCAGGATCCAGAAGCCGGTGGGGGAGGGATGTGCTGCAGCTGGGCAGAAGCTGCCGACGCTGCTCTCCTGGAAATAACCTTGCTGCATGCTCGGAGGCAGCGTGAGAAATTGCTGAGCAGAGCGCTTTCTGCACAGCCCGCGCTGTCAGCACGGCACAGAGGATGGGGGGGGGGGACCCGGCTGTGCCCCCGCCACGCAGCCCCCTCCCCACCATAGGCACCCCTGGCCACTATGGGACAAACAGTGGTGGTTGCTTGCCCTGGGCAGGACGTTCTGTGGGTGCTGATGGCAGGTCTGGGTTTTAAGGGATGCTCTGTCCTGGGTGTCCACGCTGCCCCATGGCAATGCATGGGTGAGCCCAGCCATGCACCAATCTCAGACTCCCGACAGCTCCTCAGTTACCAACTGTGGGGATGAGTCCTTTGAAGTAGCTTTCAAGGAGCAGTGTGCACAAGGCAGGGGACTGCTGGGACCAGTTTGGGGGTCCTGGGGTGCCAGCATGTCCCCAGAATTGCTGGCCCAGTGGGAAAGGGGGCTGCACTGTGGCTCTCATGGTGACCTTCATGTAACAGCACGGAGGGATCAGGATGCCAACGTGGTACCCGCTCTACCACAAGTAAGGAGTCCCACAAACGAAATAGGGTCATGAGGAGACCTGCACCAATGTCACATGGGGGTGATACCAGTGGAGTGGTACCCGAGCCCCACTCCACACCTAGGGGACTGTGGGTCCCTTTCCTTAGTGGGAGCCCAGGTCCCCCGTGCTGCTGCCCTCCTGATGCTGCCCTATCTCCAGGGAATAGCTCCTGCAGGGACAGCAGAGGTAGATGGCTTTTCCTCTCAACCCCTTTGCTGAAGAAAGGGAACCTGGGGCAGCCTTGTCCCCTGATCCTGGTTGCCCATGGAGCACAGCTCATTACCGGCATGGCCACGGTGAACAATGAGGCTCCGGCACCGACAGCTGTCTGGCGGCTAATGGCCCCCGGGGGCCGCCTGCAGCCGGGGCAGGCGCAGCTGGACGTTCTGCAGCCCCATTCCCGGTTCCCACCCCTGCAGGATGGTACCCATCCTGCTGACAGATGCAGACAGGAGCCAGGACAGGACAAGGCAAATCCGGTGCTCAAGTGACTCAGCGGGGACAGGGACCAGTGTGGGAGGGACAGCCCCAGCTCTGCACCTCCAATGGGCAATTTTGGCTTGTGTCTTTCCCCTGTCCCTTGTGAGGCTGGCCTGGAACGATGGTGACCTTTCTGTATTGACCCCACAGGGTACCTTCAGCACTGCCTGGCACCAGCTGGCTATGACACAGACAAGAAGCAAGGTCTGCCACCACCACCACCAGACCCAGCCTATGCACCCGGCCATGAGGAGTACAGCGACCCTGAGAGCCCCCAGTCCAGCTTTTCTGCCCGGTACTTCAATGGGGAGGCAGCAGTGACAGACAGCTACTCCATGGATGCCTTCTTCATCACGGATGGGCGGTCACGCCGGCGCAGCGAAAGCCAGCGCCGTGGCAGCCACCGTCACTCCTGCCCCGAGTGTGGCAAGACCTACGCCACCTCCTCCAACCTCAGCCGGCACAAGCAGACCCACCGTAGCCTGGACAGCAAGATGGCCAGGAAATGCCCTACCTGTGGGAAGGCGTACGTCTCCATGCCCGCCCTGGCCATGCACGTCCTCACCCACAACCTCAAGCACAAGTGCGACGTGTGTGGCAAAGCCTTCAGCCGGCCCTGGCTGCTGCAGGGCCACATGCGATCTCACACTGGGGAGAAGCCTTTTGGCTGCTCCCACTGCGGGAAAGCCTTCGCCGACCGCTCCAACCTGCGCGCCCACATGCAGACCCACTCTGCCTTCAAGCACTACAAGTGCAAGCAGTGCGAGAAGACCTTCGCCCTCAAGTCGTACCTCAACAAGCACTATGAGTCTGCCTGCTTCAAGGGCTCCGAACACAGCTGTGCAATAGGGAACTAGGCCCCCAGTCCCCTGTGGCCCCCTGTGTCTCATCTTCATCCCTGTATCCAATCCCCATCCCCATTTCTGTCCCCATCTCATCTCCTGCCTGTTCCCATTCCCATCTACATCCCACCCTGTCCCCATCCACATCCCATCGTGGTCCCGGTCCCCACGCCAGCACTCCTGTAGCTACAGCCAGCCAGTTCAAAGCTGTGCTGAGGCTGGAGACACATCCTTGCAGACTCACTCCCCACCTGGGAGAAGGATACCCCACTGCTCCCTGGGAAGGGGGTCCCCCAACACGGGACCCAGCTCTGAGCCCATGGGTCCCCGAGCCCCCCTGCAGCCAGGCAGGTTTCTCTGCAGGGGACTCACTCGGGGACCTCTTCCAGACCCAGGGGAGACTTCCTCCCCCAGCTTGTGACTTTCACCTTTATTTATTTAATTTATTACTATTATTTATTTAGAGCTGCTGCTTCTCATCCCGGGGGATCCCGGAGGAGAAAAGACACTTTTCTGCTCCCTGCCAGGAGCAAAACCTCCCCTTGGCCCTAACCCTGATTGGACCATGGGCTAGTGCTACTGTCAGCTCAGCAGGACTGATGCCCACTGAGGCTGATGGAGGGCCGGGCTGCCAGTCACCCTTGGAGGTTGGGATCCCTGCAGCCTACCACCCAGGGTCCCCCTGCCCTGTGCCCTGGCATTGTGGCTCCACAGACCCAGAGTCAGTGGAAGAGCAAGGGGCTCCCAGCAGAGATCCACAGGACATGTCCTCCATTGGCTCCCAGCTCCCAGCTTGGCCAGGCACAGCTGGCCCCAGATGTGGTGATGTGCTGGGAAATGGCCCCCCCAGGCAGGTGCAGCCCCCTCGCTGTGCAAACGGCTGGGCTGGCAGCTGGGCTGGAGACCCAGCCCTGGGGCAGGCAGCACCCGAACCTCCAACCACCCCACCATGTGCCCCCAACCCCTACCCATCCCCTTCTCCAGCCGTCTCCCGGTTCCCTCACCATCGCCCCCCGCCTGCGCTCAGGAGGAGGGGGTCAGAGTAGCCGTAAAGTTTGGGTGAGTCTATTTAAATGTTCTTATTTATATTATTTATAACTTATGCTTTTCACTATTTATTTGCCAAGACTGGCTGGGTCGTGCCAGCGCTGGCTCGCAGGAGGTGGCAGAGCTGCAGCAGAGCTGCCGTGCCCAGGACACAGCTGCGCGGCAACAGAAGGGGACAGGACCCTGAGAGCAGACCATGCGGTGGCACAAGGAGGGCATGAGCTGGCCCAGCAGCCAGCAGCCTGGGCTCCACGCCCTGCAAGCCTCCCCCGAAGGCAAAGCCCTTCTTCGTCTTCCTCACTGCTATGGGCTCCTGCTTTGCTCCGTGCCCCGTGCCAGCCCGGTGGGGACAAACCAGCCACTCTATGCAACCTCCCAGCGGAGCACCCCTGCACCAGCCCCGGAGCAAGCGCCGTGCACGGCATCCCAGAGCGGGGCCCAACCCACACCTCCGCTTCCTACCTCGGGCCGCGAGCTGCCACAGCCCCATCACCCTGTGCCAGTCCTCGACACCTCGGGGCTCAGCCTGGCACCCCATGGGGCCGCACTCGTGCACCCCCACACCGTCTTCCTGCACCGTCTTCCTCCCTGCACCGTCTTCCTCCTGCCGCCTTGGTGCCCGCGTTGGTCACGGGCTCAATGGGGATGTCCCTGTCATGGTCCTCGCTGCTGTGGCACGGTGATCATGCATCCGCACCCCACGCAGGGTACGAGCATTGCCCTGGCCATGCACACACCCCACTGGGCTTTCCCCGCGATGCCGGTGCCGTTCCACAGAGCTCGGCATCCCGCGGCCGGCAGGCTCAGAGCACTGCGCCGCTGCCCCTCTCTCCTGTAAATAGCAGATACTACAGCAATAATTTTCCGTGCATGATAGATTTTTTTCTGCCAGGTTTTGTACTCGCCAGCCCCAGTATGACAAGTCTACTGAGAACCGGCCACCCGCAGTATTACTTGTAACGCAATTCAGGGATATAAAAGGGATTTCTGCCACTAAATGTGTGTCTCGGGGGATTTGTGCCGCCGGTGGTGGGTGGTGGCATGCGAGCTGCCAGCCTGCCCGTCCCACGGTGCCCTGTGCTCACACCCAGTCCTGGGCTGGAGCATCTTGGAGGGAACTGCCCCAAACTGAGGGGTGATGTCCTGGCAGCCTGCTGGGAGCAAGTGGCTGAGAGAGACCCAGAGCATCTCACGCTGCCTGTGTGGCCCTGCCAGCCCTGCAGCCAGTGGGCAGCAGCCAGACGGCCCCCTGCCGTGACAAGGGAGGGTTATCATGCCATCCTGCTCGTGAGAGCGCCAGGGGCTGTGAGAACGACAGAGCGCTGACCTGGAAGTGAAGCAGCGTGTGAAATCCCAGCAGTGGGTGCAGAGCCTGGCGGGCAGCCCGGGGGGGCGCAACGATGCTCAGTCACCCCTGGGGCTCCACTGTGCTGGATGGGGAGGATTCGGTGAGCAGATTTTATTTCAACTGCCTCCGTGTTGGCATCTACTCCCAGGGGGTGCAGTTGGAGGTGGTGGGAACAACCCAGTAGAGCCCCTGCTCCCAGGGACAGCCGGCGCTCCTGCCTGCCCCACCCCTCTCCCCTCAGCCTTCCCTGCATGTGGGTGCCAAAGGGAGAGGGCAAATTATTTTTGGCGTCCAGCTTGTCAGCAAAGCCCTCACTGACCCCAGTGACATCAGTGCAATCTTCATCTGCAAAGTCGTCATCAGATTCACCCTATAAAATACTGATCCCAGAGCTTCACAAACACATCCCTGACCATCACTAGCATGTTTCCTACTCAGCTCTGGGGCTGGGGACACTCTGTGGCCTGTGGGAGCCAGGGTGAGGGCACCAGGAGCAAACATCTGCCAGCATCATGATCTTGCTGTGGATCCAGGGTGCCCTGGTTGCAGCAGCCAGTGTGGTGAGAGACACAGTTCTTCCTGGGAGCCTCTACCCATTTAGGACACTGGTCTGAAGAAATGACCTAGAAAGATTCAGGGCTGGAATGCTGTGGTGCCTGCCCAGCTGTGGAGCATCCCAGTATCACTACTCAGCTCTGGGGCTGTGTCATGCCTCTTCCTCACCGAGGACCCCGTGGGTGTCAGTGTAGCGGGAGCGAGGGGGTCTGGTGTGGGGATATGTTCCTGCTACCAGCAGGCAGGTGGGGGGCACATCCCAGCTCCCAGATGTGGTGCTGCAGAATGATCCATAGTGTTCCAGCATGGTCAGGTGGGAGAAGAGACCCCTGGGCAGCTTTCAGGGTGGGGGGCAAGACAGGGATCCCCAAGACACCTGGTAGGGGACTCAGCTGCCACGTGTCGATGAGTATCCCATGGGGATGAGGAGCTGAGGGCAGCCCTGACCACAGGCTCGCAGGAGCAGGCAGCGAGCCAGCTGGCTCTGGCACCCGTCCCGGCAGCCTGTCCTGCCCCTTCACTGTGACTCTGCAAAACGGTTGGGCGAGGGCGGTGACGATGACGATGGCTGGGCCAGGAGGAAGCAGAGGGGCCCGGCTGGGCGCTGCACTGCTCGGGGCAGAGCGGAGGGCTCGACTGGACAGGACGGAGGAAGGCCAAGGCCGGCTGGCAGCCGTGGCCATGGCTGAGACTGATAACCAGAGCATTCACACGCAGCACATCTCGGCTGTACACAACGTGCCCATGCGTGTCCTCATCCGGCCCATCCCGGCGGAGCTGGAGCCGGGGAAGGTGAAGAGCCTGATGGAGACCCTGCAGGTGAGTGCAGCCGCTCGGGTGCGGGGGCTGCCCCTTCCACACCGACCCGTGCCACCCGGGGGCACTGCTAGAGAAGGTCGCAGCACTCAAGCCCCGTCACAGGCAGGTCGGGGGAGGGGTTCGGAGCGGGTTGCAGGTGCTGGGATGTGTTGTTCCTGGATGTCTCTCTTCCTTTCCAGGAGGATCCCGAACGGGTGCCTCCCATCGACGTGCTCTGGGTCAAAGGCAGCGAAGGCGGTGACTACTTCTACTCCTTTGGGGGCTGCCACCGCTTTGCTGCCCACCAGGCACTCCGCCGGGAGACCATTCCGGCCAAGATCATCCCCTCCACTCTCAGCGACCTCCGCACCTACCTGGGTTCCTCCACGCCCCACCTGCGCTAGCCCAGCACCCCGAGGATGTACCCGCAGCCCCAGGGCGTCCCTCTTGCTTTCGACCCGGAGGCCCCTTGAGTCCCTGGTGAGGATGGGGTTAGGATCCCTCAGCCTTAAGAGATGTCCTCGAGGTCTCTCCAGCAGGGGATGGGATCAGGGTTCCCCCAGGCCTGGGTGCGAGATCCCTCCAGTCGGGGATGGGGTCAGAGTCCCCCAGACCCGGGGGAGTCCCCGAGGTCCCTCCGTCCTGGGTGAGATCAGGATATCCCAGCCCGCAGGGAATCCCCGGGGCCCCTCCAGCCGGGATGGGGACAGGGTCTCGCCGGTACCGGGAGGCGCGGCGGGGCCGGCAGGTGTCGCTGTTGTGCCGCGCTGGGCCCACGAGGCACCGCGGGGACCGAGACGGGGTGAACCGGGACGGGGTGAACCGGTTGGACTGGGCTGAACCGGGGCACGGCTCAACTGAGAATAGCTGAACGGTGACGGAATGGGCTGCACCGGGGCATGGCTCAACCGGGAATGACTGAACCGGGACAGGAGGGGCTTAACCGGGTCACGGTTCAACCGGGGAATGGCTGAACCGGGACAGGAGGGGCTGAACCGGGGCACAACTCAATCGCGACGGGCTGGATCGCAGCATACTGGAACTGGGACAGGTCACAGCCCATCCGGGGCACAGCTGAACCGGGAAGGGATACAGACGAACCGGGAAGGCATAGAAGAAAGCAGGGACACAGCCGAATCAGGACACATCTGTACCAGGAAAAGGCACAGCTGGACTGGGCATGGCCAGTCCCCAGCCCTTCCCTAGCGACTCTGGGCTCACCCTGTGCCCCGATCGACCTTGGACTGTGCCTGCCCCAAACACCCTGGACACATCCTGTGGTCCCCCTCTCCTTGGGGGACACTTCCAAAATGCTCTGGTGGGCACATCCGCCACTGCACCCAGAATAAAGGTGATCAAACCCCTGCAGCAGCCTGGTGCTGGGATGTGCTGGGGTTGAAAGCAGGGATGTAGTGATACAGCACGGCACGGCACAGCACGGCACGGCACAGCACAGCACGGTGGGCTGGCATCAGCAAGAGCAGTGGCTGTGGGCACATGGGAGAGAGATAGATGGTCTGCAAGGGAATGGATGTTCTGCGAGGGCATGAATGCTGTGTCGAGATGATGCTTTGCAAGTGGATGGATGCTGTGCTGGGGGATGGATGCTGTGCAGGAACAATGCTCTTCCAGACCACTCTGCCTTGCAGCTGAATTCAGGGTCAGCTCTCTGGCCCAGCTATGAGAGCACATCTGCTCCCGCCGTGCTGGGATGCTGTCATTTCTGTAAGCAACACGTTATCACCCCATGCGAAGGCTGGAAAAACCGCCTCAAGCCTCCCCCGAGCACCCCTCTGAGTCGGGAGCCTCCATCCAGGGAGGGGAAAGGCTACTGACTCACCCACCACATCATGAGTCAGCAGCAGGACTGGGACAAGAACCACAGCCGGACACTTATGCCACCTCAGCCATGCTCCTCCCTGGACAGATCCTGTCCTCCCGGGGCAGAAAAGGGCTGGGAGAGGGTTTGGAAGGAGGGCACCGCCGCCTGGGCAGCAGCTCTGCAGTGTGGCGTGCATAGTAGGAGCCGGCAGTGCTGGCATCGGACAGGGCACACTTCACTGCTGCTTTCACTTTTCCGCAGGATCCACTGGAGAGGAAGAGGAGGGTGGGCTGGGGGTGCTGGACGAGGGAAGGGACCGGAGGGAGACTCCAGCGCGGCAGAGCTGCATGTGCCACATCAAAGTAGTTGTGCGCCGGGAGGAAGCCCTGCAAGCGCTCACAGAGCACAGCCCTGGCCTGCGGCTCCCCGATGGGCCATAAATTTCTCCAAAGAATTGTGGCGTGCTAAAAAGTTTCCTCTTGTTAGAGAGCGGGGAGTGAAGGGAGGAGGCGGCAGCTCCTGCAGCAGCTCCTGCGGCAGCATGGATATCTCCAGGATGTCCCCAAATGGGTGTCCCATGGCAAGGACTGGTGTTTGCCTGAGTCCTGTCTGCCCCAAGTGCTGGGCATCTCACGTGAGCTCTCTGCTAGCCCCTCTCTCACGGGTTTGTGCCACTCACCCCTTGGATGGAGACAGCTCAGCAGAGCTGGGACTCCGCAAATGGAAATGGTCTGAGGCTGCCCAGGCCCTGCAACTCCTCTGCCTGCATCCATGCAGGCTTTTTCCACCTGGGAGACCCACTACAGGATCTGATCTTCCAGCTTTCCATCCTCTGCAAACAGTGCCAAGGATCCGTGCCAGCCCCAGGATGCCTTGTGACACTGCTCTGAGGGCTCACCGGCACCACCTGGGAGCCAGGACCAGACACTGTTCAAGGTGCTCTGTGAGCATCTCCGAGGCCAACTGGAGCGTCCTCGGGGCTGGCACAATGTGGGCAGTGGGAACTGGTCCCCAGCTGGGGCTGCTGTTGCCACAACCCCCTGGCTGGCACGAGAGTGGGGCTCGCCAGAGCCTGCAATCCCTGCATCGCCTCCCTCCGTCCGTCCTCCACCTGTCCCCCTTCTCTCTGCCTGACCCGCGAGGTCTCCGGTGTCGCCGGCTGACAGCCGATCCCGCTGCTTCCAATCCATTCGTTCCAGGGCAGGAACAAAGGCGCTTTGTGGGCTCCCTCCGACCCGGGCCGGGGGGGGTTGGGGGGGGGGTCCCAGCTCCGGAACTGGGACAGACTTCGCCACACGACAGGCGTGTAATGTCTTCCAGACCGGCAGCTCCGGCCCGCAGGTACAGCCCGTGGGGTGGAGGGGACTTGGCACTTCCCACACGGACCAGGGACCCATCAGGTCACTCTGACGCAGCCCTGATCCCGGAAAATGGGGAAACACTCCTGCTCCTTCGAAGGTTTCATAATTCCTGGTCCCCCTGAAACACTTTGCTCCTCTCCACCTAAGGGGCGCCCCAGGGGTTCCCGGGTTTGCCAGCCCTGGTCTCATAGTGTTGGAAAACAGGAACAGACTCTACTGGGATGAGATCTAGCCCCTCTGAACTCAGTGCCAGGCGTGAGACAGCTGGACTGAGGCTGCATGTACCCAGCTGGATAGGGCAGGGTTCTGGGATGGGGCAGCTCCCGGTCCTGCAGCCTCACTGGCCTGAACACCCCGAAACTGGAAAGCCACAGGCAGAGGGGCCAGTTCTGGACATCCCCCAGCACCAAAGGCTGGTCTGGGACTGTGGGCAAGGGATGGAACGGGATGGGATCGGGTGGGGTGGAGTGGGATGGCACGGATGGAATTGGATGGGGAGGAATATGATGAGGTGGGTGGGATGTGATGGGATAGGATGCAATATGATGGGACAGGATGGGATGGGATATGGCAGGATGGGATGGGATATGGTGGGATGGGATGGGGTTGGACAGGTCAGTCCAGAACTGCTTCACTGGGCCTCAGCAGGGTCAGGCTCGACATCCTGGCGGCCACATGTTATAGCATTGCTGCAGGTCTGGAATCCATTTGCCTCACTGGCCGTGGTGTTTTCCCAGCAGGGCCAGAGTGGCCCCATGGGGCTGGGGGCAGCCCTGGCCCCAGCCCATCTGCTCCCTGTTTATTTTCTTACACTTAAGTATCACCTCGAAGATAAACACTCCCTGGAGAGGGGGCAGGGGGCATTTCCCTGGCAGCAGAGGCAGAATCCAGCCCTTGGGGTGCCCAGAACCCCGACCTTGTGATGCCACTCAACCTGGGAGGGCCTGGTTTGACTAGGGCCAGGGCTGCGACCCCTCATTCAGGCCATGTCCCCTCAGTGCCATGTGTCTCATATGGGGTCCTGTGCATGCCTAACCCACCACCCAGTGGTGCCCTTTGCCCAAGAGCCAGGTTGTTTGGCTGGATCAGCTGGGTGAGCCACGATGCCAAACCCTACCATGTCCTGGCAGCCACTCAAGCCAGTGGAAGGTTTGTGATTCAGCAGCCCTGGCTGCACCTCGTGCTGCCTGGCTGAGTCAGAGCTGAGACTACAGTGCTGGGGGGGCCAAAGGGGTCCAAGCATGGGGACACACATCCTGTACCACATGCCTGCCAGGCAGCACAGGAAAACCTGGCTGCTGCCGTGCGTCCTCCAACCCCACAGCAGCAGCATCCGCAGGCAGCTGGACAGGCAGGGAGCCGGCAGCATTCCCTGCTTTCCTTGGCTCTCACTGGTCTCCCGGCCAGGGCTGGCAGCTCCTTCTGTCCATCTGTCCTCCCATGTGCAAGGTCTGGCAAGGTGGTGGTGACATGTACACAGGCATGTGCCAACCTGGGGAGATCACTGCAGCAGGAAGTGGTGGCATTAGTACATGGCACCCAGTACACACATCCACATGCACATATACACACCCGTGTTCAACTGGGAAAATACGTGCACACACCCTCGTATGTATATTCATGTGCACACACGCATGGATATACACATTATATCATATACATATCCACATGTGCCCATATGGATGCACAATGTGTACAGCTGCACACCCATGCACACACATGCATGCACACGTGTGCACACGCATGTGCTGCCCCCACCCCCTCATTTCCAATGTCTGCTGCTCCACCATGTCCCAGACCCCACTGGAACAGCACAGGCCACCAGCACCCCACATATGGCTCCTCCCCCACAGAAAAGCCCCGGGGCAGCTCCACTGGGTGTGGGGACCGGGTGACACCCCCCCCCCCCNGGGCCCGGGGCCCCCCCCCCCCCCCCGCCAGCCTGTCCCCATCAGCTGGTGGCCATGTGTGGGGTGTGCAGCTGAGTACACAGCCCCTGCGATCCATCTTGCCGTCTGTCAGAGCCGGGGGCTGCTGTGGCCCCCCAGGCACAGCCCAGCGGGATGCAAGGGTGAGAGGAGGGCAGAGAAAAGGTTCCCTGTCTCTTATGCCAAGGGCTTGCCCATCCCCAGCTCTGCCCCTGGCACTGCCTGCATGTGCCCTCTTGCAGGAGTCTGCGCCTGGGCAGGGACTGTAGAAAAGGGTCGGGGTACCTCACGGGGACCAATGCACGGTGAGAGGTGACAATGTGGACACAGTACAGATCCCTCCACACCCCCAGCCCCAGTAAGGTTCCTGGCCACTAGCACATCTCTGGATGTTTCCAGATCCAGTGGGATCCCTGGTCCCTGGTGCAGTCCTGCATGCCCCCAGCAGGACCCCNACAAATGGTGAAGGAAAACAGGACAGGGGGGTCCTGCCGGCCGGGGGCTGCCTGTGCCCCACGGGGGGCAGAGGGGCCTTTTGCTCACAGTCGGTGGGACAGGAGGCAGTGAAGTGGCGCCAGTGCCAGGCAACACATCTGCCCCTGCTGTGGTCCAGCAGCTACAAACCCTGGCACCACTGGGAGAGACCCGAGGAGAATCCAGCACCCAGGAGCCCCACTATGATCTCCAGTCCCACAACCGTGGAGTTTCGGTCATGGGACTTTGTGCAACATGATTTCCACCCCATCCCATGGCCTCTAGGCCCCCCCTGTTGACCACTTTACTGTGGGCTTTGCAACACGCTTGCTGCATTCTGTGGCCACTGTCCCAGCCCCAGCAAGCCTCCAAGATTTGCCCCAGCATCCCCCTCTGGATGTTGGGCTGCCAGACAGTCGGGACTGCAGCTGGCACTGCCAAGTCCTCTGGCCACGTTCCTGGCAGTCCTGGAGCCATCTGCCAGGAGTCAGGTCCTGCTCTCCACGTGTCTTTGCCGCTTGACCTGCTGTGCCTGGAGTATCGTGGAGGAGGAAGGGGAGGAAGGTAGGCAGGAAGCCTCCCGCTTGCTTGGCTCAGCTGGCTGCCCCGCTGGCTGCTCTCAGGAGCTCTGGGCTTGAGGCTGGGGGATTGAAGGCAGAGTGAGACTTGCACAGATCTCCCTGGTGAGGAGAAGCAGGGATGACTATCATCTGTGGTATTGAGTGCCCAGGAATGACCGGGAGCCACCCTCAAGCTGGGCGACTCCCCCAGCCCTCTCCAGGACAACGGCGATTCCTGCCGTTGCCAGCTCATCTCTCCCTTCTCAGGAAAAGACTCCGTGTTTCCACTGCCGGCACATACCTTCCTCTCGGGCGGGAGGAAACGCTCCTGGCAGTGCTGCCGGCGGTGCTGCCCAAGCCTCTCCATCTTTCCCTGTCCCCTGCTATGGTGGGCAGGCGGAGTGCCAGGCCCTGGGAACAGAGGGGCAAGGGGTGCATCCCTGCAGGGCTGCCTGCCCTCACCGCTCGCTGTCTGCCCTGGGCATCCTCCTGGGTGCAGATGCTCTCTGAGAGGAGCACGGCAGAAGTAGGGAGCAGAATGTCCCTCTGTGGTGTCCTCTCTGATAAACGCCATCGGTTCCCGTTCCCGGGTACCTGCCCCATCCCAGCTTCTGCATCCCATGTTTGCCCTGCGTGGGTCCGACGGTTGGCAGAGGACAGCTGGGCAGGGGCTGGGGACACGCTGCCCATAGGCTGGCACTGAGTGTGGCATTTCCAGAGGCCATGGCATAGAGGCACTTTTTGGGCAGTAGTCCCGGCCCTGCCACAGTCAGGCACCATGGGCATGATCTGGAGTCTGGCCCTGGGATCAAGGTGCCCGGGGCCAGGCCAGCATGCCAGAGCAGGGCCAGGCCGGTGGCCAGAGCCAGCGCTGGCTCTCGGGGCTGGGGCGAGGACGCTGGCCGGAGCTCGGGGGGCCGGCTGGGGGTGGGCTCCAAAGCCAGCCCCTCCCCGGCCGTATAAATCCCGATTCCCCCCGCAGACAGTCGTCCCAACCCTGCTCGGCTGCCGCAGCGGAGCGGCAGCGGGAAGGCGTCCGGAGGCGGCCGTCGCAGCTGTGCCGGCGGGGGAAGGCTCCCCGCAGCCCGGGGGGTTCCCCCAGCAGGGCCGGGGCCGCGGGCGGGGCACCCCGCCATGGCCTTCACCATGCTGCGCCCCGTGGCTGCCCGCGTGCTCTACCCCGACCTCAGCATCCTCTCGGAGGACGAGGAGAACCGGAGCGAGAGCGACACGTCGGACCAGTCCTTCGGCTGCTGCGAGAGCGCCGAGGCTCGCCGCAAGCTGCCGCGAAAGCCGGGGCCGATGGTGATGGTGAAGCAGAGGCAGGCGGCCAACGCGAGGGAGCGGGACCGGACCCAGAGCGTCAACACGGCCTTCACCGCCCTGCGGACCCTCATCCCCACCGAGCCGGTGGATCGGAAGCTGTCCAAGATCGAGACCCTCCGACTGGCCTCCAGCTACATCTCCCACCTGGCCAACGTGCTGCTGCTGGGCGAGGGCTGCGAGGATGGGCAGCCCTGCTTCAGTGCCATCTACGGTGGCAAGGGCGACCTGGACAGCAAACAGCCCCGCAGCATCTGCACCTTCTGCCTCAGCAACCAGCGGAAAGGGGTGAGCGGGGCGCTGGGATAGGGGTCTCTGGTCTGAGGAGGGAAGAAGGCTCAGCAGGTCCCCAAGGGATGGGGGGCAGCAGACCCTGCCTGGGCTGAGCAGAGCAGGAGCCTCGGCATGGCTCAGTGAGAACTGCAGATTGTGGCTCCAGCTCCCACTGGAGGTTTTGGCTTCTCTCGGCCAAATCCTGCTCGTAGCCGCACGCCCACAACTCCAGCTCACGTCAGAGGGCCAGGCTGCTCCCCCACGTCCATCCGGACTGGGAGGTTTCAGGGGTTAAACAGTCACAACGGAGCTGGCGGCAATTGGCTGTCCCTGGGGGAGTTCAGAGCTCGCTGGTTGACCCCATCCCTGTCTTCATCCTCATCCCCATCCCCAGCCCTGCTGGCCCAATGGCACACTGGCAGGGCTGCCCCCAGCAGCTTCCTAATATGATGAAGACAGTCAAGGCCCAGCAGACCCCCCCTGAGGGGGTCCAGGCAAAGCTCCCCATCCAATGTCCCCATGCAGGGTCTGTTGTCAGCACATCTCCCACAGAGCCAGGAGCTGAGCTGGGCCATGGCACAGCATCCCTGCACTGCCCTGCCTGCCCAGCTGACACACCCAGCACCCTGCGGCTCAGGGGTCACCTTTCCCATGGTGAGTCCACCCTGCTGCCCATGCCAGGGTCTTGGGTACCCTTGACCCAGGGTGGGCTGTGTAAGGTGAGGGCCCGGCAGCTGCATGGCAGGGCTGCAAGCAGAGGCTTCCAGACCTGCCACTGTCCCCACAGACCCTCATGCCATCCCATGTGTAACCCCAAGCAGTGCAGCCATGGGTCACACTCCAGCCCTTGGGTCTTTTTCAGTTTCTGCTGCTTATTTTTAATTGCTCCCCTGCTCCCACTGCCCTGTCAGCAGCTTCTCTAGTCCTCCCAGGTGTCCTCCAGCCTCAGCCCCTGGCAGAGCTGTCCAAGGCTGGGACCCTCCAGCCAGGGCTGAACTATGACCCTGGGCTGCTTCCCAGAGCTGGAGCTGGAGGACTGGCATAGTGCTGGACACTCAGGGGATGCTACAGATGAACTGGAGCCAGAAAGCATCTGCAGCACCCAGGAATCCAGAGGACAATGGCAGGAGCTGGGCTGAGATCCAGCTCTGTGCCTCCTGCTCTGGGGCTGGGCTGGAAATGGGCTGTACTGAGCTGGAAATGGGCTAGGCTGGAAGTGGGTTGTATTGCGCCATGCTAGGCTGTGCTAGGCTGGAAATGGCCTGGTCTGGAACTGGGCTGTTCTGGGGTCTGCTGAGTCATGCTGGGTTATACTGGGATGTTCTGGGCTAAATCTGGGCCATGCTGGTCTGTACTGGGTTATATTGGGCAGTACTGAGCTGAAGTTGTGATGGTGTACTGGGAGGTGGGACTGAGTCTACTCATCCCAGTCCAGATGGCAGGCTGTCCAGGTCTGTGGGTCTGTCTAGGACTATGGGCCTGTCCTGGAGTGGTACTGGCCCTGGCCACCCTAACCCTGGCCTGGTCTGGGCCCAGCCATGGGAGCTGTGTCCTGCAGGGTGACAAGGCCACGAGGACCCACTTTGGGAGGCTTCACCACAGCACCCACCTCCCAGCCACCCACCCAGCCACTCACCAGGCACGGCGCTGTCTGTCTGTCCGCCCCAGGCAGCACTGAGCTGCCCTAGGACTGTGGCACTGGCTATCTCAGAGCAGGTGTCCATGGAGGAGTTGATGTGGTAGACAGTAGGCAGGAGTGAGGTGCCTCCAACCTGGACACCCCACAGTACCTGAAGCTCTCCCTCCTCTCTCTGCAGGGTGGCCGGAGGGACCTTGGGGGCAACTGCCTGAAGGTGCGAGGGGTCACTCCCCTGCGAGTGTCGCGGAGATGAGCCAGGGTCCAGCAGCACCCGCCTGAGACAGGGGCAGAGCCGGCTGGAGCCCACACACGCCAGCCCAGAGACCGCAGTGGGGAGGGAGGGAGCTGCCCGCCCAAGGCAGCAGCGGCTGAGCCCAGGCTGGCACCACACTGACACCGGCCCCGGACCTGGCGGCGGGGCAGGAGGACGCTCCCGCGGCTGAGGCTGCCCACGCGAGGCAGGGCCAGGGAGGGGGGTCCCTGCGCCCCAGGGCTGGACTGGAAGGGGCCCGTGTGTGGCTGGCATTGAGGCGCTCCGGGGGGGATGGTGTCGTGGCCCTGGGGATGCTGGTTGTGCACATGCAGCCGCTTGGAAAATAAAACTTATTTTTCTGATAGGCCAGTACCTGCCTGCTGCCCTGGTGTGGAGCGAGGTGGGGGTCCCTGAGGTGGCCCTGGACCCCCTGCCCTGCACTGCCACCACTCTGTGCCACTGGAGCCCGTGCAACTGTCCCTGCCCTACTCACGCTTGCACTCCTGGGCCACAGTGGGATCCATGTGGGGTGGGACACTGTCCCCACACCCCCAGGCCCTGTGACAGCTTTGGCCTTGCAAAGGCTGTGGAAGTCCCAGCACGGTCAGTGCTGTTCCACAGGATGGTGTTGGCACTGCCAGCCCTGTGCTGCAGCCATGGGTACCCAGGCGGTGGGTCAGGGTTGGTGTTGCTGCTTTTGTGCCTTTCCCTCTACCTGGTACATCATGACTGGCATGATGTCACCACTGCCTCAACTGACACCATCACCACCACTGCAACCAATACCATGACTGCCACCACTGCTGTGTCTGTGACCACAACCATGACTGCCTCTGCCACCACGACAGCCACACAGAGCCTTGTATGGCAGGGCTGCAGGCAGGACCACCTGCACGGGGTCAGGTGGGGACGTGGGGGTTCCCAGGCCAGACTCCCCCATGGGATTCTGCTGGAGGGGGCCGGACTGGCTGGCGGCGGGGACCGCTGAGCCTGGGAAAGGTGTCGTGCTGGGGCTGGCGGCTCCCAGGGGCCAGCGTGTCCCGCGGAGCAGAGGCAGCTGTGGATGGGGCGGCTGGGGGCTCCCCTCAAAGGGAAGAACTGGAGCTGCCCCATCTGACTGGGGTTCTGGAGCCAGCACGGAGCAGGGAAAGCAAGCTGGGGGTACCGACAGAGCCTGCTCCGGGCAAGGGGCTCCATTGGGAGCCCACAGCACCTCTCAGCCTCCCGCTCACCGAGGTGAGCCTGCCCCAGGCTCCCTCCCCCGGGTTTGATTTATGGAGCTGACAGCACAGCGCAGCTGTGAGAGCTGGTCCCAGGCAGGGACCGGGGTGGGTGGGAGAGGTTTGTTCTCAGCGTGGCTAATGTGTCCCAGACCCCAATAAACAGCCGTGAGATTCTCCAAACAGCCCAGGACACAGAATCCCTGCCCCCGGGTTTATTGGGGGGCAGGGGCAGGGGAGTGTGTGCTCTCTGCAAACAGCCTGACCCACACATGAAAGGGGACCGTCCTCATGAAGTGGTGGCTTCAGAGCCCCCACAGAGTGCCAGCAAGGGCTGGTGGTCTCAGTGCCGAGGCCAGGTCCCAGCATGGAGTACATGGGTCCCAGTGTGTCCCAACTGCTGGATTGTGGGTCCCAGCATGTCCCAGGGCTGAGCACCAGTGTCCCAATATGTCCCAGTGCCAGCAACTGGAGCCTCAGCAACTGGAGCCTCAGCAAGCTCCAATATGAAGATCACGAGTCCCAGTGAGTCCCAGCACAGGAGCTGTGCACCCAGTATGTCCCAGTGCCAGGGACTAAGGCCATAGCAAGCTGCAATATAAGGGCCATATATCCCAGTATGTCCCAGGGCTGAATGTGTGGAATTCAGTATGTCCCAGTGCTGGGACCATGGATCCCAGCACACGCCATTGCCAGGGATTAGGGCCCCAGCAAGCTCCAGTGTAAGACCCCTGGGTCCCAGTATACCCTAGCACACAAGTTGTGCACCCATTAACTCCCAGTGCCAGAATTGTGGATTCCAGCACGTCCCAGTGCTGAGGCTACGGACCCCAGTACGTCTCAGCACTGAGGCCGTGGGTCCCAGCATGTCCCAGTGCTAAGCCTGTGGGTCCCAGCGCATTCCAGCCCCTCCCAGCACCACAAGAGGGAAACAGTGACTCAGAGGCACTGGAGCCTGCGGCGCTGGTGGGAGCCGGGAGCCCCTTTGCCCCGCGTGGGGAGAGTGCTCTGGCCACGGCCACTGATCGCCCGCAGCCACCGCAGCCCCACGCCGAGCCCAACTGCGCTGCCTCTCCCTCCCCTCCCATCCTCTCCCCTTCCTGCGTGCAGACACCCTTGGAAAGGCTCTTGGCTGCTTTCTCTGAGACAGGAAGGTGTCCCCGAGTCTCAGGAAGGAAAAACACTCAGTGCTGAACCCACAAAGACCGTCTCTGAGGGGCTGGGGCTGGAGAGGCTCCAGGCCTGACATCACCTGGGAACTGGAACCAGAACCACAGCTGCACTCTGCGCCTGGTATTTTTTTCTTTAACTTGTGTTTTTAAACTTTCTTTTTATAGATTTTTATTTTATTATTTTTTTCCCCTTTCCCTGCTTGATTCCCCTCCCAAATATTTCAGGCTCTCTGCAGGCTGGCCAGCCAGGCTGGAATGCAGCAGAGCTGCACCCACGGGTGCTGAGAGCTGTTGAGCTGGTGGAATGGATGAGGCTGGGTCTGGCCAGGCAGGAGCTCCCAGAGTCACAGGCAGGAGGTCAAGTTAGAGTTTGTCCTCAGTGTTGGGGGGTTAGAATCCAATACCCCTAGCACCACTGTGCACCAGGGCTAGTGGAAAGGGGTCCATGTCCCCACTGGGACCCAGGAGGGTCCATCTGGCCATGAGTTGTGGGAGGATGGAGGGCTGAGGGGTTGGGCAGAGCCTGCAGCCTTTGGGCAGTGCTGCTCTCCTGACCTACCACCCCCAGGGTAGTGCAGTGGGGTTAAGCAATGTCTGAGCCTGAGCCAGCTGAGCAAGAGAAGCCAGACAGGGATAAGGGACAAAAAGGCAGATTTCAGCCCTGAGATTCAGCCCACCTCATGGCTTCTCTTTTGGCAACACCTAGCCCCTCCCGGGTGCTGCCTGGCCCTCCCTGGGTTTCCCCCACAGCTCAGGACAAAAATCCCAATGTGTCCTGCACCAAAGCTCAGTTGCTTGTTGCCCAGGGAATCTTCACTGTGGCAGCGACCACAGGAACTGATCAAGTATCACAGGTCACCTCTGGCCCTGTCGGACTTAGGGGCAAAGGACTGGGAAGGGACCCCAAGGTCTAGATGGCAGTGACTGGAGACGGAGGAACAAGGGGACAGGAGGAGAAAGCTCTGCTGTCCAGGGCAGGGTGAAGGACCAGGGAGGAATGGGCAGTCAGGGTTGGTATGTGAAGATGGATGGGATGGGATGGGATGGGATGGGATGGGATGGGATGGGCAGACCAGGGGTCAGCACGATGGCCACCAAGCTGGGGTTCTGAGCAGTTCCTGCCTCCCTGTGCTGACAGACACAGCACCCTGACAGGGTCCCTGGTGAAGGAATGGGGCAAAGGGTCTGCCTGAGATCCCCGAGACACCTGCCAGACCCTCACCATCCCAAAGGAAGCACAGCCGAGGTCCCACACATCCCAGGGGTGCAGAGGACACGGCTGCAGGGCTGCCACCACCCTGACACTTCCCCCCCACCCCCGCCGGACCCCTTGGAGCCATTTGCCCCACCGGGACGTCGTGCTGGCCACGGTCCCTGGGGACACGGGCCCACGGCAGGGACAGGGTGTGAGGCCGTGGCGCGGGGTGAACGCCAGGTTAATCTCCCGCTGGAGCTTCCCTCCGCAAACAATAAGACAATGCCCGGCTGGGGCCGCCTGCGTAACCAGCGGCGCGGAGGGGAAGTTGTAATATTTGGATTTAGCACTCAGTAAATTAAGGAAGAAAAAGGAAAAAGCGCTGGGGGTAATCAGAGCGAGGCTGGCCCTGTGCCCTGCCCCACAGCCCCTGGGGGCTCAGCCCAGCTTGGGGACAGCAGCTGAGCAGGGCCAGCAGCCTCGGGAGTCAGTGAGGCCGGGCAAAGCTGGGAGAGGGATACATCCCTGAGGGCCAAGTAGAGGACAGGAATGTCCCCACCATGGATGGGGACATCAGCCTAGAGGGTCACGGCTCGAGTGCCCAGCGGGGCTGCAGGCAAACATCTCCTGCCACACCAGAAAAGGGATCTGGGCCAGCAGGTTATTTTAATCCAGACCTCTTCATGGGAAATAAAATCCTATTTCTGCAGCTGGGGTGGCTGAGCAGGAGAGGCTCTGGGGGAGGGCGGTCACCTCCAGCTGGCAGTGGCTGGCAGAGGGTGACAAAGGAGGGGGCTATTCCCTGGATGTCTTTCCTGCACAGCCCTTTCCCCTTCACAAGCCCTACAGGCTGCTGACCACCCAGGACCCCACACCAGGGCCCACATTCCACCAAACAGGAACCACTGTCAGAGACAAGACTCTCAGTGAGGATGGGGAAGAGTTGCATTGTAGGGGCCCCTGTGGGTGCCCGGAGCAGGGACAGCACTCCGGGGCTGGGTTTAACCCCTCTGAAATGTGGTGGGGGACCTGACTGCCTTCCCATCCACCAGCAGCCCCCTACCTGCCCTGGCCCCAATGGAGTGGGGCACCTCAGGGAGCAAATTTATGGGATGCAGGGCCGGATCCCACCCTGTGGGGTCTGAACAGGGGTCTTGGGATGGCTCAACCCCCCTGTGTGCCCCGGGCAGAGGCTTCCTCACTTTGGGGACCCAGGGTGGGTGTGGTGCAGGGCTGGCAGGAGGGCTGGGACAGGTGGGGGAGAGGTGACCAGTGGCAGCAGCGGCACGGGAAAGGCCCATTTCCCCACAACAGGGGCCGTTATCAGCAGCAAATATTCGGAGCGGTCCCAGGGGGGACCTCCAGCCCTTCCCCTCCACCTACCCCACCGCTCTCCCGCTCTGGCCCACGTCAATGCCGCCGCGAAGGTGTCGGAACAATCGCCTGACAAAGAGCTATTTTTAGGGGCCGGGGCTTGGAGCGAGGATACGGCCCGGCCGCTGACAATGGGGGGAAGGGGGCCGGGCTTCCCCCGTGACCACTCGGCAGCAGAAGGACCTGAAAGATTTCCTCGATGACCCAGGCCCGTACAATACAAGGAAAGCGCGAGAGGGAGATACCCCCGCCAGGACGAGCTGCTCCTTTTACCTAATGGGAGTGACCCGGGGTGAGGGGCTGCGGGCTTTGGGCCAGCGGCCTCCCAAGGGGGAGACTCCCACACCGGGAGGGAAGTGGGGGTGAAGCCTGGCCGTGCTCATGAGTTTGGGGTAGGGGGAGCCTTGGGGGAGCCGGGCTGGCTCCCACCCGAAGGGTCTGGGGGGGGTCAGAGGGGTGCGGACAGGGCTCAGCACAACCCCCTCCCCTCCGGGCTGGCTCACAGCTCCGAGCCTGGATGTGGTGGGAGGACGGTGACCAGCCCAGGGCTGTGTGTCCCCAGCCAGCCCCACTCTGAGGGTGCTCATTGCGAGCTCCAGCCCTGCCCAGGGGCTCAAAGGAAGCACCAGAAGGGTCGGGCTGAGCCTTGATGCGCTTCCTCCCCCCCTCCAGAGTCTCTCCAGCTCAGCCTGTGCCAGAGGGGTCCGTGGACCGTCTGCTGTGGCCAATCCTGGGGGGGAAAAAAAACCAAACCAACTAATGTTCCGGGCAGCACGGCAGGAAATTGGGGCTGAAAAGGTGAAAGGCAGGGAGAGAAGGTCATGGGGTGGCTGGAAGAGGTCAGGGCTCGGCCCGGCTGTCGGCCCAGCTCACACCGGAGCGATGAGCCCTTCCTGCGCGGCAGCCCCCGCACCGCGGCCAAGGGCCGCTGGAAG
>VXBA01002083.1:157996-188256 GCA_013399895.1 Serilophus lunatus
GGGCGTGGGGCGTTGTGGGGGGGGGGGGGGTGTAACAAGATGTGAAGGAGGGTGCTGATTTTTGGAGTTCAGTAGCTGGGTTTTTCCATTTCATTTTTGGAATGGTTGTAGCTGGGTTCATCTCGTGTCAATACTGATAAATTTTTAGAGAATTATGTCAGAACTTTACTTTCTGGCAGAGTTTTACACTGGGTGGCTCTTGCTGAGCCTGCTGGGTGCCAGCTGAGCAGTGGAGATGGTTTGTGGTGCACTGCCTGCTCCTGTGGAACAGCTGATCCCAGGGATTTCCTGAAGAAATAGTTACATGCAGTGCAACTGGTTAATCCTTTGGCTCTGGTAAGTGTTCCTGCCTCTGGGAATTGCATGATCTGATCAACAGGAGCTGTGTGAGTTTTACAGATGGTTGGTGCAGGTCAGTTGTCTGAGTTCTGACTGAATCCCTCTCTCTCCATGAAGCAGAGTCAAATCAGCTGAAGGATTGGCCTGGCACTGCTCTGTGCCTACTAATTAATGAGGAAAACAACTGTGTCACTTAGCTGCAATTAGGGAGGTAGAACTTTCCAGGGGAGGCTGCCAGTGGAACCTGATGTCAGCTGTGAAGAGCCTGTGGTGCTGAAACATTCCCCTTCCTGAGCCTTCAGGAAGAGTCCCCTGGCTGGGCTCTTGGAAATGGTGGCTTTGGTAACTGGAATAGTGTCCAAAGCTCCAGCAGTGGGAGCTTTAGTTTTGTTAGTGCTCTTGGAAGGCAAAGAGTTTTTTCCCACTGAAGCCTTGTTTTGGCTTTAGGGCAGACCTAAAGGGATGTACCTCCAAAACAATCCCCCACCCTTCCTGAACTCCCTGCTCGGCCTGAGCTGTGGGGGTGGGGGAGAGGTGCCAGCACAGAAGGGTTTTGTCTTTGGGGTGTGTGTGGACAGTTAGTTTGGCAATTCTCGGTTCATTTACAGCCTTTTCTATGGGATTGTCTCAGGATTCCTTGGCTGGCAGTAAGGATATCCACTGGGTTTGGGGGAGGCTGGGAGCAGTGGCAGGAGGGGCTGCAGGTGTGGGAAAGCAGCAGAGCCTGTGCTCAGGTGCTGGGGCTTTGGTTTCTTGCTGGTGTCTCTGCCCACTGCAGCTGCAGCACCCGATCCAAGATCAGCCTTGGGGTTGTTGACTTAGGAAAGGTTTTCCTTCTGCTCCATGGGCTGTAGACTAACTTAGCTCAGAGAATATGAGGGAGAGTAGGTGGGTTTGGGGGAGGTAATGGCTTTCAGGGTTGTCTGTTCTGCATGAAACCCCTGAGGAGGTGGAGGAGATCCCAGCTGCCCTGACCCAGGCCCACATGCCATTACCAACACTGACATTTGGCAAAGGACAGGTGTCCAACCAGGCTGAGATGGTGGAGACCTGCAGAGGGTCTGTGTGAGCTCTGCTAAAATTTAGCTGTTACAGGTCTGAAAAAAAAAAAGGAAGACAGAGCTTGACAGACCTTCTACCAGGGGAGTGTGTGGGCACCAGAGCCACTGCCAGGGCATCCTGGAGGGTGACAGACTCGTGAGACACTGCTTTCAGTGTTGAGAAAGTGGGACAGGGAAGCTTTCCCCAAGACTGTGCAGGGTATTGTACAGTAAAACCATTCTGTGGTTGGTCCTGTGATTTCCACATAGTTTGTGATCCTTTTTACAAGAGATGACTTCTTCATTGGCAGGAACCACGAGGAATTCAGTGGGGGATCAGTGAAGCTGATGAAGGAAGAGCCAATCTAAATTTTAGGATGTTTCTACCACAGAATTACTCCAAGATGTTTCTTCCAGGATAACTAAACCTGTCAACTGCTTTCCCTGGTGACTGGCCACATCTTGTTTTGAATTAATCACAAGTGTTCATGTTTCTTTTTTAAGGGAATGTTGAGGTCATTAGCTATCATGATTTGTTATTTCTCACAGCCAGCTATTTGAAAAAAATCTGGAGAATAATTTTGGTTGAAAATGCAGTTGGAGTAGACTGTGCTGTTCCAAAACAATACCCAAAGTCTGATATCAAACCTAAGCTTTTTCTTTTAACTCGGATTTTAAAATCTGCTTTTCTATTGGTTTTGTCTCTTTAGTAGGTAAATGATCTTCAGGAAAGGATGTAAAATGTTAATCCAGGCTTGCTTCTATTTTAGCTATAAAAGCATAGAAAGATATAGGTTGCAAGGGACTTCTGGAGGTCGTCTGTTCCATCCTGGTATTGCTGCAGCTTCAGCATCATGAAAACACCCAAAGCAGGTTCTTTTGTGAGAAAGAGCATATTTTTTTTTCTAAAATTATTATTTCTCCTTCCAATGGTAAGCTGGGTGTTGTTTGGTGTGGGCTGTGCTGCAGTATTTAGGTATGTCTTGATCTTTTGATTTCAGTGATGTCTCTCCAGTAGTAGCTACTCCCCAAACTCTGAAGGAGCAAGTGCTCTTCCTTGGGAGGATTACAAGGCTGTGTGAAGGAAATGATCAGCAACTTTATCTGATAATTGTGATTCTTCCTCCCCCTAATAACTCATGTTGTGCACTCCTGATTCCAGAGGCTGGGTTTGAAGCCAGTTGCCATGAAAGGCAACATCTCACAGATAAAAGTAAGGAATAACCTTTTGATTCCAGGCTCTGTACTGTAATTCTGCTCTTCTGCACTGACAGAGCTTTTCTTCTTTCCCAACAAACCTGCTGCTGTCTCAGCCTGTTTACAGCCTTAGTCTGGCTCTGTAATGAGCTTATGTGGGGAAAGTACAAGTGAGAGGAAAGTCTCCAGACCTGTTTGGCTGATCTGCCCATCTCACTCTCTCCTCGAGAAGAAGGTGAACTTGTCTGGGACAGTCTGCCTGGAATTGATAAAGTGATGGGAATGTTTTCTTGGCTCTTTGAGTTTGGCTTGGTGCAGGTCAGGTCTCCCCTCACTCCTCTGGGTCTGCTGTGGGCTCACTTCAGGTTCAGGTGGGTCATTGGCAATAACCAGGTACTTGGGGTGTGGAATGTGGTTTACTGGGTTCACTCCCCTCTCTGTGTGAACTTAGATCTTCCTGCCAATTATGCTGTTCACACTGAGGGCAGGGCATGCTGTTAGCAGCAATCCTCAGGGAAGCCAGTGTGAAGTGGTGCCTGTGTTCTTGGGTGCATTATTTCTGCCCCAGACCTTATCCGCAAAGGTCATCCCTTGGATGGCACTTGCAGGTTCCTGAGGACGGACACTGGTCTGGGGAGCTCTTGGCTCCCAGCTCACTGAGTGTGAGTGCTGTGTCATTACTGGTGCAACTTCTTAGGTTTAAGGTTCTGAGTGAGTAACTGTGGTTGAGAGAAGCTCAGTGCCAAAAATATTTCCATTTAAAAGGAGAAGAAAAAAATAACTGCAGTATCTTGAGTTATTCTTGATTTTAAAAAAGGCAAATTTTACTAGAGGCTAAGGAGGTGTGTTTCTCAAACTAACCTGCCTGGATTTCTTAGCTGTGTTTTGTTTGCTGTAAGTGGATATATCTGGAAGGACAGAGGGTGTAGGAAATTCCTGTACTAATTGGAATAGGTGCTGGCAGTATGGATTCTTCACAAGGTACCAAATCCCCCGTGAGGGCAGGGATTGCCCTTGGAATTAGAGTGCATTTTGAAAATGAGGGTGGTTGTAACCATGGTTTAACTTAAAATTTTTTCAAAGATCAAATTGAAAGCGAGCATTGAGAGGCCTTTTGCCCTTTCATTGAACTTCAGGCACAGAATGTCTCAGCTTGCCAAGCTGCTCAGACAACAGGCTACTGCTCTGTGGCCTTGCACAGGGCAGCCTTGGCAGTGAGCAGCACGTCAGACTGTAGCTGAGAGCTTTGTCTCTTCCTCTCTCTGACCTCTGGTGTGCTGCCTAAAATCTCATGGTTATGTCTCCTAGCTACCAGAGAAATTGAAAATGTTAACATTATGGATTTTCGGAGATGCTCGGGTGTGCACTGGCCATGGCAAGCTGGTCTAATCACATCTGCTTTGACTTGATGATGTTTAGCAGGCTCTCCCAATATGAGTTATTCTATGATACTCATTAATGCAGAAATTAATAAATGACAACATTCAGTTTGGATTCTGCAGAAATGGAAGTCATCTTTTAGCACAAGCTCAAGACACTTCTCTAGGTGCAGTCACTGCTCATACTGCAGGTTTTCTGCCTTAAAAACTACAAGCTCCACTGACGTTTGCATGTCAACACCTGTCCCCATTATCTGTCCTTATTTGTGTTATTCCTTTCTGCCAAAGAACTTGGATCCACTGCAAAATGATCTCCCTCCAGGGGCAGTGAAAGCAAAATCTATACAAATTCCTTGGCAGTTTTGAGCAGAGTGAGTGAGCAGCTTTCAGGCAGGGTAAGTTTATATGTAACTTTGTTTGCATTAAAATGTAATTATCTCTGCAGACTCTCTCCCTTTCCTGTATAAAAAACAGCAGACAATACTACCTACCCTTGTAAATAGACATTGTGTGCCATTCTTAGAAGCTGCAGTTGATGATTTCCTGAAACAGCCCTTCTCTGAGCAGCCTGTTACAATGTGCTGCTTGAGCTGGGCTAGAGCTACGTGACAAAAAATAGCCACTGTGAAATTTGATCTATCTTTAGATAATGGGATTGATTTGTCTTTTTTTAATTCTTTTTTTTTTTCCTTTTTCTGTGCTGAAGCTGATCTTCCTAAGCTGGGTGAGATGGATCAGTCACATATGCTTTATTGATACTGGGTTGTGCTTAAAAATTAAAATTGCTAAGTCATCTGAGACATGTATGGGTTCACTTAATTCCTACCCAAGGAGTATTATTGGGCAGAGGAAATGAGCCAGTGCACCTCCTGACAAAAGCACATGGAATGAGGAGGAAAAAAAAAATCATAGTGATTGAACTTTGAAATCTAATAAATGTGACTGTACTAGAGTGTTCTAGTAAACTTGCATGCTCTGGTAATGCCTGGGGACGTTTTAGGAATATACATCTAATTTCTAAGTGTCTGAGTCATGCCACATAAATGCTTTGAGGTCTTAGATGATTGCTGCCTCATCTTCTGAGAGTGTGTTTTGTTAGAGGACTCACATTTTGTCCAGGAATAGACTTGTTACATTTTTAGGATTACTTCATATTCTTCCATTAGCTGAACACCAGGCTGAAGTGCCCCATCCTTCCCCAGTGGGTCTGAGGCCTCTGGACTTTGGACAGTCCTGTGTCCCTTTTTAACCTTGGGACTGGATTACTGCAACTCTGTCCACCTGGAGCTGCCTCCAACTCCATTTGTGTGTCAGTAGGTCAAAAAATAACCCACCTGAGGAGGCTTTGTGCTTTCTAAGAGCCCTTCTCCATGTTCCTGCCTCCAGATGCAGAACCAGCTGCTGGTCACTGTGAGGTCCAGGGCAGGACATCAGACCTGTCCCCAGCTCCTCCCCTATTGTCACAGCCACAGGTTCTTGCTGGGTCCTCTCAGCAGCTGAAGCACTGCAGACCTGGGATAACCAACAGGGCCCTGCCAGTAGAGCAGGATTGTGCTTCTAGAATTTTCTTCTGGTGTGACATTTCCTGATAACTGCTCAGAGCAGATTTCCAGGTCTTTTCTCATTAATTTCTGATTAATGGGGCTATTATTTCCTCCTGCAGTCCGGCAGCTGCCCGTGTCCTGTGAAGGGATAAGATTGGCATAGCAAATAAATACATTTATTTAGGTCATAGGCCCACAGATCAAGCCCATACACGGGGCTGTAGGTCCCTGCCATGTGCTGCAGACCAAACAGAGCCCTTCCATGCTCTGATACAGCTGCCTGCCTTGTAAGTTATTTTGAAAGCTGACAAAGAGATTCTTAAGCATCTAAAAATATGTCAACTTGTGAAAGCTTTGAGAGGTGCAGAGGCACCACATTTATTTTAGGGAGGACAATACTGATATAAAACTGTAGTGAATTACTGTTGTCTTAAATACTTAGATATAGATGATAAAATACTCAGATACATATCATAAAAAGTCAGAGTATTTGACAAATGCTAACTTTCTTTTGTGTGATTTTGACTAGTTTTAATAGTGATAAAACTTAACAGAAGCTTTGTAAAAGTCACATTGGAAGGAGAAAGAATTTTGAAGATGGTTTGGACAAGCAGAATGCAAAGAAACATCATCAGGCTTTTGCAGCAGAATTTTGAGTTTGAGTAAAGCATCATAATCCAACACAGATGCTGCTGTCTTTTGAACAGTCAGATTTAATGCCTTGCCTATAGAAAGTCGTGACTAAAACTGGTTCCCATCCCAGCAGATTTAGTTTGGTTACATGGGAGGGCACAAGGCTTCTGATGGGGGAGAGATGAGACTGCAGCCCGTGGCTGCTGCTTTCACTCTGGAGCCAAAAGGAAGGAGTCTGTCTGCAGATACAGAGCCCATGGCATTTCTTTCCTTTTGGAAAGTTCTGCCTGCAACCAGAAGTTAGAAACAACGTGCTGAAAGTTGCAAGACTGGGGAGAGGGCTTTGTTAGAGGGGCCAAGTGGCCTGTCCTGTGTGAGGGAGAGCAGACAAATTGCTTCCAAGCTCTTGACACACGATCCCAGGCCTGTGGCTGGGCTCCAGCCTCTGCTTCGCAGCAGCTTTTAATGATTAACTGAAATACTTTTATAGTACCTTGAGAATTTAACCTCTGGTTCATATTCTCCATGCAGGTGGAGGGATCTGAGGCCTTTCTCCCCCGTGCAGGGTTGCAGAGCAGGTCGCCCCTGATTTCGCTCCGCGCCGTTCCCGCCCGCCAACCTGTCTGATATGTCGGGACCCGTGCCGAGCAGGGCCAGGGTTTACACGGATGTGAACACACACAGACCCCGGGAGTACTGGGACTATGAGTCGCATGTTGTGGAGTGGGGGTAAGTCCCTGGGCTGCCCTGGGCTCAGTCCCTGCGGATCCTGCACGTTGGTGCATTCAGGAGTTCAGGCACCTGTGTTGTGCTGCAGGAGGCTTTTTCATGCTCCTCGGCAGATGTCAAAGGGTTGAGGTCACAACTTTTCTCCAGGAAAGTGTTTCTCACCAAACTTCTAAATCCCCGACTGTGCAGGAACATTTGTAGCAGCTTCCTTAAAAGTTTGAAACACTTTTGCCAGGTAGTCAGGAAATGTTTTCTTCCAGGGGTAAGAAAATCTTTTTCTGAAACAATCCAACCAGCCCTGAGTGCAGGGCTGAAACAGGGGAAAGACTTTCAGACTGAGGTTGCTTCTGACTTAGATGAGTGAAGATACTCCACAGACTTAAATAGATACCTGGTATTTTATGACTTGTTGCTCAGCCCTCTGCAAGTGGCTGGAAAAGACATGACTGCTTCTCTTTGAAGAAAGGAGGTGTCTAAATTGAGCTCATGACTAAACTCTCCCAGAATCAGAGAGCAGTAGTGGCAGCTCCATAGCTCTGCGTTCCTGCTGGGATATGGAGGGCTCAGACAGAGTCTGCCCTCAGCTGTGCTGCAGTTCCGAGTTTCTGGAATGTACACAGTCATCTGAGCATAAGTGCTGCCCTGTGCTGAGTCTGTTTTTAAACAGACTAGCACTTAAGCTTCTGCTCTTACTGGCTTTGTTGATTTTTAGCGGCATTATACAAGGCAAAATGTAGCTTCCAAATATAGAGGTACTGGGAGAAGCAATTGCTTGAGTTTGCTAATGCTGAAATATATAGTTGGGCTTTCAAACCATAGTTCTGGATTCAATATAACTTGGGCAAACAGAAGTTCCCTACTTCTCTTCCAATTCTTAATCACCCTGTTCAGGAGAAGACAGCAGTTAATCCCTTTTGTCTGGAAGGTGAGGCAGTGATTGAGCGTTAAGGAGCAGTTTGTAAATTGTGATGCAAATGACTGAGCTCTTTGGAACTCTAACCTTTTCTCTCCACAGAAATCAAGATGACTACCAGCTAGTTCGAAAGTTAGGCCGAGGCAAATACAGTGAAGTATTTGAAGCCATCAACATTACAAATAATGAAAAAGTAGTTGTTAAAATTCTCAAGGTGAGCTGGGGATCGGGCAAAAGATAAAATCCCTCTTGAGCTGGTCAGAAAGGGCTGTTTGATGTTCTAAAACTGAAAGCCTTAAGGCCTGGCTTTGGAGTGTCATTCAGTGAAATAGGCCATCACTTTGAGCCTCTGGATACAAGCTCTGCACTTGGTTATTAAGTCAGATCTGCCTGTAAGGAATTAAGCTCTGTCTTAAAGAAGCCCCCATGTGCAACACGTTTTTACTTAAAGCTAAGCAAGACTTCAGCAGCTGACTGCAAAGTTCTCACCTTCTCTGAGTGCTAGTGCCCTGGGATGATGTCATGGGCCTGGCCTTCATTTCGTGGCTCTCTGATAGCCCATGGACTTGCCATAGTTCAACATTTGCCACATGCCACTTAGGAAGTTTTGGATTATGGAATAACGGAACTGTTTGGGTTGGAAAAGCCCTTTAAGTTCATCAGATCCAACCACTACTCCAGCACAGCCAAGGCCACCACTAAACCCTATCCCCAAGTGATACATCTACTTTTTTTAAATCCCTCCATGAGTGGTGACTCCACCACTGGAGCAGCCTGTCCCAGGGCTTGACAGCCCTCTCTGTGGAGAATTTTTTCTTGATACCCAACCTAAACCTCCCCTGGCACAACTTGAGGCTATTTCCTCTTGTCTTACCACTTGTCCTATAAAATCATGTTCAGAGAGCTTAAAAAAAGAAACAAAAGCCACCTTCCTGCCTTTCCTTCACTTGAAACTATTGCCTGTAGCTGTCAGGGTTGTACAGTTACAAAGGAGACAGCAGATATTTGATCCCTTGTTGGAGTGATGCATACTCAGGTCATATTGCAAAGTCTCTCAAGTATTTTGCTGATCTGCAATCACCTGGGTGATGTCATCTGCGTGTTGAGCTATTACTGCAGTGGTTTACCTTACTCTTTGGTTTTTTTTTTATTCTTCAGCCTGTTAAAAAGAAGAAAATCAAGCGTGAAATCAAGATCTTAGAGAACTTGCGAGGAGGACCCAATATAATCACCCTTGCAGATATAGTAAAAGATCCTGTGGTGAGTATGGGAGGAACTTAAAGGGTACATGGGGGTTATGGGTGAAGTTGCTGTGTTTGACTTCAGCTCTGATCTGGGGTTTTGTTTACCCCTGCTCTTAAATCCTGCTTTTGAATTGACTAATCAGATCAACTCCTAATCTGATAAACTTCTTTTAGAGGGCCCTTCCCCCACAGGCCCCTTCAGCCCCTCACTCTGTGAGGATGAGATACCAGAGCTGAGAGAAGTTAATTCATTCTGCAAACAGTGCTGCCAGGGGCTGTGGGCTTTGGCTCTGCTTTCTCTGTCTGAGGGGAATCATAAGTACATCTGGGGCAGAGGGGTTTTGTGCAGTTTTAGGAGAAAAATTGGTTTAATTCATTATCCTAAAAGGAAACGTTATCTCAACCTAACATGGATGAACACTTTTCTTTCTGTTTTAGTCTCGGACACCTGCTTTGGTTTTTGAACATGTAAACAACACAGACTTTAAGGTACAGTGTGGGATGTGAACTTCTCATTTTTTTTCCATTTGAAAGCCACTCCTACTGTTTTTTGGGGGGAAGGGAAGTATGCAGGACAGGTTATTTTAATAATTTCCTTCCAGCGTAGGAACCACCTTTAAAGGTAAATGCAGTTACGACAGAAGCTTGTAATTAGTCCCCCAGTACCATTTTGCCACAGAATTTACAGATTCCAAGTGGTATTTAACCTTGGAAGCAAATGAGTCTGTTATCTCGTGGCCCACCAGTGCCTGTCTCTTTGAAACATTTTACTTTTATGTGTACAGCTCTTTATTGGAACCACTTTAAATGTGGACAGCTGTTTCTGTGGCCTTCCATGCTTCTGGGAACACAGATTTAAATGTTTCTTTGTTCCCTCCCTGCTGACCTGCCTCAGTAGAAGAAAGGCTGTGCAATGCCATCCATCCATCATGCTGGTGCTGGGCAGGTGCAACCAGAGGGAAATAGTGACAGGAACCAGAATGTGCTGTCTGAGCAGAGCTGGGAGTAAACTGTGTGTAGGATTTGTAAGGGGAAAGGGAACAGACTGGTCAGAGTCAGGTGTGGGACCAGAGTAACTTTGGAAATTTGGACTATTCCTTCAAATGGGTTTGGAAAACACAGCAGCCCAGAAGAGGGCTGGGTTTTTCTGGGTTGGCAGGAATGTTTTTTTGGGTGTTGAACACTGATATGATGTGTTTGTGTCCTACAGCAATTATACCAGACATTAACAGATTATGATATTCGATTCTACATGTATGAGATTTTGAAGGTAAGTTGGTGCTTTGCTGTTTTGTCAGTTTATTTCTGGGATTTGCACTCAGCTAAACCTGTAGAGATGGTTCTTGTGTCACTGATGATAGAAGCATATGTCACTCAGGGAAGAATTGGGCAGAAAAATGTCAAGTCAGTATTGATTTTTCAGCCTTGTTTCTGCAACAAATTCTAGTCCTTGTTTGGGGAGGGAGGGGGGGAGTTTGAGATTAGCAGAGCCTTTGGGCAGACTGAGATGGCTTAAGATCCTAAATCAGAAGTACATGTAGCCTCTGAAAACAGACAACTGTAAGCTGTTACTGGCTGGGTTTGTGCTCTGATGTAATGTGAGTTAAATGTCTTTGTCTATTCTTCTGAAACAAGTAATTTTTCCTTAGGAGTCTGGAGAAAGGGGCCTTGTTTGATTAATAGTGCCTAGTAACTATGCTCTTAGGGACTCTGAAATTCCAATTTTTATGAGGAAGCACATGAAGTCAAGACACTTTTGTTGCTGGGACCTCCCTTAGAGAGGGGACTCTATGAAAGTTTTCTCTGATTAGTGAGTCTAATCCAGGATGTAACACTGGACAGTCTTGCCATCTAGTTAGACTTGGCATATGTAGAAATATTTCTGAATATGGTTGAACTTGAGAGGTTCTTGTGACTCCAACATCCGTTTCTTTGTCCCCTGCAGGCTCTAGATTACTGCCATAGCATGGGAATCATGCACAGAGATGTCAAACCTCACAACGTCATGATTGACCACGAGCACAGAAAGGTAGTGTGGGGTGGCTGGGGGCAGAGAAGGGGGTCCTGCTTTTCTCTTGGCAAACTGGGGGTCCCTTTTGGGTACTCCTTTCTGGGGGTACTAGCAAACCTCTTCAAGGGGGATTGTGCTTCCCTCGTGTGGAGAAATATAAAATTAGATTCTTTACACTGCTTTCTGAAGCTTTTATGGGTCACGCGTGACCCACAGACAGGGTTGTAAGGAGAGGTATTTTATTTAGGCTGGGTGGTGATAGGAGTTTGGGGAGGATGTGCAACCAGATAGTCTGATCAAATTAATTGTAAATAGAAGACCTGTAAACTAATTGAAACTAAGCTCACCTGCAGTGTCATTCAGCCAGTGGAGAGCTGGAGCATCCTTTGAGCCTTTTTTCTTTGTTTTCTACCATTTCTAGCTTAGACTAATAGACTGGGGCTTGGCTGAATTCTATCACCCTGGCCAAGAGTACAATGTCAGAGTGGCTTCCAGGTATTTCAAAGGACCTGAACTCCTTGTAGATTATCAGGTAAGAATTAGCAGGACTTCTCCCCAACTTATATATGGAAAGTCTGTGCCATTTCAAGGTAACAAACCCAAAATTCAGATGTCTAGAGAGTTGAAGTCTGTTACAAAATGTGTGACAGAAGGCTGTGGCTATAAAGTCGCTAAATTAAAGATAGTAATGAAGTAGTCTCAGGACCTGAGGAAGAGTTGCAGAACTGTCATCATGGATCTTGGAATACAAATGCTGAATATTTTTTTAGCAAGGCTGTGTTTGCAGTAAGGTACAGGAATGAAACAAAGTCCCTGTGGGAACAGCGAGTGCTGCATGAACGTCTAAATTAAGCTATAAAAGCATCCCCATATCTGATGGCAGTTTGCATTATGGAAATCACAGTGTTCCTGGTGACTTTCAGACTCTGCTGGTTCTGAAAAAAGGCACATCCTCACCTGCCCACGGCCCTTGGGGAGTCCACTCCTGTTGTTGCTTGTTGTGACCCCTCCCTTCCCAACATACACTTCTCAGGGGTTCTTTACATTGGAGTCTGCAGTAAAATTAAAAAAAGGCACTGGTCTTTAATATCCTGGTGGACAGAGATGAAACTAGGATACCTGCTGTCCTGCTAATTGCTGTATCCCAGTTTGAGTAACTGGAACACTGAGCTGAACGGCGTTTAGGGAGGCCGATGCATGAAGACAGTTCAGTCTGTTTCCAGCACAAAGTGACCATGTTTGTTCCACTGGAGGGAGGGGGGGCCCTGTTAGCTTTGGAAGTCTGTTCTGCTGATTCATTAGAAATTGAATTGTCCTTCTGGTTTTGTACAGATGTATGATTACAGTCTGGATATGTGGAGCTTGGGTTGCATGTTGGCTAGTATGATATTCCGAAAGGAGCCATTTTTCCATGGCCATGACAACTATGATCAGGTGAGAGCTGGTCATGTACAATCTCTGTTCTCTTAGCACCATGAAGATTTCCTGCTTAGGCTTCTATTGAATGATCCAGAGAAGAATTTAAGCATTTCTCTAATGGCTTCTTTGCTCAGTTTGAAGCCGCATTCCTTTTCTCAAGTGTGCAAGATTATGTAACCAATTAAGTAGAAATGGATTTATAGTGCTTTGTACTTAGGAGCTCCTCAGGAGGTATCTGGGAAAAGCTGTAACAAAGGTTATATTAAGGCTGGTGTGTTCTGGTACGTAGATTGACTATTCCTGAGATTATGTTACATGGAAAGCCCCTGCCACTGTCCACCTTCCCCCTTTCTGCAGAAACTGTGAAGTTGGTACAGGGTTATATAGATTCTAAAATCTTTGATGTGTTGCCTTTAGGCCAAAATATTTATACTAAAACCTTTATCACGTGCTTTTCATGTGACTAACAAGTATTCCAGAACAGGGACTTTCTATTCTCAGACCTTCATTCTGGAGCTCTCTGGGGTGGTGCTTCACCCTTTACATGAAAGATCCAGAGTTTCTGCTTTTTTGACCGGTTATTCTTGCCTTCCCCTTTCTTGGCTTAGAATGGTTTCTTGCTACAGAGAGAGTTTGTGTTGCAAGCTCTCAGGTTTTAGAGATTTTAGGGTATGTGGCTCCCTCCTGGCTGCCTCAGGGTACTGAGCTCCATCTGAGCAGAGGCATGTTCTTGATGCCTGGGACTGTGTGAGTCTGGGGAAGCCAGAGCCACAGGATGACCCTGTGGCTGCTGGTTCAGACCACTGAGGCCAGGTTCAAGCTCCCAAGGGAATGTGCTGCTGTATCTTCACATGGGCTCTGGCATTATCATGCTCTCACAATAGCGACTTATTTTTGTGTTTGTTCCCAGCTGGTGAGGATAGCCAAGGTGCTGGGGACAGAAGATCTGTATGACTATATTGACAAATACAACATTGAGCTGGATCCACGTTTCAATGACATCTTGGGCAGGTGAGCCAAGGTTCAGGGTTTCTTTTGTAGATCCAGACAGCTACAGCTTTGTCAACAGACCTTGAAGCAAACAAAAACTAATGGGAGAAATCAGAGCCAGAATTCTGCAGAACTATCACTTTGTGCCTTTGGTCTCTTTTGCCAGTGCTTCCCATAGTCCTTTATATGGAAATGGACCCGAGGAAAGATTTTTAAATGTCATCCAGGCAATAAACGAACTGCCAGAGCAGAAAGCGTGAAGGGCAAATGCTCTCTCCAGTCTGGGGGGGATGTTTCTCAGCATTACAGTGTAGAAAATCAGGTACAGCTAGAGATGCCATTAAATGCTTTTTCCCCTCACAGAATTATTTTGTGTGATACTAAAACTGAAGGAATTAATGTTGGGGGCGTAAGAGACGAGCAGAACCTGGAATTTTAGGCATGTAGATCTATTCTGACCTTGAGTCCTGCTGCTGTGTGGAACCATGCTGGGGCAATGCAGAAGCTGTGGGAGCTGTGGTGGCCGAAGTGGCCATGCTGGGGCCAGGGCAGCTGTGCCACCACGTGGAGACAGAGCACTACTGCTTCACGTTCTGGAACGCCTCAGTGCCCCGGCTGGCGCACCAAGCAGCCGCCCCTCCTGGGGACGGGCATCCGTCACAGTCTTCGCTCCTTTAAAACAGTGAATTTTGGCATCCCTGCCCCCTGCCTGGCCTTGATCTGGGTCTCTTTTCCCACAGACACTCCCGTAAGCGATGGGAGCGCTTTGTTCACAGCGAGAACCAGCACCTGGTTAGCCCAGAAGCTCTGGATTTCTTAGACAAGCTGTTGCGATACGATCACCAGTCGCGACTCACAGCGAGAGAAGCCATGGAACACCCCTACTTCTGTGAGTATCAGCTGCTGCCCTGAGAGTCCTGTCTCTGGGAAATCTCTGTTCCGTGGGCTGTGCCAGATGGGAGTTGAGAATGGCAACAATGATAAGCTTGGTCTCTGCAAATAATTGCACTGGAGCTGAGGCTGCTGGGCTCTGTGATGGATAAAACAGAGCACTGCCACCTCCACCTGCCCCACCAGTTACACCAGCCAAGGAATCAGTGTCAGATGCCCGTGTTGGGCCTATGAATCAGCAGGTGATATCAAAGAAAGTCACCTAAATGACGTGATTTGGGATTGCTTTCAGCAGGTGTGGGTAGATTCCAATGTTTTGATAAACCCAGAGAGCTCTAGTTTGTTGTGAAACAGGCTTTGTTGCTAAATTGCTTTTGTTGCTAAATTGCTTAGCTACTGGTATATTCAGGTCTTGGTTTTGCAAGCAAAAATGTAACTTTCACTGGTGTTTTGAAACATTTGCTGTTCTTCACAAATGCTGATATTTAGAGTGTTGAAGCAGCTGCAACAATGCAAAATGTCAATATTTGCTCAGGTGGTTGTTTTTTTTTCTTGCTGCTGAAAGGATCCATGTTATTAACAGACAATACAGATCTGTGCTACACCTGTGGGAAATACCACAGTGAAATGTGTTGCAAATATGAGCATTAGTGGAGCCAAAAGCTTGGAATGTGGGAGTTGCACAAACAGTTAATTAACTTGTATCCGTGTGGAGATAGAGGCTGTGCTGCGTTCAGCATGGGGAAAGGCAAAGTTTGGAATTCCCCTGTCTGTTGCAGAAGGCCTGGGAGGCAGGAAGGGCTTGTCCCTGTTCAGGTGAGAGCCTTATTAACCTGCAGCTGAAAATAAAAATAGTTAGCAAGTTGAGATCATCTCAGAGAAGACAACAAGTTCAGGTGACACTCCTGCTGTGGGATGTGTATAGAGATGTGACACACAGTTCTAATTACTGATAATCTTTCTGCTTGCTACACCCGTGTTCTGGGTTTGGCTTTCTGCAATAAAACAGAAAAGACATCAACTTCCGCTTTTCCTGTCAAGCAGTCCTGCTGAACCCCAGATCACATAACCTAGGTGACTTTTCCATGATACCACATGACTTTGGTACCTTCTGAGTGCTTTCCACTGGAGATGGTGTAAACCTCTGAGTTGTGGTAGATGATGTTTCATGCTATTTAACACAGGCAGCATGCCAGGACTTGCTGAGCCCAGAGGCCACAGGCCACAGCCCCTCAGCATCTCTCTGGCAACACAGCACTGAGGGTAGTGTGCTCTTCCTAGATCCCATTGTGAAAGACCAGGCTCGGATGGGCTCGTCCAACATGCCGGGTGGCAGCACTCCTGTCAGCAGTGCGAGCATGATGTCAGGTGAGTTCCGTCAGCTTTTCTCGGTGCTTGGTGTGTGAAAGCATTGATGGGTGCTGGGTGGGTGTGAGGATCCAGGAGGGTGAGTTCTGCAGGTGGAGCATTGGGTCATGTCCTGGGACTAGAGATAAGGGCAAGGAAAGCTGCAAAAAAGTGGGTGGAAGAACACGATAAATAAGGGCTCGGGCAGCCTGACCTGCTTTTCTGGTCTTGTTTTAAAAAATGCTTTGCAGTTGGATTTTCTGGCAGCATTTTGAAGGACAGCGCACTGGAACAGGTTGTCCAGAGAAGCTGTGGCTTCTCCATCCCTGGAAGTGTTCAAGGGCAGGTTGGATGGGGCATGGAGCAGCTTGGTCTAGTGGAAAGTCCCTGCCCATGGCAGGGGGCTGGAACAAGATGAGACCCAAACCGGTCTTTGATTCTATGATCCTGCCACACCTCCACCTGTCAGTGACTCTCAGATGTATGCAAATCTGTGCCCTTCTCAAAGGCCACAGAGAACCACAACAGATCTTTAGTCTCTGCTTATTTTGGGGCAGCTCTGAGAACATAACCAACCCTCAAAGATTTCAGAAGCTGAGCTGTCCTGGATAGAGGTGCGGCAGTTTTACTCTAATTCCTGCTTTTACCTGCCTCTCTTCCAGGGATTTCTTCAGTGCCAACACCTTCACCCCTTGGACCTCTAGCAGGCTCCCCCGTCATCTCTGCCACCACCACCCTGGGGATGCCGGTTCCAGCTGCTGCGGGTGCCCAGCAGTGACGGGCTCTGTCTCCTGCTGCCTGAGCTGAGTCAGGTGGGGAAGAGGTTTCCCCCTCCACCTCTCCTCAGGACGCAGCTCGTGCCTGGCAGGGGAAGGGAGGGGATGAACGCTTTGGAGACACCGTGTCTGAACTGTTGCTTGTGGATTTATAGTAGTTCAGTCATTATATACAAAATTATTATAGGCTGATTTTTCTTTTTTTACTTGAACTTTTCGTAACTCAGGGGTTTCCCTGAAAATACCTACAGATGGAATATTTCTTGGACAGTTTTTCTTTNTAATAACAAAGATGAATCAACAGCATTTCCAAGCTCTTGCATCCTGCTGGAAATCTCTTCTCTTCATATTCCCACCATTATTCCTCCACGAGCCTACACCTTGGGGGATTGTGCTGTTCTCCAGAGACTACCAAACCAAGTCTTCACGAGGCAGGGGAGGGGATTCTTAAAAGTACCACTCACTTGAACCCCACGTCCTGCATAAGTCCCAGCCAGGGTACACTAAGGAGACAATTCCAGTAGGGAGAGGTGGGATAAGCTTAAAAGGAGAAAGTGCAGATAACGTCCAAAACCCTAATTGGATTGGATAATGTCTCCTTAGGAGCCAAGCAGAACACCAAGTCACCCCTTTGCATGTAATTTTAGTCTTAAAAAGAGGTTATTCATCCAGTTGGAGTCCTTGCCACCTCCTGAGACAGGTGCTCCTGTAGAGCAAACCCGACTCTGCTCAGCCCCTCTCTCACAGAGGATTCTTCCTGCTGTTGCTTGGCTTGGATCTCTGGAATTAGTTTGTTATTGGGTATATTGTTTTTAAATTGTTTCTATAGGTTTCGAGCTGGTGGCTACTTAAAGCTGGAAAAATCAGACTGCGCCAAGTCCGATCCCACATCTTCACCCACCATCCCCTCCCTCACGTGCCATGTGGTGAGAATACCAGTTACCTCACAGTCTTGTAAATATGCACTGAGAGGAAGGAGCGAGCAGAAGTTAACTTAAACTGAAATGGTAGATCAGTAATTGTGGACAAATATTATCATTGACAACGGAAAAGCACCCTTGTTACAGCCCTGCTACCCCTTGCTGTGTATATATACTTTGTCCTTCATATGTGAAAGATCCAGTGTTGGAATTCTTTGGTGTAAATAAACATTTGGTTTTATTTATCGAGGTTAGATTTAAGTTCCCTGTGTAGAGGCCTCCCTGGGTGGTGATACACTGACACAGGAGTGGTGACAGCCATGTGTGTCCTGGGCAGGCCCTGTCACAGGGGAAGCAGTGCAGAAAAGCCTTACACAGACATTACAAGCCAAAGTATCTCCTGGGAGAAGGATCTTTTGCCATAAAACCAGAAAAACCTCTTCTGTCTCAGCCCTGATGGTGGGGAAACGAGATGATGAACCAGTTCTTTGTGTGTTGCCACTCACTGGATTTCAGTGACTTGTTTTCAGTCACCTACTGTTTGTGGGGCCACAGGGACAATGTCACCAGACCCTCTTGGTGCCCTTGCACCCCAAAGTCATTGCAGTAGTTGCTGTCCTGGGCACTGAGTGCTCTTCCCATTCCTCAGCCTGTGCTGATGCCTCGTCCTGCAGCTCCTGCTTGTTCCAAGCACCCATCCCTCCTCTCTTCTTCGGGGATCATGACATTGCTTAGTTAATTTTAGGATGGAGTGTGTGGGCTGGATTAAACCAACTCCTGGGACATGGAACGTGCCCCCTTTCCATGAGGATTTCTGGCAGGGAGACATTTTCCACGTGCACCAGGATAGCCTTCCCCTCCACGGTTTCATCCAGTGCAAAACCATTGTACTTAATCATCTGTATCCTAAAATGATGTGAAAGTTGGACTGTGTTGGCTGTTCCCTCGGCGTGCTGTAACGTAAAAGCACAAAATACAACTTGTTTGTGCTGGGCTCCGACCTGCACAGAACACTCCACCCACTTTTGTTACTCCAAGCCAGGGAGGTTTGACCAGGATAAGGCAGATGGAAGAGGAGACCAAGTGGCTGCTGGTCCCAGTGCCTGTCAGCCCTTGCCCACGGAAGCACAGAGCCCTGTGTGTGGAAGGCGCTTTCCGGACGTGCCGGGGGCTGTTCTCACGCTGCCCCTCTGCCCCCAGGGGATATTTGGGGGGTAACAGGTATTTTTATGGGGTGGCAGCAGTCCCTGGGTGCCACACCACTGTGGGCACGTTACCCGCTGATGCCAACGCTGAAACTCTGTGCCGTGGACCCTTGGGAGCAGATTTTTGTTTGTTAATCGGTATTTTTTGTTCGTTTCTCTTCAATAACCCCGGACGGACCCTCCGGCCTGGCACGTGCTGCCGCCGCTCTCCGCTCTGCGCATGCGCGACCGCCCACCGCCTCACCTCCGCCCGCGTAACCCTCCTCGAGGCGCCGCGCCTGCGCATTGCGGCGCCGTGACGTCCCGCCCGCGCGCCGGCGGGCGNGGCGGGGGATGGAGCGCCCCCTGCGGGCTCGGCGGCGCCCCCTGGCGGCGGGGCGGGGCCAGCGCTGCGCTCGGAGCCGCCCTGGCAGGAACCGGGAGAACCGGGGGGGGGCCCGGGGGGGGGCCCGGGGGTCCCGGGGCCCGAGCGGAGGGTCCGGCCCACCCTGCGGCTGTGTGGCCGCCGCGGGAGCAGCCGGGCGCGGTTGGTGCTGCCTGACCCGAGCCGCGCCCTCGGGCCCTTCCGGCAGTGAACCGGGGGCTCTGCGGCATCCCCGGCACGGCCAGGCCGTGTGTCGGTGCCCGGTGCCTGCACCGCTGCTTTAGGCTGCAGAAGCACCGACAGACCCACCGGGGTTGGAGACCGGCCACTCTGAATTTCGGGGCGATAAAGCCCCGCACCCTCAGTTTGGGTTCGTGCCTCCCGGCAGGTGTGAACCTGCGGGTTAAGGTCTTGTGGCTGCACAAAACTTGTTTTGAAATACACCGGGTTCGGTAATAACTATACGCTGTATACTTGAGAAGTGTAAACATCTGGGTATTTATCGTAGGTCTGAGAAAAAGAGCCCACAAGACGTGCTCCTTCCTTCCTTCCCACTACTCCTTAAGTTCTTTGTGCGCGAACAGGAGTTTTGTCTCCCATAGGCTTTGTCTCCTCCTTCCCGAGGCGTCAGTATGTGACAGTGAATGCCTGTGGCAGGGGATCGGGAACAGCTGGGTAGGGAACCCGCTGGGGAGCAGGGAACCGGCCGAGCAGAGCTGCCTTCTGTTGTGCAAATAACTCCGCTTGCACAAGGGGCGGGAAAGAAAAGGGTACTGTAGTCACTGGGTGAGCGGTAGGACATTTAATGTTACCAAGAACTTGGAATTCGGAAGGAGGTGGAGCTCCGTCTTAGGCTGTTTCAGCTTGTTTTGATCCAAGAAGTGTTTAAAAAGGGGCTTTTGAGGAGGAACAGCATCCACTGCTCGACCTACTTACCGTCCGTGAGTGTGTGAGCAGCCTGGCGACCCGCCGGCTGCCTTCGGACCCCGGGAGAGCGGCGCTTCCAGCCGGGATCTCGCAGGGAAGGGGTCGGGGCAGCGCTGAGGTGCCACGTGGACAGAGGAATGAGCTCCCCGCTCGCTGCCGGGAGGGCGCGGCCCCGGGAAACAGCTGTTTCTCCATCGGAATCCTTTTAATTCCTCCCCTCCCAAACCCTATCTGGACGCGTCCCTTGTCGAACGAACCCCGTTTGGATCTGTGGGAAAAGACTTTAGGGAAAGGCAGCGTTTGTGGCCTCATCCTGCACTCCAGTCCCGCGGCTGCTCAGCAAAGGCTCCTTACTGGGAACACCTCCATCGGTGTGGGATATCCGTGTGGGATATCGGGTGGCTCTCGGCCGCCTCCCTCCTTCCTCACATGAGGCAGCAGTGACAAATTCCACCATGTGGTGTGAAATAAAGTCCCTTCTCCGCTCCCTGGGCAGCACCCTCGTGTCCTGTAAGTGTGTCTAACCCCAGCACCGTGTGCTTTGTGTGCTACCCCCTTCCCTCCCTGCCCTGAAGTTCCCGTGCTCCTCAAAACAGCAGGAATTGTTTCCCACTTGGCTAAGCTGCATGTGTACTGATAGCTGGCAGGTTTGTGTTTGAAAGAGAAGTCATTGTGTTTGTGATTCATTAACTCTGGTATAACGATATCCTTTCTTGTGTCTGTTGCTGTCAGTGGAAATGCTCACCCTTCTCCCTAGGACGGCTGCACCCGGGAGTCGGTAGGAACACAGTTTTGGGAGCACTTTCCTAATCTTTTTAGAACACTTTCCTAAGTCCTGGTCTTAGGAAACACTTGACACCTGAGTGGGCAGCCATGTCAGAGAACAAATAGTTGCAGGATGGCTTTGAGAGCTGTCCCAGTCCCACATGGAGCCATGATCCATTGGAGAGGATGAGAGCCAACAGTGAGGGCTCCATTTGGGCAGTGGTGGTGGCTCCCATGTCAGGAGGAGCAGCATTTTCCTACCACAGTGGGTTAATAGGGAAGCAGTGGGTGAGGTGCCCCTGATGCTGAGCCTGCAGAGATGGGGACACTCAGCTGGAGGGTCATCCCTGTCCTGGCAGGGCATGTGACAACTGTCCTGAGTCACCTCCCCTGTGTGTGCCACTGTGAGTGGCTGTTGCTCGCCCCCACCATGCTCCTGCACTGCCTGTCATCTCACATCTCTGTGACCTCCCTGCAGACTTCGATGCTAAGAAGAAAAGGAAAGTGGCAGAGATTTACCAGGCTCTGAACAGTGACCCCATCGACGTGGCGGCGCTGAGGCGGATGGCGATCAGCGAGGGCGGGCTCCTCACCGACGAGATCCGGTGCAAGGTGTGGCCAAAGCTGCTCAGCGTGAACACAGACGACCTGCCCCCTCTCCCAGGTATGGAACAGGCTCAGGTGCTTGGCAAGAACGGCTCAGAGACCTTTGTCACTAGAGGAAGGAGGTGCTTTCTGGCTTGCCTTTTCCCTGTGAGTGCTGGTGGGCTTCCCACCAGGCTCGTGTGAAATGAGGACTTGCTGCAGCATCAATACTGTGTTGTTTGCAAATGGCAGGTTTGGAAATACACAACTTCCTAAAAACAAATTTGTGCTTACCTTGAGGGACAACAGTAGAAATCAGTTCTCTGGGTGCGGCCAGTGTGGCCCTGAGCATTAGCTGGCATGTGTGACTTCACCTGCAGCAGAAAAATCAGACCCACTTTGTGTTACTTCTCTGGAGAGGTGGCTGTTCTGAATCCCGGCTTGGCTAAAATCTTCCTGAGGTGTCTCTCCCAGGAAGCAGTCTGTTGGGTGAAGCACATGTGACGTTTGCACAGAGCAGATGCAGGAAAAGGACCTTCCTAATGAAATACCCACATGGTTTTTAAACCTTAGCAATGCAGGAGCTCCTGTAGCTTTTACAGTTGCCGCCCCCAGGACAGATTTTGTTGTTGTTCCTGAATCTGTGGCCATCTAGAAATGTGTCTTCACCTCAGTCAAGAGCTGGGTGATGTTTGGGGTGATGTGAGGTGACCAGAGCTGCTGGAAGATAACGTTTAGCTTCACATGATCGCATGGATAGGATTTGCTGGCTCACTGAACTTTTCTGTTCTAACTGTCTTAGCTACCCCTGGGTGGGGCTTTCTTCTGCATGGTTCTTATTTAATAAATTATTACTTGTGGTCTCCACAGTGCATTTCCCTTCCTGCTGCTGAGTACTCTTTGAATTCCGCAGCAAAACCGTGGAGCAGAGATATTTCCAGGAATGCTGGGAGTGCTGTCAATTTAAGCATTTTAATATATGTTGTTTAAAGAAATAATTGTCTCATTTGCTGTTGGTGTCAGAGTGTGTGACAGTGCAAGGACAGACCTGGAGTGTGATGGGTTGAGGCGGGGGAGGTGCAGCCTCATCCTCCTGCCCTTAGCAAGGATCCTCCTGGCTCCCTCACCCTGCTCTCTTCCCAGTTCCTTTGCACTGCTCAGTGTTAATCCTATTCCCCTATTTCTCAGCAGGGAAGGAGCTGCGAGAGGACAACAAGGATTACCAGCAAGTGTTACTGGACGTGCGTCGGTCCCTGCGCCGCTTCCCGCCAGGTGAGGGGGGATTCTGCCCTTCCCACTCGGGGGGGGGGGGGGNATCAATGCCATGGGGCCTCCTCCTGACTCAGGCTTCTCTGGGAGGCTGCAGAAGGTGATGCTCCATTGCTCCAAAAGCCTGACTTCTAGGAAGCTTTTTCCTGGTGAGCTCACAACAGCTGCTTCTTGCAGTGGAGCCCTTCTGCCGCCATCAATTTCCTTCAGCTGCCTCTGCACGGATGGTTTTTGATGTGGATTTTCCAGCATTCCACTTTCCCTGCCCTGCTGAGCCCCTCTGCCAACAGGACAGTTGCAGCACAGAGAGGATGGGTCCTGCATGAATCCTGTGCCCCTCACCAGCTGAAATTAGGACAGATGGAGAGCTTCAGAAATGTGCCATTTGCTTCAGCTTATTTTAGCCATGATCTAGCTCAGGGGCAGGGAAGGCAGGTTTGTCAGTGCTTAGAGCAATTCCTGGTGTAAAACAGTCTGAAAATCAGATTCTTGCACCAAATTTAAATGAACTTGGAACATATAGAAGCAAAATGGTTTTGCAGTTGTTTGGTTCTGATGGGAGGCTGCTGCCTTGTTGTGTTTTATTTATAAAACACTGAATCCAGCAGCTCTCTCTGCAGAGCAGTCGTTATTTCTGGCCAGAATCTGCCTCCCCCTTCTGCCACTTTTATTTTGTGTAAACAGTTGATTCACTCTGGTTCCCTTGTGAGTGTGGATGCTGTGTGAAGGCCTGATTCCTGAAGGCTCTGCTCCTACGGATTTTTTTGCCCTTGAATGGCAGCCTCCTGCCTATTTTTAGCCGCATCAGTGAAGCAGAGGAAAAGGAGAACTTTGTCATTGCAGGATCTCCACTGGGACTCTCTGCTTGGCCTTTGGGCATTTTATCTGTTGATGAGGACTGCCAGAAACTGGCTGCAGCTGTGCAGAGCAGGAACAATGTTTTCCCTGTGACATCCTGTCCCTAAACACATGTTGTTAGCTGGGGGCTGATAGTAAGTTGTGCCAGTGGAGGCTTCACAGTCTGATGCAATTGGCACAGTTTCTGTGAGCATGGGTCCTGTTGAATTCTTTTCTAGAACTCCTGGAAAATTAAAAATTGTTAAAATGTCCTCAGCAGTGCTGGATGTGCAGTGGAGTTTGCTCTTCACAGCAGCACTGTACTTCAGCAAAATCTGCTCCTGTCCTCCACCATGGCTTCCATGCCGGTAGAGGCTCTGCAGCTCTAGAGATTTAACATATCTTAACAACTGGATGGCTTCCCCTGGGCCAGCAGAGTTTTGGGAGGCAGGATTAGGACTTGGGATAGGGTTCTTCTGCCATTTTTACCTCTCCAGCGCGCCACATCCCTTGGGATCAGGAAGGCTGGTGCTCTCCTTGCACAGCACAGCCACCCTCGCTCCCACAGCTGGCACTGGTAGGTGTCACAGCTGTCTCACCTCTGCCTGGTGCTGTCCCCACAGGGATGCCAGATGACCAGAGGGAAGGATTGCAGGAGGAGCTCATTGATATCATCCTCCACGTCCTCAAGCGCAACCCCCAGCTGCACTACTACCAGGGCTATCATGACATCGTGGTCACCTTCCTCCTGGTGGTGGGGGACAGGCTGGCCACAGCGCTGGTGGAAAAGCTCTCAACGCATCATCTCAGGTATTCAGCGGGAGGAGAGGAGCCTCCTGCACATACCCAGGCTGTGGGGACACCTGTGCAGGTGGAGCTGGCCTGGAATGGGAGCAGGGAAGACAGAGCCTTGGGTTAAAGCAGCTGCCTGTCTTGCTTGTGCCCAGAGGAGTGCTGTGAGAGTAGCCTGTCCACACGACAGCACGTGGCTTTGCAGGGAGCTGTGCCCTGGGGAAGGGGATAATTGAAGGCTGTCAGTTAGTTTGTAGCGTCTCCTGGAGTTGGAAAAGCCAACACACATGCATTATTCATGGTTCTGTGGTTGTCAGGGCCTCTCCAGGTCCTGGGGGCTGGCTCAGCACTGTGTCTTCCTCTTGTCCTTGCACAGCCCTGGGCAGTGTGGTCTGTACCACCAGTGTCCTGTACTCCACATCAAGTGTCTCTGCTGCTTGTGCACTGAAACACTTGTGCCGTGGAACAGTTGTGCACTGTTTGTGCAAGCTTCCAATTGGGAAGTGTGGTTTGGAGGGATTCTACCTCCTCTCCCAGGAAGGGAGCCAGGTTTTGGGTGCTTGGAAAGGCTTTATGTGTGCACTGCAGCAAACTAAGAATTGTCAGCTGACAGCAGCATGATGGTCTGGATTCTTTGTGCAGGTCAGCCCTGTGTATCCGAGACAAGCAGGAAGGAGGCTGTCCCAAGGAGACAGGATTCTCTGAGGCCAGGGGCCACCCTGCCAGCAAGGCTGTCTATTGCATGTACATTTACTTACCTTCTGCTGCCTCCCTGGAGGGAGATCTCACTGACGTGGTTGCTTGATGAAGCTTCTTTTGAATCTTTCCTCAGGGATTTTATGGACCCAACAATGGATAATACCAAGCACATCTTAAGTTACCTGATGCCCATCATAGACCAGGTGAACCCTGAGGTGCATGACTTCATGCAGAGGTATGCAGATGTTCCCTCAGAGCCTCCTGGCTCTTCCCTGCCAGTTCTGGGTTATTGTACATGGGGCCATTTGCACCAGCACATTGCCAGCACCACAGGGAATCAACAGCTGTCCCACAGCTGATGGTGACATTCCAGAGCCGTGTGGCACTTCATTTCCGAGCAGACCCAAACCTGTGCTGCCTGTCTGGAGAAGTTTTGCATGGTGTCATCTTCACCCCAGTGGTCTGCAGTCCATATTGGAAAGGCTAGGGAATTCGCGTAAAGAGTTGTACAAAGTGGCACAGCCACTTTACATGCTCACTCATGTGGCTGGAGGAACCTTGCTGTAGTTCATTGCTAGTTCTAGGGAAAATTCCCAGGTTCTCCATGAGGGACACACAAGTGTTGTCTGGGCAGATCAAAGCAGAAGCAGGAAGGTAAGTTCGAAGGGTCAGTCCAGAGCCCTTAGGGCGGAAAGGAACCCAAAAGCTGGCTGTGCTGCAGGATTTTAGGTGCCCTCAGGCCAGTGAGCCAGACAGTGCTGTGGTACCTCACACATTCAGGGTGCCCTGAAAGCAAAGTTTGGCCTCTGCTGTGGCCTCCACTGGGAGTCATGGCAGGGGGTTGTGCCAGAGGTGCAGCTCCTGCCTCTGGGCTGATCTCGGTGCTCCACTGGCATCCAGCTCCATCTCCCCGCCCAGGCAGGGCAGTGCAGCACAGGGGTGGCCTGGGAGCATTTCATCCCTGTTTCCAGGTTGACCTAATGGAAATTTGTCTCTGCAGTGCGGAGGTGGGAACCATCTTTGCTCTCAGCTGGCTGATCACCTGGTTTGGCCACGTTTTGTCCGATTTCCGGCACGTTGTGCGATTATATGACTTCTTCCTGGCTTGTCACCCACTGATGCCCATTTATTTTGCTGCTGTGGTAGGTATTGTTGGAATGGTCAGGGATTAACTGCGCTGTTCTGAGCTGGTGGGAGTTTGGGGCTGCAGAGGGGGGGCTGGCAAACCCAGTGTTGGTGCTGTCCCCAGCTGCATCCCACTCTGCAGAGATGCCCCAAAGGCCACTGATGTCCTTGGCGATTGCAGAGGACAGGTGGGATCAGCAAGTGGGATCCAGGGGAACTCGGAGCAGCCTGGGGATGTCCAGATGTGCAGACCGTGCCACTTCAGTGTTGTGGAGGCAGTGTGGCATAGTGTTTTTCTTTCCTTTCATGTACTGGCCCTGCTTCTGGGCACGTGCTGGGGTGCCTGGCTGTCTGAGACAGCTCTGCACTGTGCTTCCATCTGTCCTTCCTCCTATGGGGGAACCAAAAAAATCTCTGAGCGCAAGTTGTGGAGTCAGGCCCTGCTGAGGTTCTGCCCGTGGTTCTGACTTGCCAATAGCAGGTTCTGCTCAGCAAACAGACCTAACTTCCCTGAAAGAGGCTTTCCATGGCCTCAGAATTTCAGGAGGGGTTTGGCATTTCTCTTCCCAGTCAGTGAATGCTTCACTGCAGTGTGTCCTCTTGAAGGAAGTCTTTCAGCTGGAAGTGAAATGTTTTTCTCTTCTGGCTCTGAAACAAGTGCCAGTGTGTGCCAGAGAGCTGTCCCCATTTCCTCATGTGTCCTCGCTCCTCTCTGCAGATTGTGCTGCACAGGCAGCAGGAAGTTCTGGAGTGCGAGTGTGACATGGCCTCTGTCCACCACCTCCTGTCCCAGATCCCACAGGACCTTCCTTACGAGTCTCTGATCAGCAAAGCTGGGGACCTTTTTGTCCAGTTCCCACCTTCTGAACTCGCCAAGGAGGCAGCTCAGCAGCAGGCGGAACGGTGAGTGCCCATGCTTACCTTACATCCCCTTGCCAGGTCTTGCTTCCTCCTGGAGATCTTATCCCTGGCCAGAGGCTGGTCCCCGAGGTGAGCTAGGGACACCCTTTGACCCAGTCCTTCTCTTGCAGAACCGCGGCTTCCACTTTTAAAGACTTTGAGTTGGCATCAGTGCAGCAGAGACCAGACACTGTGTTGAGACAGCGCTTCAGGGAGCGGCTCCGAGGGGAGGAGCGGCTCCGAGGGGAGGAGCGGACAAAATCCATCTTGACAAAGCCCCGGACCAACCGCTTTGTCAAGCTGGCAGTGATGGGGCTGACAGTGGCACTGGGAGCAGCTGCCCTGGCCGTGGTGAAGAGTGCACTGGAGTGGGCACCCAAGTTTGAACTGCAGATTTTCCCCTGAAGCCGGAGGAAGAGCCTTCCCTGTCACCGTGTCCTTCCCAGGCGGGAAGGGCTGATGTTTGATGAAGGACACGCCCGGAAACTACCTGTATGAAGATTATTTTTTATTCTTGCTGCGTCCAGTGACGCTTTTGGCCTTTGTGACAGAGACTGAGGGAACCAGCCCAGCAGGATGGTTCCCCACACCGTGCTCACCTTGTTCCTCTTTCCCCATGCAGGGGAGAGCAGAAGGCACTTGCCGCCATCCCGTGAGGAACTGGAGGTACGGATGAGTCTGGCTGTTCAGGCTGTGCTCAGGGGACTGTACAGAGGGAGAGCCGTGTGTGAGCTATGCTGAAATGACCTTGCATTCTCCCATGGGGAAAATTAGTGGGAGTGAGAGCAGATCCTCACCCGGAGGAGAGTGTCCCAACAGAGTTTGGCCTGGGTATGTGCGCGTGTGGGAGTGAAGGGCTGTTGCACTGCTGAGGACCAGGGCAGCCCTTTGGCTCCTCATTGCTCCAGAGTGCCCCGTGATCTGCCTTCAGCTTTGCCGATGCTCCAGCCCTTCCCTGTCCCGTAGGCACCCTCTGGGTAGAGACAAACCTTCACACACCCCCATCAGCGCCGTGCCATGAGCTTCTCTCCAGTGTATTAACACCTCCTGGACCTTTTTGCCTCCTCGTCTTTGCAGCCTAATCTGTTTACAGGAGAGGAGGGCAGGGGACAGGAGCAGACCTTAGTTCAGCTCAGCTCTTGGATGCTGCCTGTCCTGCAGTGTGGTAGTACCATGATCATATCTGGAGTCAGTGAGGTGAGACAAAAGTGTGCTTGCCCTGCTGAAGGTTTGTCTTGTCATGTGCCAGGTCACAAGTCTTAATGGCACTGTAAACACCCATTGCAGACTTCTTTAATAGATCTGAAAGTGGGCACTAACATGGAGAAGGGTTTTTCCACCTTGTGAAATGCTTTGCACAGAAGTCATTGCAGTAGGAAATCTGTTATAAGCCTTCCCCATGAGCTGATCAGGCCTCAGCATCATAGCCCCATTGGCAGTCCCAGCACCCCCTACCCTCCAAGCTAAGCAGCAAATCCTTCTAGACAGCTCAGTGTCCCACTGAGACAAAGCCAATAGACACTATGCCTCTACCTCTCCCCCAAGCTGCTGAACCTCCCTCAAGTGCCCTTACCTGTCCCTCACAGCTCCCTCCTCCTCCCTCACCATTGCTCTGCTGTGCCCAAAGCCATCTGTGCTGTGCCCAGAGGCTGCACACCTGGAAAGGAGGTGTTGGTTGAAGAGTTAGGGATTTTGGGATAGAGGAGAAAGCTCATGCCCTGCAAAGCTCAGCACCCCGTCCCACCCTACTGCCTGTTGCTCCATAACCACCCCGGGTATGTTCTGGTTTGGCCCGTAGGCCCTCACTCATGCAGGGGCTGTGCCTTTCTGGCAAGAGGGCAAGTGAGCAGTTATCATTCCTGACCTGTGTTCCCGTGAGGCTCTGAGCAGGAGTTGTCTCGCAGAACTTGTAGTTCTCTGCAGGTGAAATCTGGAGTGTGTGAATCTGCCCTTGTCCAGGCAGGGCAGCAAGACCTGTTCCTCCTCCGCTCCTCACTGTGCCAGCGCCCATGGAGAGAGACAGGGCTGCTCAGGGGCCCCCTCCTGGCGTGGCTAAAGGCAAGAGCATGTTCCTGGCCCCTCGGCACCCCCTGGAGCAGCTGAGCTGGAAGGAGGGCTGGGTCACTTAGCACTTTAGAAACTAGTGGTGCAGGAGAGTGTGGTGACCTGGGGGTGCTGCGGGAGGGCCCAGGACCCCTCTGTACACTGCCCCAAAGGAGGGGATGGCTGGTTCCCCCAGGAGGAGCCCCTGCAGCCCCTCCACTCCCTGGCCATGATGCACTTTAGTTCTTGCATTGTTCCTGGAGGAGAAAGGACCTGGAAGGAGATGGTTGGTGCGAGTGCTTCAGTTACTCTGTACAAAGACACACGCTCTCTGTAAATGCAGATTTCTACAAACACTAAAACTGTAAAATAAACAGTTACTAAACACACTTCCTGCCCTCCCCCCGGGCCGAGGCTGCCAGATCCGCTCTTGTGGCACCCCGTGGCTCAGAGCTGGCACCTTCCCCACAGCGGCCAGGCCAGCTCCGCACGGCTTCACACCCGGCATCCCCATGAGAAGAGGAGCAGGAGCAGAGCCAAGGGGCTCAGGCGTGTCCTGGTCACTGTTCTCCTTCCATCTGCCCGTCTCTGGGCCAGCGCCAGGCCTTGTGTGTGCCACCGGCTCTCCAGGGTGTCCCCCCCCATCAGTGGCTTGGGGCTGTAAATAGCTTGACCTCCCGGCCCTTCCTGCACCCTGGGCCAGGCAACTGGCTGTGGGAGGAGATCCCAGGCACGGTGCCTGCTTCCCAGGACACACTCTGCTGAGCTGGGATGATGCAGCCTCTTTTGCCAGGCTGGGAGCGGGTTTGGCTGGACGGCTCGAGGCTGGCGGATGTGTTCGTTATTTTTAGTTCCTTGTGGCTTCTCTAGGAGCAGATTTCTCAATAGTGCTCAGAACCCTTTGGGAGGGACATGCTTTGGGCAGCAGGGGAGAAGGAGGAGCAGTGACCTTTGCAGTAGCCAAGAGGTCGCTGCCGTGTGAGTCAGAGCCAGGCCATCGGCAGCGTGTGCATGTACCCGTGTGGGCTGTGCTGGACACCAGGTACTGGACGCTAGGCTCTGCATGGCCCCAGCCTTTGGTAAGGTCAGGAGGGCAATGGTGATGAGAGCCATGACTGTGAATGGGGCAGCCCCACAGTGCCTTATCCTCTAAGCAGTGTCCCTGGGCAGGAGTTGGCTCCCACAGCCAGGGGCTGAAGTGACCCCATGCTGGAGCATCACTGTGGCACGGGCACCCCTCGCGCCTCTCCATCCCCCGGGGACAGCCAGTTCCCAGCAGCGGCGGGCGGGGCTGGTGGTACCCAGGGATGCTCCCGGTTCCTCTTGTTGCCGTGGCAACAGCTGCGGGCGGGGGGGGCGGGGGTGGTGACGCAGGTG